>JAHTLZ010000204.1:16021287-16036909 GCA_023846285.1 Phrynocephalus versicolor | reverse complement strand
ATGTGCACATTACCAGCTCGACACCCTGAAACCTTGGTTCGGTATTTTCTTCCTTCCCCTTATTTTTCTGTCTATTCTTTTGAAGCCTCAAGATGGAGTTCCATCTATAAGTACATCATTTCCCAAACACTAACTATCAACTCAGCATCTAGAGTATTCAATCATTATCCTCTGTCAAGTAGCCATAACATTGTTTTATTTTGTTTCCCTTAGTACACTAACACATCCAAGCCAACCCTCAACTATAACCTCATATTTTAGATTAAAATAGGCTCCCACTAATTAACCAGTTGAAGATTTAGTTGATTCTCTGCTGAGTAAACAGATTAACAATCGTATATCCAGCCACCTGGAAATAAGCATGGCTGAATTAAATGGAACTTCT
Source organism: Phrynocephalus versicolor (assembly GCA_023846285.1). Classification (NCBI taxonomy): domain Eukaryota; kingdom Metazoa; phylum Chordata; class Lepidosauria; order Squamata; family Agamidae; genus Phrynocephalus; species Phrynocephalus versicolor. Next base: position 16,036,524 of record JAHTLZ010000204.1, on the reverse strand, counting down.
GTGAATAGTGCAGACAGGTGCTGTATACCTTTCAATCCTACCTGAATTATGTTTTGATCCTTTGAGAGTCATGTGGCATTTTGAAGATTCTGAAAAGCTTGTTTGTCTAGAACTTAGGTACAAACTTTCCTTGCTAAGCCTGCAAGGATAACAAAATGGGCAGCTCCATGGGGCTGAAGGTCCCAGAAGGGGACATTTTGCAGCCACGACCCGTGCAGGTGGCAAGAGGAATAGCCCATGTGATTGTGGGCTTTTCGTGGGCTTGGAGAAATCTTTAATAAGGCTGTTTGCTGTTGCTCCTGCCTCTTGCTGCTTTTGCAGCTCCCCACCCACCCTCCCCAGTGGTACTGAGAATGAGAGTAGCTGGTCGCTTCGGGGCTGGATGGGAAATTTTGATTGGCATATTGATTGGCTGTTGTATGACGGCGAGTTTTCGCCCATGCTATTCTCACTACTTGGCTAGGTAGATCATGCTCTCATCAGTTGCAACTGGCAGGTAGTGCAAGTCTTTTGTGGTAGGTGAGTTCATTTGTTGGTCCCATTAAAGGGAATGGGGCAGCCTTTGACAGAACTTTAACTAGTAAGGGAATAGTAGTTTAGCAGTAATAAGTTAATAGGTTGTGGTAAATTTACTGATGGTTGCCTTTGGGAGTTAGTCCCACAGAGTACACAAATCTGCTGAATAAAGTTAACAGCACATTTCCAGGTAAGAACACACCTAAAATTGTAAGGACCTGAAGGTCAAGGACAAATCAGGCCAAAGTTTACTTGCACTACAGCAGCCTCTCCCTTTCAGTTTAGAGACTGTTGATTAAATTGATTAATTGGTTTAATAAAGTTGTGGCCCAATTTTAACCCCAATATGGCGTGTCACCTGTTTATTTTGGGTCTGGGGTGCAAAGGGATTGCTTGCTTGTTGCCTGTGTTGTTTCACTCTTTTTATGGACCTCTTGGGGGGAAAAACAAATAAATTGTTCATACTCGTCTAAACATGCCATTTGCTTAATGCATTTAAGCATGTCTCTTCTATCATATGCTCTCACTGTTCAAGGAAAATGCAATTCCATTTTCATCTGTAAGAGGATTTTTCAGTTTTGTTTATGGAAGCACTGCTCTCAAACAGGGCTTGTGATTTGTGTCTGCCTTCCTGCTTCAATTCCCCACCCCACCCCAAGTAGCCTCAAAAGCCTGAAGGGCTTCATTTTCGAAAAGGCATCTCAGCACTGGGCCATCTTCAATACAAAACAGACAAGGCTCCAGATGCTTGTATCTGTCAAATGAAGATAGGCACTAATGTGCAGTTTAGATGCCCTAAGCACATCCGATCTTGCCTGATTTCAGAAGCTAAGCAGGGCTGGCTCTGGTTAGTACTTGGATGGGAGACCTCCAGGGAATACCGCCTGGAGTAGGAACTGGCAAGCCACTCCAGTATTCCTGCCAAGAAAACTCCATGAGCATGGGGTCACGAAGAGTCGGTCATGGCTGTAACAACACAACAAACATACACACATGCAAAGCTAGATAGACCTACCCCAAGAGGCACAGAGAGGCATTTCCTGTTAGTGCAGCCTGTCCCAGTGATAATACAGAAATTTTCGTGCTTTGGAAATGACCATTTCAATTTAAAACTCAAAGAAAAGCTTGGGTTGTTTTCTGCAAACACAGATCCCAGTTTGGGCCATAACACCATTTGATATGGGAGAGTCCATCCCTCACAACTTTCCCCATACAAGTAGTTGCTTGCAAATGACCCCTACCTCTTACCAGATCCTAACCTAGCTGAGTACTAAAAACTTAATTTTCTAGTGTTCCAATAAAGGTGTCACCCACACTTGCCTTTGGGTTATGCAGAAGACCATCTTGGCTCCCTTCTCCTCTTTTTCCTTTTCATTTTAAGTTTAAAATGATTTATTTTGTGGTTTTAGATCCTTTGGAATGATGGAGCATCATTGTTTCCATAGCTCCATTCTTAGGAGCTGAGCAGTGAAAGATGTATAAACACATCTGATAATAGAGCATGAATTCCATCCCATTTACAGAAGAGCTATTATGAATCCAAGCCATATTTACAATATCATTGGTACATGTAACTGAATGACTACCTGTTATGGTTTGGTTCCACCAAAGAGCAGCAGATGCTCAAACACTCTATGACATTATATTCACTGGGGTAACAGCTCAGAGATATCGAACTTTTCAACTCACAACTCTTGCATGACCAGACATAATGAAGAGGTGGGATGAATACTTGTGTGGCACAATTGCAGTTACATAAACAAGACTGCATATGCACAGGGAAGGGGGATCATAGTTTTCTGCAAAATTTGCCACACATATTCAGTATTCCTAAAGTATATTAGAACACATTGTGATATTCTGAGGCACAGTATTCAATGGACTGTGAACCAGAAGAACTATGGATTGAAACCACAGATATTATTATGGAAGAGTGTGAAAAGATAATCCCTGTAGTAAAAAAATATGCAAGGAGTCTGTCATCATTTTAATCTTTTCTATATATATCTTCAGTATACTGTTTCTACCTTCTCTTTATTTTCTCCTGGTCTCAGTGTATTTCCCTGTTGGTCATTCACCATTCCTAATCTAGTCCTACATTTTCCTTTGATTTCTTGGATCTACTGGAAGTGATCTCTTCTTCCCCTCATCCCTTTGTTCTTAATTTAATTTAATTTAATTTAATTTAATTTAATTGGGCACTAGCTGTTGTAGTAGTTCTCCTTGGCCCAATGTGACAGACACTAAAAAACAGCACTGAGGATTCTGACTGTACTTCTGTATCCTGTTACTTTTTCTTCTCACCTGTCCTTAATAATTTTAACGGTTTCAGCCATCATCCACCTAGGTTGTTGTTTTTATACTACAGGAATTATCTTTTTGCATTCTTACATAATAATATCTCTGGTTTCAAGCTATAGTTCTCCTGGTTTAGCTACACAAATCTGTTCCTTATGTGGACTTCAAATCCATCAGGAATTGTTTACATTATATTTTGGCACTGCAATATTTTAGTGTTTTTAATGTGACAATAATAAGGTGCATTTTGTAGCCAATTTGTAGAATATTGTGCAAAAAGTTTGTTTATTTCAGTAATTCGACTTTAAAGGTGAAATAATATATGAGATAGACTCATTACATGCAAAGCAGGGTAGTTCGAGCTCTAATTTGTTATAATTGTGATTATTATGGCTTACAGTTTATGAATTGTCCAAAACACCCCCCTGGAAGGATCGGGTGGCAGAGGAGAAAGGAGCTTTACTGCTGCCTGGCTGCTCCCTTCTCCCTAGCTGCCTGCCTTCTAGCTGGGATTTTTTGACAGCTTGAGCTGTCGAAACCAGCATGGAGGTAGTGGCAGGCAAGAACTGAGCAGGGAAACAGCCCTGCTATGGTGGCGGCTCTACAGTTCAGTTCCCCCTGAACCAAAAACATCATTTTGTTTCAGGGCGACTCGCTGTCTACTATTTTGTTTCATTTTGAAATCGTTCACAACCTTATAAAATGAAAAAACATTGTGTCATTTTTCATAAGGTGCCGTTCCCCAATTTGCACTAATGGGGTGGTATAGAAAAATAAATAAATAAATATGTAAGTCATTCTCCTGCTGCATTTATTTTCCCCAGCCTGAGTTTTCCAGTAATGTTTGGTTCTCCTTTGCATTCTAGTTACATAGACTTATAAGCCTGTCTTATTTTGTGTGATCCATTTCTTCCTGGATGCTTGCATAAAAGCTTTCAATTACATCAGCAGCATCAGTAGGTGGGCCATATACTTGAATGATGGTTATGTCTTTCATGGAGTCAGACTTTCAATCAGACTTTCCATTATAGCCTCTGCCTGCCTGTGCTATATTAGAGTCAATTTATTTCTTTTGGTTTTGTTTCCAGAGTAGAATGCTTTGTGGTTGTTTGAGAAAATTCCATTCTAGTTCACTTTACTTCATTGACACCAAGCACTGCAATGTTTATACATTCCTTTTCTTCCTTTATGGTTTGCAGTTTACATTGATTCATACTTATGTTCCACATGACAATTGTATGTGTTGAGCAACAACAGACTTTTCTTTCACTTCTGTGCACATCTTCCACTCAACATTTTCCTCCTTTAATCTAGTTGCATCATTACTGACAGAGCTGTTCATACTTAGGAGTGTGCTTTCTCAATTTGGGGGGGGGGCTTCACCTTCCTGCACTATCTCCTGTTCCATTTAGAAATGTCTCCTCATTGGGATTTTATGGTAAGGAAACTTCAGGAGGGCTGTAGCATTTCTGCCAACTAAACAGCAATAATAAAGGTTAGCTTGAACGTCACCTCCATTGCCTCTTCTGTCAGTGTCACCTTCAGTTAATGCTGCAGTCTGGAGTATCAATAGTGACCATTCCACCTTGGGTCACCCTGCCTGGAGTCCAGGATTGTAATGGAGTCTGGCCTCCTGACAAGATTGCTCTCAGCTTCACTAGCACACTCAAAGCCCTTCACCACATTAAGTTGTGCATCCAAGAAGGAGCCACTACATGCCGTGATCTCAATGGTTTCATTGCTTTTACAACTGTTTCGCAAGCATGCTTTCTCTTTCACCAGCCATGGCTGCCACGTGATCCAGCTTTGACAAAATGATAAGACACACACACTAGCATGGTTTGAATTAGAGCACACTGTGTTTTGAACAGGAAGAGGCAGATAGGGGAAGGGAACTATTACAAAGTGTGGGATCATTCTAAACTTGACTTTAGTGTATGATCCCAACAAAGACCCCTGGATAGGTGTCTTTTTCCTCCCCTGCTTTTTAAGGCTCACCTGGCTGACCCCAATGATTAATACACATCAAAACTAGATTCTCAAAAGTTTTACAGAGCAGGATGGAAACATCAGAATATATTGAATCCTGATTCTAATTTTAAACTTGAAAGGTTCGTGAAAAAAACGATAAAACATAAATTGGGTGGCATTGTCAAGCAACTAAAATCAATGAAGTGAAAACCCATTTATTTATTTATTCATTCATTTATTCACCCTTATGGCCTGCCTTTTCAAAATGCAGAGGAAAATGGAATGCAAATCATACATGTACAATTAAATGCAATCAAAATACAAGGAATCCTTAAAACGCAGTTTGTCTACACATGTTTTTTTTTTAAAAAAAAACAAGAAATGCAAAAGATTGGAAAGAGAAGTAATCATCTGCCAGTCAACATTCAGTAAATCCCCAACAAGTAATGTGGAATGCACAAAAAGTGTAACAAGTATATTACATCTGGGGTTGCTAGGTCAGCAGATTCAATTTGTTAAGCTAGTGAAATGCTCCAGACAGGAATTACAAGCACAGCACCACTATGACTGGTAAGATGGGCATGAACTGAAAATTTGGTGGTTTGTCCTGGTTTATTTATCAATCAAACAGATGTTTGGCACTTGCCACAGACACCCACTCAGAGCACGCAGGGCAGAAAATATTGTGGCATTCCTCAGAGTGAATTCCTGGTAGGAGAAGCAGACCTGAGAAGCACCAACTTGTCCTGCAGATAAAAGGAAAGTACACTGTTCCTATAGACTAGTGATGGCAAACCTTTTAGAGACCGAGTGCCCAAACTGTGATTCAAAACCCACTAATTTTTCGCAGTGTGCCAATACAGCAATTTAACCTAAATACAGGCGGCTGTGAAGGGGCAATGTCGGCAGCCCCTGAGGCCTCTGAGTGCCACCTTTGGCACCTGTGCCATAGGTTCGCTAACACTGCTATAGACTTTAGCTGGTCCCCTGAAGCCTTGAAGTTGTAACTGAAAGAATAACACCACTCTCCTTTCGACTGTGATGGCAATCTTCTAGCTATTTTTATAGATACCTGATGGTGCTCCCTGAATGATTTGTGAGAATGGTTCAAGGCCTAGGATCCTGTCGTACTTTATTCAGATCTTTTAGTGGTTAGTATAGTTATTTTTTTTAGAAATATTGCACTAAAAAGTTGGCTGTTGTTTTTTTAAAAAAACAATTATAAAAGAAACTACTTTTGGGAGGCCCAATAGCTCTGTGAGTTGGAGTGCCTGGCTGAGGAACCAGGAGTTCCATTCTTCACATGTTTCCTAGAAGAAGACAAGCTGCACAATCATGGAACACATAAAAAAGAATTGGCACATTTCCCTCTGAGTGCTTGATACAAAGGAAACCCTAGCAAAGGCACCTATGGGCTGGAATCCTTGTGTAGTACACCTAAACAATGTGAAAATGCAGAAGCCATTGTGAAATTTGCACAGATGTGGAAGCCTTTTCAAGAAGCAGTTTCTTTGGATGCAGTTATGAGGTCAGTTATGGGCCGTTGTGCAACCAGTGCACAGGTAATTGTGTGTTCAACTGTGCAATTAATTGCACAGTCAGATATACAGATGCCTGGGTGTAACTTCCTGCAAATTTCTGCAGGTGTACCTTTATGGTTTCCAATAGAATTTCAGCTTTTAAACTGGAACTAGCTTGACAACAGATAAGGTAAATAATTACTTTGGGGAGCCTTGGAATTATATTTCTTCAAAATTAAATTTTCAGACATCCAAACAAATTCCTGAAATCAAATGTCTTTTCATTGTAGTCGAAGTCAATTGAGAAAAATCTGAACAAAATCTCATTGGGCAGGAAAGTCTGGAGTCTAGGTGTTGCTCCTGAAAAAGCCCCCTTTCTGATCCCATTCTGTTATGATCTAAGAATGTACAACAGTACCTGTGCTGGTGGTCATAATAATCAAACAGACTCACACTGAAGAAGGCAGTCCTTCAAATAACATGGCCCCAAAATGTACAGCTCATCACTAGCACTTTGCATTGTGTGTGACCAAACACCAGGTGGGAGCCAGTTCTCTGTTTCTTGTGCTGGTGTTGGATTATGAAAAATTTGACATTGCTGGCTCTCTTCAAAAAGCAGCCTTATTTGGACTGAATGCCAGTACTCAGAAGTATACACTGACATACACTGATCTGTCTTACCAAGGAATGAGAAAGCTAGAAACAGAAGACTACAGGAAGAATATCTCATTTGCAGTGATTTTCCTGGAACACACTAGCCAAGACCTACTTGCTAAGTACTTGGTGTTTCCTTGGTTCATCAGATAAATAACATCTCACTCTCATTTCCTCCGATCCCCCTAAACCCATTTTACTTTTTATGATTTTTCAAAAAACCCGCCAAATTCTATGGTTTATTCTACTCAGTGCCTGTTACAGCAAATCTTGATCAGGAAAGATACTATTTTGTGCAAGAATTGTTAAAATCCTATATTGATACACATTTCTTCAGGGCGTGTATGTGGGAGGGGAATTGACCATGAAACAGCCAACAAAGCTGGCATTATTTTTCAAAGCAAACAACTAAATCTTGCATTGATTAAAAAAGTGTGAGAAATCATTTTCTCATTGACAACAACAGACTGCAAAATTCACGTCCTTACCTCATGAACTGGAACTGCATTTTCCCCAATGCTTTGGGCCTACGGTTTTTATCAGCTTGAGCCAACACTGCTAATGATGAGGGATTATGAGAACAGCAGTCCAAAATGTCTAAAGAACCTTAGTCACAGCCAGTGAATTTCCTGGAGCGCACCATTCATCCACCCCATCACTGCTGATACACCAACTAGAAGCCAGACAAAACATCAACTGGGCCTTTGACGTCAACACTAAGAGCTTAATCACTTCCAAATTGCCAGACTCTGATTTTAAAGTGAATACTCTTCAGAGCTCTCCAACAACATCTCTATCTTTTTCAGATGGAAGGCCCAAATCCCTTTGTATGTGCAGAAGGGCCATTGCTCCAGTGACTTTAAAGGTTTACATGCTGCTAATGGTGTGCCTAGCTGCCTAGACATCCTAAGCACATCCGATCTTGCCCGATCTCAGAAGCTAAGCAGGGTCAGCCTTGGTTAGTACTTGGATAGGAGACCACCAAGGAATACCAGGTGCTGTAGGCACCTGGAGTAGGAACTGGCAAACCACTCCAGTATTCCTGCCAAGAAAACTCCATGGACATGGAGTCATGAAGAGTCGCTCATGACTGTAATGGCACAACACACACACAGTGCTGTGCCTGGGCAAATGGTTAGCTGTGCAACCTGGGAGTCAGGGACAGGGTATGGGCAGCAAATCTTGAACAGGAAAGAACCCTAGATCAGAGCATTGGGGTTAGGGCTATGATGCAACTGGAGCAAACTAAGGTAGGGCTGGACCAGGCAGGAAAGTACAGAAGTCAGGGACCACTGGAACACACAGGAACCTTCAGGAGCAAGGCAGGAACTTACAGGAACAAGGTAGACCCCATTGGTCCACACAGAAACCTTCAGGAGTAAGGCAAGAACACACAGAAGCAAGGTAGTCAACATTGGAGCACATGGAAACATTCAGGTGAAAGGCAAACACCACTGAAATACACAGGACTCTGCGAGAGCAAGGTAGGAGCATACACAAGCAAAGGAGTAAACAGCCAAAGCTCAAGAGTCACCACTTGCATTGCTAAGGCAAAAGGCAGCAGTGCAGGAAGCCTGCATATACTGGTGTCCAGGGTCTCCAGCTTCACCACAAAATTGCCCTTCACCTGTTGCCTGCAAGCCCCAAGAGGTGTCCCTGATTCTGGTTCCTATAACTATGACCCTGACACTGGGCTTCTCAAAGTGCATGATGGATAGACGGCAAAATTGGTTCATACCACTTGCATGATTACTGGTTTTCTCTCCATGTGAATTCAACAGGTTTGTAGTCTATATTTCAATCTGCCAACTCCCACCCAGCCTATGACTTACTGTAGGTACTGTTTCAGAATTTTAACAGCTTCTCTGGAACATGATGGAAAGGTGAGTGGGTGAGAGAGGGGTGGCAGATGTATTCTTATAAAATACATAGACTGAAGTGTGAATGGTAGCCTGTTCCTGAAATCAAAAGAAATGTATTCCACATTCAACACACTCTGTTTGCCACCTCAATTTGAGCATTACGTGGCAAGGCTTCTTCTAACCTAAGGAAAACATAGAAGGCCATGAATTCTGCTCATGTGAAGCATCTTCCAGTCTCCAAATACAGCCGTCAATGAACCCCTGACAACCCTCAACAGATATTCTCATCTGTACATCATCTCTTTGAAACTCAGACCTCAAAAGTAAACATAGATCTGGTACAAAGCACTCTTTGATCTCCAGTATTTTTTCATTCTCTCAAATCAAGGCAACACTAACCTTCCATGTTCTTCTAAGCTATAAAAGTGAAATATGTTACTTTAAAACTTTAAAATCTTATCTTTCTAGCCATGATCTCAAGGGCATTGACAGACTTTCCTTAAAGAAAAAATAATAATGACTAGAGATGGGCACGAATAAAAAAATGGTGTTTGATTTCATTTCGTTTCATTTAAGGCTTCGCTTTGTTTTGTTTCATTTTTAACATTTTTTTTTCAAAAACATTATGTTTCATTGGTTTGTTAATTCATTATTTGTTTTTACCCGCTTTTTTTCCAGCACCCACCTTGCAGCCCCTGGGGCCCTGTCAGAGCTGGAGGGGGTGCCTATGAACAGGCCATGAGAGGAATAAAGAGGGGGAGTGGCGTCAGAGCCATGCAATGCCTGCCTAAGCGCGGCCTCCTTCTTATCTCTCCTCCATATCGCTCTGCAATAATGGGCTGCAGGAGGGAAGTGCAACGGGGATGGTTTCGAAGCTGCGCTGATCTGGCTGCCTAAGCCCAGCCTCCTTATCACCCCTCCCAATCGGCCCTGCAATAACAGGTTGCGGGAGGGAAGTGCAAGGGGGCCGGCTTCGAAGCCACACTGCTCGGGCCGCCTAAGCGCAGCCTGCTTCTTATCTCTCCTCCTGATCGGCCTGAGATAACGGACCACAGGAGGGAGGCGCAAGTGGGGGGTGATGTCAATGGGCCTGACACTGGGAGGGCTGCGGACCCGCAGCGCTTCACAAACTCCCCCAAAACTGCAGGTAAATCTGAGGACAGACAATTTTAAGGGTTTTTTTTAAATGAAAGAAGCAAAAAGGGGGACCCCGCTGGGCCGTCCCCTGGAGCTTGGCTGAGGCCGAGCCTGCCGAGTCCCTCAATGGCACCAAAAAAGGTGTGTGCTCCCTCTGTGCAGCTTGGTGCAAAGGGACCTCCGGACCAGCACCATGTAGGAGACCAATTTTTCTAGGTCCAGTTCATTTTGTGTTAAATTTGCCCCTAGGACCGTTATTCATTTTGTTATGTAATGAAACAAATAACAAATAATGAAGCAAAAAAATCATTTCGTGCCCATCCCTAATAAATACCAGTCCTTATTCATCTTTGCAAGTATTTCATTCAAGAGAACATTAGAAAACAGCCAGATATAGATCAGTTTGGACCCTTGCATTAAAAAGGGGGATTCGATGGCAATATATATCACTTCAGGTTCCATTATTCTGTGTGTCTTCATGTCTTTGAACAACAACATTATTTAAACATCACAGTACTCTAAAGCTTTTTTGGGGGGAGGGGACCCTGGGTGGCCAAATCAAATGGAACAGTATTCAAATATCTAGGTGACTTAATGACAGATTTCATATTTGTCCTTAGGTTACACATATGAACTGAAGTATAAATGGTCCAAATAATTTGTTATATGGATCATGTCCATATAACTAAAATGTTCTCAAAATAAAATCTTCTGTTCATTAAAACTTGTTGGAAATGTAAAGTAGCAAGGCAAAGATTACAAGGGGATAGGTTTTTCACTTGCTCATAGACACAGGCTACCAGTTACACTTAGAAATTTGCTTGCAGTTGTGTTTTTTCTTTTGCAAATGGGTGTTCTGCTGTTGATAAGTTGTTTCACTGATTTATTTTTAAAAGGAGGTCCCACCAGATCTGTAGATGTCTTTAGGTCACAGTTTGTGGGAGTGAAGACAGATGAATCAGTTCTGTATTGTAAGTGTGCTTGTCCCCTTTATGACAAACTGATAATATCTGTGAAAACATGTCAGGAATAAAATGGTATTAATGAAATATGTGTGCGTAGGTACAATTGAAATAGCTAAATAAAAAACTTTCTTTAAAAGACAAAAGTATACAGCAGTGGAGACCAACTGCCCAATATTTGTTTAAGACTGAAACAAGCACTTACACTGAAATTGCTAGACAAAGATGTGTAAAATAACTAGGGATGGGCATTTCATTTTGGAACCAGTAGGTTACAAAACAAACCACACAAGCCCAAGTGGTCCTCAGAACTGGCTGATACATGCAGATCCAATTGATTTACCTTTCTCTGTCTCGCACAGGGTTAAAATCCAATGAGGAAGCATGCTGCAACATCATCTGTGCTACATCTGTGATGCTGGCCAGTCAGGAGCTGTGCAGGGACAGGCATCATCTTGCTTCCCTCTCTGATTGGCCAGCAGCACGAAGCAAGAAAGATGACATCACAACATGCTTCCTCATTGGATTTTAACTCTGCATGAGACAGAGAAAGGTAAAGCAATTGGATCTGCGTGTATCAGCCGGTGACGAGGGCCACCTGGGCTCATGTGGTTGTTTTCGTAACCTACTGGTTCCGAAATGAAATGCCCATCCCTAGAACAAACACGTCCTTATGTAAAATATATTCTTTGTATTACCTAATAAAAACCAAGCTTTAGTAAAAAAAAATTAAATTAATGCCTGGTATTCAAAAGTTTACATATCACAGGCACATGTCTGTTAGCAATATTGACAACAGCAATATAACCTAGTTCTATATACACTTGCTTAACTTTCAGCAAAACCTTTCTGTTGATTTAATGTCACAAACAGAAGATTATAATTGTAACTTAGCTAACACATAAACATTTATCATTTGTAAAGCATATCCCATAGCAGAGCATGTAGGTCAGAGTCACTGATTCCAAAAAAGAATAATCAAAGAATGAATCTTGAGGCTTTACTTAAATGTTCTTTAAGTATTTAAATTACACCTGCCTGATGCAGCAAGAAACCTCCGCTGATGGGATCACATGTAGATACCACACCCCAAACACTTGGTTTGGTTTCTTGTGTCAATGCAGGTAAGCCTACAAACTTCAATATTTAATGTATCTTTTTACTTTTGTTGTCATGTTGAATAGGGGAGAGGTTTGTTTTCCATGGTTTCAGAGACTGGGACTCAGGGCAATGGTGTCAAACTACAGGAAAAGAAATTTAATTCAAACATTAGGAAGAACTTCATGAAAGTTAGAGCTGTTCGGCAGTGGAATATGCTGCCACGGAGGGTGGTGCAGTCTTCTTCTTTGGAGGTTTTTAAGCAGAGGCTGGATGGACATCTGTCGGAAATACCATGATAGGGGTTCCTGCATGGCAGGGGGTTGGACTGGATGGCCCTTGAGGTCTCTTCCAACTCTATGATTCTGTGATAATGTAAAAATGGTTGCCTTAAATTCAGTTATTTAAATTCAGTGTGGAAAATATCCATATACCTGAATTTGGAGGACTGTAAAGATGGCTAGGCTCCATGTCAAATGGTTGATCAATGCTACTGCTGCCTGTGGATTGAGCACCAGTGAAGCTGCTTGTGGTCAAAATGGAGTGAAAACATAAACTGTCACTCTGTGTGAATCAAGCCAATCCTGCACTTGATTCTTCCACAACTTTCGTTTAACATGGTGGATTATGCAAGCTCTAATAAAGTGCTACTATAAAGCAGTGTTCCAAACATAGTTAAATATAAGGAATAACCCTGTTCCCTCCATAATTGCTCCCCCCCACACACAATTCCAGTGCTGAGTCTGAAAAGGGGGGCTGTCTGCTTTTGCAAAGGCTCTACATGCAAGCTTTTTTTAAAAGTGCCGATCACGTGGCCCCTGGAGCCGGGTCGGTGCTGGTTTTATCTTTTATATTTTTTCTTTATTTTAGGGCACCAATCCGGCCACGCCTGGGGCCAGGTTGGCACTCCTTTTTTGTTTTTGATTTCTTTTTCTTTTTCTTTTTCTTTTTCTTATTGCCAACCACGTGGCCTGCACTACAGCTGTAGTGAGGGCCGGTTAGCTTTTTTTTCTTTTTGCTGGCCACGGGCCGGGTCCACAGCCCACGGGCTGCGTCCAGTGTTCACAGGCCATTACCAGACCTGCACGCCGTATCAGGGGTTTTTTATTTTTTTATTTTATTTTATTTTATTTTATTTTTTGTCAGCCACGGGCCGGTTCCACGACCCATGGGCCGGGTCTGGTGCTCGTGGGCTGGTACTGGGGTCCACATGCTGGATCTTTTCTTTTCTTTTTACTGCCAACTACGTGGCCTGTGCTACAGCTGTAGCGTAAGCCAGTCAGCTTTTTTTTTTCTTTTGGCGACTGTGTGCCGGATCATTTTTTTAATGTGTTGATGATTGAAGAAGATGATGATGATGAGATGATGATGATGATGATGTGGATGATGAGTTCATTTTGTGTCCATCTCTAGCAGTGGCATTCAGTGCTAGTTTTCAGCAGTGACTTGTATAATAACATCATGAGTCTCTTGCCAAATACAGTACCTTTGTTTTTCTGTTCTGAACTCCTTAATGAAGATCCTGTCCATTAATGCAACCCTATGATTTGGTGTGTACCTCTACAATATGGTGAATATTGATCTAACTTGATTTCTCTGTACACGGGCACATATTACAAATGACTGCTTTGATGTTAGCAAGCCAAGTGTGAAGGAATGCTGTAACGTACTGCAATTTAAGTTCTTCTCCAAGAAAAATCAACTTAATCAGCCCTGTCACAAGATAATGATGTTTTTTGCTGTCTCTTCTCCTGTTTCCTCACTAAATTGGTCCTCCTGTCCATTCCCCCCTTCTTGTCCAAAATAAGAAGCAAGCTATCTATCCTTCACTGTAAAAACAGTGTAACTGCTGACACTACTTCTTTCCTTCTGCCAGGCTGAGTTCCAAAATGCCAAAGGCTCATTCTGTAAAATGTTTTTCACATGATCTTGGTAGCAAGATCAATTCAAGAGTTAATCAATGAGATCTGGTTGATGCACCTTCTGCTTCTTTCATAAATTTGATCTGAGAACAACAAAGACACAAACAATAATGATAAGTAGAGATGGGCACAAATAAAAAATGGTGTTTCGTTTGTCGTTTGTCATTTGTGGGGTCCGTTTCAGTTTGTTTCCATTTTTCATGAACTTTTGCAAAAAAATTGTTTTCATTTTCGTTCGTTTTGTTACAGTTTTATTACCATTTGTTTCAAATTTTTGTGATTTTTTTAGCATTTAAAGCAGTTCAATGTATTGCCGTAACGAAAACGAAACGGATGACAACATTTCTGGTGTTTCTGTTCGTTTCGTTTCATTTTAGAGACAAAATTTGTTTGTTGTTTCATTACGTAACGAAATGAAAAAACGAAACGGAAACGGAAAATTATTTGTTTCGTGCCCATCTCTAATGATAAGCTGAATTCTTTTCTGATTCCAAGGCAGCTGATTACTACTACAGTCAGCAGACGAACAAGGGCTGACACAGTCTAAGATCCGAACCCACCTTTCTGAAATCAAACCAAGAGGCCAGGTACAAGGAAGATGTGCTGAGTTGTGCTTCGGAGTGTATAGTCGCAGTTAATTTTGCTTTAAAGTGCAACGGATGTGGGGGAACAATTTAGGCATCCACATCTCAGAGCACTTTCTAGCGCAACAAAGTGGGTGTGAGATAAGGATCTAAATCAATAAAATAAAATAAAATAGAGCTTAAGATACTACAGCCAGAGGATAGGAGGACAATGGAGAAGAGGATGTGTTACTTCATTCTCCAAACTCTATTGAAACAAAAAGGTCTTGGGCTGGCTCTGCAAGCTTGCCATGTAAGAATGACAGGGCTTCTTTGAAACTTATTTATTTATTTATTTATTTATTTATTTATTTATTTATTTATTTATTTATTTATTGTTTCATTTATATACCACTCCATCTTCCTTCTGGAACTCTAGGTGGTTTACAGGATAAAAACAGCACAAAAGAAGCAATATAATCAAAAGAGGGGAAAATACCCTCGGCAAGATAAGGCAGGACGTACGGGGAGGGGGGGGGAGAAATTAAGTTACAAGTCGCCTTATGCCTCCTTGAAAATCATGGTTTTCAGAGCTTTTTTGAAGGTGGGCAGGGACTGTGCAAGGCGCAGCTTACTTGGTAGATGGTTCCATAGTGTAGGGCCCACAACAGAGAAGGTGTGGCTGCGCGTGATCAACCTCCGCACCTCCCTGGGGGTGGACACCCTAAGTGAGC
>JAHTLZ010000204.1:15993704-16016076 GCA_023846285.1 Phrynocephalus versicolor | reverse complement strand
CACACACACACACACACACACACACACACACACACACACACACACACTTGTATTTTCAGAGAGATGTATCCTATATATGGCACGTTCCCACCAACGACACACAATACATCTCTAGTTCTGGGGGAAAAAAACCTATAATCAATCTATTAATCTGTCAGTGCCATAAGTCCTTGTTGCTCCAAACTTGTATGGCTCTCACTTTGGAAATGGCTGTGTTACCACCTCCTTGCTTGGGCAGCATTAGTTGAGTGTGGGTCTTAACTAGCGATGGACTGCCAAACCGGATGATGGTCAAACAGGTGTTCTGAGGTTTTGTGCCCCAGTCCCTCTGGCAAGCCCACACTCAGAGGCAATGTCTGGAGGCAGCAGGACAAGGAACCAGGGCTGTTGCTTCCAAGTAGGTGCTCATTAGAAGGGGCAGGATGCTGAACCACAGAATAACAATTCAGCCATTGTCCAAATTGTCGCAAATTGCTGAACTGGCTGTTCATGCCTATCTCTAGTGTTAGTCATGTTAAACTAATTTGGATCCAGACTATGTTATTTGAATTTGGTTCCCATCAAAATCTGTAGGGATTATATTAAATCACAACGATGAGCTTGGCTAGGTGGTCAAATTGGAATGGGCTGGATTGGGTTAAATAGGGTCACTTAAAGTTAAGCTCACATAACTGTAGAGGTGCTTGGTGTGATCCTTTCATCCATATGCCTGGACCAGGTGGTTTCAAGTCAAAACTTCACTCAGGTGACTCTAGTTAGCACCATCAGTATCCTTTTTCCCCTTTATGAAGGCATGCTAACGAGTTCAGAAGGAAAACAATTCAAAAAATGAGAACAAGACAAAAATTAGAGCAACCAATAATTTCCATATAGGCAACTCATACAGAGATTGAAAATAAACTCCAAATTACAGGGGTTTGGAAAAAGAAAAGACAGATTTGTCCTCCTAAACTGCAGTTTTACAGCAGTCTCAAGTCACTGCTTGCATTTTCAAGGAGGGCTCCACCTCCCACCCCATAAACAAAAAGCAATGCAAGAAGCAATAAAAGCAAAGCAAACGTGGATGTCTGATCCCCCCCCAAAAAAAGATATTTGCAAAGGAGCCAAATTGCCAAGGTGCCTTGAGGTAACAAAACAGACTAAAACTGATGACTAAGGGCTTGGTCCCACGTCCCCTTAAAAGCAGTTTAAATTACTAGATAAACCGTGTCTGAAAATGCTGTCCCCATGGCCACCGGGCTTTTTGGGGAAAAAAGAAAAAAGAAAACCCGGTAATGCTCCTTTAAGCGAGGTTTCTGTGACTCACCCAAGAGGTAGGGAATTTTTTTGCCTCACTTTGAAAATCCAGCTTTTAAGGAGGCAGACTCCGTGGGACCACGCAGATGATCCGGGTTTCTTTTTCTTTCTTTTTTCATAGCACCGACCAGCTGTTCCTGGGGCCGATGGGCTATGGTTTTTTTTTTATTTCCCTGCACATCGGAGCAACAGGAAGTTCAATCAGGTGCTCTAAGCATTAATTTTCCCCAGCCAAGTGGTCCATTTTTTTCAAATGCTAGCGCCACCTGCTGGCCAAGGGATCTGAACTGCTCTTTAAAATTTAAAAACCAGCTTTGGATGTGGGAACTCCTGTCCCATTTATTCAATCATTTGAGGGGACAAAGAGGAAAAGCCAGACCTTCAGAAGAGCAGGATCAAAACCCAGGTGAGATAGCAGCCTAAGAGGAATGTTGTGGGTGGTCTTCATATATCTAGTCCAGGCAAGGCCTGGTGAAAAGCTGTAGCAGGGTGAAGCTTTCAGACTGAGGTAATTCCTTGCTGAACTGTCACTCAGTATCTTTCTTGAAGTCTTGAAGATTCTCTTCAAAGCTGTTCAATAATCTGGAAATCCACCAGTACAATAGTTCCACTGGTTTTTTTTTCCACCTTTACATTAACCTCCCTCTCTTTTTCTACTAACTCAGACATTGATTGGAGCAGTCAGATGCGTGAGCAGGTGGCTGGAGAAAATGGCTCCCAGGAGTGAGGGGACCAGATCTTCTTCCACATTCACCCTTGGCATTAAGCCTTGCCAGAGGCGATTAAATGAAAAAGACCGCCAGCTCTAGTCAAGAGTCACAGATGTCCCATTAATTTATACTTTAAAAAAAAACAAGACCAATTGCTGTTTCTCCCATGACTTTCTTTCTTGTTCTCAAACTGTCAGTGTGGTAGTGAAACTCCTTGCAATAATATTGAATATGATGGCTTATACATCTATTATCTGCCCATTAAACCAGAAGATGCAAAAATACACCTGCAAAAGTTGGACATTTCATGGTTGAAACATTTCTCATGACTGTAAGTTCCTTCAGTCCACACTCCTCACAACCAAATTATCTTTAAAATGCTTCAAGAGACCGTGCTAGATTTACGCAGTAGGACGGAGATCCAGTATAGCTGAGCAGAATAATTCTATTTAGCTTTCTTTTAAATTTTTGACAGATTTAAAAGTAGTGCAGGATTTTTTTCTGCAAAGCTTCTTACTAATAAGCCAAGTTCAAAAAAATCCCAAATCAAACACAGCTTGTGTATGTAAAGGGTAGGGCATTAGTGTAAGACAGCTATATCTACTTTTTCCTCTCATGATTCTGTAATTCCAAAACTGAAACCAATGGGTAAAACAATTTCATTCATCAAATCATTTCCATCAGGTTTCATATATTTGCAGACTGTCCACACATCAGTGATGGGAGACATTTATCCACTACATACCTTTAAACAGTCCATGGCCAGAGGAAAGCAGAGCCATGACACATAACCCTACCCTGACATCATGCTCATGTGCATGACGCCTGTCTATTATGTGTACACCCTCATCTTTGAATGAGTGCCCTTTGTCCTTCAAGTGGAGGTGTACTGCTGATTCTGGTCCTGAGCTGTTATCCCTCCTATGTTGGGCAATACTTTTGTTTAATGGCTGTTTAGTTTCTCCAATGTAGAGGTCTGTACACTCCTCACTGCATTGGACCACATATACTATATTGCTCCGTTTGTGTTTTAGTGGGGGGACAACTCTCTGTCTTAGTGTGTTTGTGGATTTGAAATAAATAGGATGTAGTGTTTGCAAACAAAACAAAACAAAAAACCCACAAACACACTCAGGCAGAGACTCGTCCACCAAAAGAACCCAGCACCAAAACACAAAATGAGCAATATAGTATATGCAGTGCAATCCACTTGAAGGACAAAAGGCACTCATTCAAAGATGAAGATGTACACATATTATACAGATAATATAAGTGGTTTGAGAGAGGGGTCGGTGAAGCCATTCATGTGAGTATTGAAAACCCCTCTCTCCACATTGGTGGGGGGCTCAGGCACAGTCTATCTGCCACTTATCAGGCTGTGATTTCAACAATATGCAGACAAATCAAAAATACTTCATGCCTTCACCACCAAATCCATAGCTAACAACCCATACTTCATGGGTTTCAGCCCCATAGGCCATTGTTCACCTAAAGGCCTATTGAGACTATTGCCTACCTAAAAAGCTTATTCAGGCCATTGTTCATCTTATGAGCCTATTTCAGACCAGGGTGACAAGAGGTCAAAGCGAACTATAAAATGGAGGACTCACAACTAACTTTCTTCAGACTGACGAAGCTGTTTGGGTGAGCAGCAAAACATTTCAATCTCTCAAGAAAAAGAAGTACAGTTGCCATGACTCAACTTCCAGATATTACTCTTTTGTATTCATGTACTCATTTTTACATTACCAGGAACTGTGGCTATACAGTCATTGCCCAAATTGTTTCTAACAGCTGCATGCATGTATTACTCTAGATCTGTAGTTGCCATTTTCCAGATGTCATACAAAATGCATGGACTTCAGAAAGAGGGACCTGGCAGCAGGGAAGCTTGGCATACAGAATGTAGAACTCAGTATATAAATTACACTATGGCTAGCATTTCACTGGATTGGTGAAAAATTCAAGTAACAGACTGCATAATTTGGTGTACATTAACTTCCTTACCTGGAACACATTGATAAGCAATATTCACCGTCTGAAATTGGCCCAGTAAAATATTAATGTGTGCCAACCTATCCCTAGTTAGTCTTGGTGAAAGATTTCAGTATGAAATTAATTTGCATAAATGAGTTTGCATAAATTTTGAATTAAAGGGTATCTTCACTTTTCATTCATGGTGGGACAGAATTATCCACCCCCCTTTTCTGAGTTAAGCATGAACATATGTGCCCAGCCTGTTTACAAATAACGGAACTCAAGACGTCCATAAACACTTCACTGAAAGTGGGAGACAGCATACATACGCAAGCTGTTTTAAGTCTTCCCAGAGCATTGACTCAAGTATATTTGGTTGTTATCTGTTCTGAAAGCAGGTCCAGAACAGACGTGTAAGGCACTTTATCATGGTAACTACTGCATCAAAAGGCAAATTCTAAGCACTAATGGAATCACCAAAGTAGGAACAGACAGCCTGTACAAATGCCATTTGTGAGATACATTAGCTTTCTGTGATAACATATTAAGCCATTAATCAATTTTATGATCAATAAGCCCTACATTTTTGGTTCTTAGATGTTTGGAAAACATTTCTGTGTGTGATAAATTGTCACTTCAAATGTAGACTTCTGCACAACAGCTTAGCATTTTGCAGTATCTCTTCCCCTAGTTCTGCACTGCTGTCTTTTCCCGGCCTCAAGGCTGGCTTCAGGGAATCATTTAGCCATGAACATACAACACATTCTTTAGTATGCCCAATCAGGAGTTCACACAAAACTAGCCATTGCTCCTGACTCATTTCTCTCTGCCCTAGGCCAGCAAAACCCCAGCGTCCTAGGGAAAAGAAGATTATGCTACCCTAAAGCCAGGGGGTAACAAAAGCAGAGTCTGTTTTTTTAAAAAAAGACATCTCCCAGAAATCCTTAGACAGGGGTAGCCATTAGCAAGGGCTAGAAATACCACACACTCCAAGACAGTTGAATCAGTATTTCACTCAACTCTACTATGTCAGAGACTAGAATGGTAAAGAATGTTACTTAAACTGTTCATTGCTGTTCAGCACTTTAAAATGGATTCCTATGGGGACCTTAGTTATAGTTGAATAACATGGCCCCCTGAACCCCAAAGCTCTCCAAATTAAGGATGCTTAACATGAAGAGCTTGAGAAAGCTCCTCTGTAATTTCCATGCTGCTAGATGCCTGGGATCTCTGTTTTCAAATACATAACATTGTAATTAGAAATGTTTTTTCAGGGGAACCCCCTTTGGAGTTTAATACCTTGGCCCCCTGAACCCCAAAGCTCTCAAAATATGGAGGGCTTAAAGGAGAGAGTCCAAGGAAGCTACCAACCAAATTTGTCTCTCAGACCCAGGGGAGCCATTTTACAGAGTAATGAAATGGGTCTTTTTAAACGAAAAAAGGCATTTTGATTCGTTTTGTAACAAAACGCTGTTTCCCGTTTTGTCTTGTTTCGTATCATTTCATAAGCTTATGAAATGATGAAACAGCATATTGGTTTTTGCAAAGTGCCCATCCCTAGTGCAGATGTGGTGTTTCCCCATACTGAGTGCCTCCTACAAAACACAGCTGTCTAGTGTGAATCAGGGTTTCAGCTTTTCTGTCTTGAATGTAACTTTAGAAAAAGGTTAAGTGTTTATTTTGAGTATTGATTATTTGATTGTTATAAGACTTGTAGATACCCTGGACTACCAGGAAGACAAAAAGTGGGACTTGAATCAAATCAAGCCTGGTCTCTGGTGACAAATTTGATGAGGCAGGTTCTGTCCTACTCTGAGCACATTTTGAGAAGGCAGGATTCGCTAGAAATGACAATAATGCCAGGAAAGGATGAAGGTGGCAGGAAAAGAGCAAGACCAAATGTGAGTTGGATTGACTCACTAAAGAAAGCAACAGGACTGAGTTTGCAAGACCCAAGCAGAGATCATTTGTGCTTGGGGGTCACCAAAGGTTGGCACATAACAACAAAGTAGTAGAAACAGCCCATGTGTTGATGCAGCATTAACTCTACTGTTGAAAGAAATAATATTTAGCTACTTCTCTTTTGTGTTCTGAATTTTCACGACACTGTTACCATGAAAAAGACATTAGAAGGTCATGGCAGAAAATCCAGATGGCCCCCTATAGTATATGACATCCCTTGATCTTCCATGTAGGGTATCCAAACTGTATACATTCAATGCATATAAAGTATTATGTCCAGATTTCACTTTTGTCTAGAATATATTCAACAGCCAGTCATATTGAGTTAAAGCAAGGGAATAAGTATCACTAGATCATCACACTAAAAAATAGAAACTGGTGCCTGATTTAAATTTTATTGGAGAGGTAAAGTGCTGTAGAACTCAGGAGAACTAGAATTCGGGTTGCAGTGTATTGAGACCAGCGTCTTTCATCTCCAACACAGTGCTCCAAGTCCTGGAGATATTTTGAAATTGATAGTGTGCTTGAGGAAGACACCAGAGTATTGCCACACTCCATGTGTTAATGGCTTGTACTTCATTGCCTTTAGAACACTTGCCCTGAAAGTCAGAAATCACTTATAGCAGACAATTCCCTAAATCTCTCTACAGCAATGAAAGCCATTCATTCTTGCCTTGGTGCAACTTAATTCACTATTTAAGTTTCTGTGACGCATTCAAATTCTACAAGGATATTTTACCTCTCCTGAAAATATAGAGCTGGAAACAACCTTCAAATGTCCCCCATGAATTCCAGGAGAGGTGGGAGGGAGGGATTACATCTGAATTTGGCTCTGGCCAAACTGGAGCAGATACAAAATATATTAAGAGTTCCTGATTTCCAACAGAATTAGGTGTGACCTTTTGCCATTCCAATGCTGCCCTTGGACTGCATGTCTATTTTGATCTGGAGTTGGCATAGCTTCTGAGTAAAAATGGGCATGAAACACTAAAATAATGTTTCATTTCATTTTTCATTTGGTTCCATTCCATTCTGTTTCATTTTGTTTTGTTTGAAACAACTTTTTTAAAAAATCATTTTGTTTTTTGTTTTGTTTCATTTTTGTTTGTGTACTCTCTCTCTCTCTCTCTCTCTCTCTCTCTCTCTCTCTCTCTCTGTGTGTGTGTGTGTGTGTGTGTGTGTGTGTGTGTGTATGGTGCCTGTGTCTCTTTCCGCACCCGATCAGGAGCGGGAAAAGGTAGGATTTGTAAACTTTTTTGTCACCCCAAGCTGTAGTGCAGGCTTGGGGTGGCAAAAATATGTTTAAAAAACCCACCATTCCCCCCACCCAATTTGTTGGTTGGGTTTGTTTTGTTTTGTCATCTGCAGACTAAAACAACAAGAAAAATCAGCAGTAGCTGAACACACACAGAGGTACTGGATAACACTACCAACCACTATGTCAGACTACACAAGGAAGTCAATGAAATCCACAAACATTGGCACTGTTTCAACAAAAAAGAAGAAAGTCTAAAAATCAACAAACCCTGGCTTCCAGTACTGAAAACTACAGTCTGCAAAAGGTCAAAGCTCAATGATACCCATCCAGCCAGAAGCAACATTGATCAGTTCACACAATAGAACAGCTAACAACACCCATCAACCACAGACAAGAATTGCTACCACCCCAAATTGCAGTGAAACTTCTTAATCCCTTCATCACAATACAATGACTAACACCTATTCTTCTGCATATGACAAGTTTCCTCTTCCCCACAACTTAAAAAAAAATAAGCTCCTTGCCCTCTGAAGATGCCAGCCACAGAGTCTGGCAAAATGTCAGGAAGAAAGTCTTCTAGAACACAGCCAAACAGCCCAAAAAACTCACAACTATCAGATTGTCACCTCTTAAAACTCCAAATGGAGCTGCTAAACAGATCCGAAGACGTTTCTTGTGAATTAACATACATTTACTGTATTTAGATTGCATGAGTTCATGGGTGTCACAGAAGTGATACAAAGAAAATAGAAACTAATTGTTTGCCTTTATAGTGGCAAGGGTTGAACAAAACCAATGGCTAAGCATCTGATTGGTCCATTTGAAAAGTGGGGCAGAGGAATCGGAACTTACATCCAGTCTCACAGAAATGAGACTAAGGCAGGGGAAATGAAACGTTAAATGCAAATAGTAATGACTTCACTAGCAGACTATTTCCTTAGAGGCCAGTGTAAGAAAGGCACATTTAAAACAGTGGAGTGAGTTGACTAGCTTAGCATGTGGAAAATGAAACTAACAGATGAGATGATAGTCACTTTCAAATATTTGAAAGGCTCTCCCATGGCAAATGGAACACATTTCCTCTAGCTACATAGTATAGGACCAAGCTAGTGGAATTAGAAAACAAGATTCCCCACAACCCACCTCAGGCTAACTTGATAACTGACATCACCTTCTTAAGTATGGTAGTCATATAATTTGATTATTTATCTGGCACAAGAAGCTGTTGTGATGATAACAACAGGCAACCCAGGATGTTCTTCTATGTTCTATTCCAAACCTCCATTTTTTCAGTAAAAAAGCTGTAGTGGAATCACAGAGACTCATGCCATCCTCATAGTGTAATTCATTTTTCACAATTATCTCATACAAACTAATATTTTCTGTCAGTCAGCAAATCCAAAAATTTGTTCTAATTCAGGCCTACTTTCTTTGACTTCTATGAGCCTTGCTTGTTTCAACTTGAAGTTTATATGATTTTTAACTTTGCTAAAGCATTCTAAGATGTTCATATGAAGGCTGCTATTTAAATGATTAATTTATACTTTATGTGGAGTGTGAATACCATAAAAATTCATCATAAGGAATAGCTGCCAAATCATACAGGATTCTTTTTCCCCCCCATCAGCAGTTTGTGTAGTCATCATTCAATACTACAGGTGATTTAGGAAGATGCAGTAGCTAGCTAAAGTAATATATAAAGTCTTTAATCAGGTGGTTTCTGAAGCTAACAAATAAATTGGTAAAAGACTAAATAAGAAAAATATATCCAATGCTGGTTGCTTTCTTTTAACAAGGCCATCCTCTGATTTAAAAAAAAATAACAATTCCCTTATAGCTAATCTTTTCAACTCAATTGAAAAGGCAATTTGGTCAAACTACAACATTGTTAAGAGAAATTTTCAACTAAAGAAACTGAAAACCCACATTTAACAAGGAAAAAGCACAAACAAAGCAGTTATTTCTCATACAAAGTGGGTTAGAATAATGAAGAAGTTTAAAAGGGTCAAACTTTGTTCTTTATTATGGCTCAAAGCTTCCATGAAGTACTCTTCCAACAACATAATGGCTACGGTCATACCTGGGTTTTCTGTGTATTTTAATTTCCTGCGTATTTTTCCCCCGGGCGGTCACGTGGTTTTTAATGAGCAGTTGGTGTCCTCTCCTCTGCATCGTACTTTCCTATTCTGCTTCGGTCCTAACATGTATATTACGCATTTTGTCCTACTTTCCGGCTCCAGTTTCCAAGCCTCCGTGGCAAAAACTGTTTTACTGAGTATTTTCTGTGTCCTGTCGTGGCGACAGAAGCAAATAAGTAAGCATTTTCTAGCGAAGTTTCTAAATCCAGCCCCTGGCGATAGTTTAGGAAACTTTGCTGAAACTGCTGTGTGAGGGGCGTGGTTGGCTGGGAGCAGAATTTGCTTCTCTTCCTGGTTAGGACACAATCTTTTACTGCATAGTTCACCGATGGGAAACTACGCAGGAAACGCAGGTCTGACCACTGTCATATTTCGAATGAATCATTTTTCCCTTTTGATTGCTGGCTCCTAACACAGAACACAGCTAAGACAGACCCAAGCAGCTTGTGACCAAGGATAGCTAATAAGGAGAGAGATAAGAAGGAAAGATCTACTTCAGGAAAGGACAAAAGAAAGTGGGAGACAAAGGCAGAGAGGTGAATAGTTTTAGATTAACACCAGGAAGAGACCTAAAGCCACCCCTAGGAATTCCCCATTAAGGAGCACTGTGTGCTCTCTTCAGGATGAAGTGCCATATGCTTGGCTTATTAGGAAGGGGGTGTCCTGATTACTGCTGCAAGCTATACAGTAAGGCAATTACTTCACATCCTTCTTTGTTCCACACTAGTTTTGTACCATGACAGTAGTAGTAGCAAGGAAGAAATTAGTTTTGTCCCTGTTTCAGTATTCCCATGGTCGTGATAACTTGTCTCATGACAAGTGTTACCTCATGGTCTTGTACCATGACAAACACTGAATTAGTCTAGCTCCCTTTTTTCTTTTGTGTAATGCGATTAAAAATTCTTTTTCGATATTTTGCTTCTGGAAAAGTAAAAAAAAAAAAAAACGGACACAGTTTTCTGAGAGAAATGAATGTTTTGTTGTGTGACCAAGGATTGGGTAGGATCCATCCATAGAGGAACTCAGTTGTCCCTTGATGATCATCATCTCCCTGCGAGACTACTGGGGTGGCAGTTCCAGAGACCATGTGGATGTCAGCCATGGTACCTCTGTCTTCCATGAGGAAGGGGTTTTGTTTGTCCCCTGCTCCACTCTGGGACAGTCTATAGCCCTCTTCCCTGATACTCCACCAGGGCTTGCAGATCCCGCCATGCTGCCTGGCTAGTGTTGGATCCATACCAGTGTCTTCTCTGAAATGTTTTCAATAGACATGGGCACGACTCTGCGAAATTTTCATTTTCGTTTCCGTTTTTTGTTTCCGTTACGTAACGGAAACAGTAACGATAATTAAGCCGTCAGAACTCGAACTCGAACTCGAACCGAAAAAAGAAAAATTTGGTCGGGTTTTTCGTTTTCGTTTGTGGCATCGTGGCAATCGCGCAATGCGAAGCACAGAAAAAGTTTTTAAATTTTTTTTTTAAATCCGACTCCCGGCCATAAAAGCAGGTAAAAATATGCCTGCCTGAGGCTTTGCCACCTACCAGAGGGGTGGTTTCTGGAGGGTCCCCGGCCTTTCCCCCCTCTTCTCCTGTCCTGGGCTGCTTGCACCAGGCTGGGGGGGTCATCCTCGTCATCTCGCCATGCCATGCGGTGGGGGGCGGATCCAAAATGGCGATCACAATTTTTCTTTTGAAATCGTGGTCAAAAAACACATCAAATCACCACAGAAACATGTGAAATTTATTTATTTTAAATGTCTGAATTTTAATAGTAGCAGCAGTGGGTTTTTTTCTAGCAATAAAACGTCGTATTGATTTTATTTTATTTTATTTTATTTTTTATTTTTTTAGACCTGCCCATTTGGGCTGGGCATGGGATGGGACCATGCAATTTTTTTGAACTATTCCACCAATGGCATTGCCAGGTTTTTAACTGACACTTCTGGATGTTTCGGAGGGCATAAAAAGCCGAGGCACCTTCCAGAAACCGCAGTCGGGTGTTATGGATGTGGTTGAGGGAGGAGGCTGGAGGCTTTAGGATTTAAGTTAGGCAGGCAGGGAGGGAATTGAATTTAGAAAATAATTTCTTTGATCCCCTGCAGCTTTGTCTGCTGAAGGGAATAGCAGTTTATTCTTTATTTCTTCTCTGGCAGTTTGTGAGGATTTTTTTCTGATATTGGATAAAGGGGGAGGTTCGACTGGGAGTGGGAGGGGTGGATTTATTTTAAAAATATATTATATACTACCATTTATTTTCTATTTTCCCAACTTCAATTTGCTTGCACACACACACATTTTGGGTGCAAGCCAAGAACAGAACCTCTATCCTAAGTGATATCCTAACTGCCCACTCGCCCGCCCACCTGCGCCGCCACCCGTGCTGCCCCTGCCGCTGTCGCCGCCCGCCCATGGCCCCCCGCCACCGCCGCCCGCCCAGCCACCCCGCCCACTGCCTAGGGCACAAAAACACCTAGCGCCGGCCCTGATTGTGGGACGCCCCTATGCTCTGGGAAGTCAAATTGCGCTAAATGACAGTAGAAACAACAAACAACAAACAAAACAACAAAATGACAAATTTTTGAAAAATTTCGCGACAAACGGAAACGACCCGAAACGGACCCGTTCCGACAAATGAAAACTCGAAACGTCATTTTTTCTAGTCGTGCCCATGTCTAGTTTTCAAAGTTGTTTGTGAAACAATTGGATTCACACCAGAGGCTTAAAAGGAAAAAGTAGGATCATTTTAAGAGAACTATGTAGACTTGAGTAGCTTGAATCTAGAGAGAGAATAGATTGTTGTCTGTAGTAGGACCATCCTGCAAGACCTTTAATATCTAATCTCCAGAGAATAGGTATCTTGATGAGTTTGTGAGTTATCTAACATCAAAAGATACAAGCTCAAGCAAGGCAGAATTTTTTAACATTTAACATCAAGCTCTTACCACATGACATGAAAAGACAACAAACTGTATAAACTATACTAAATAACGAGCCATGGTTTCATATTTGCTTTGTTCAGGGTCAAAAGCATACCGACTTCTTGTGAAAGAACGACAGCTTTAGAAGAACTCATTTGGCACACACAGTGATGTACATTTTCTCTTTTGCATCTATAAAGAATGCCCTCCAGGTTTCTTACAAATCCATATTCAAAAAAGCTAGCAAATAGGATAACAAAGCAAAAAGAATCCACAATCTGTACTAGAAGAACAAATTTTGATTCAAATTATATAAAAATACAAATACTTTTAAAATCGCTGTATCTCTTCAACCATGAAAATATTACGAAAAGCAATCTGGGGTGGAGAAGAAAGAGAAGAGACTTCTGAATGGTCAATCTCTCGATGTGGAAAGAGGTCATAGACATTCTACCAGGTGATACAATTACTTTTTAAAATGCAATAGAAGGAGGCAAGGAAGAAAAAAGCAGCAAGAGCAATACAGAAATACTTTTTGCTTAAAAAAAATCATAGTATTGAAAGTACCAGGTGAAAATTCAGAGTAACAGCCCTACAGATCTTTGTGTTCCATCTTACACTTAAGGAATTCAAATTTTCTTAACCATAGAAACTCAAGGATTGGAACTGAGGAAATGAAAGTCAAAAAGACTGAGCTAATGTTGCCAAATGGAAAGGAAGAGCTTAACCTTTAACAAAGAGCAAGATCTCCTGCAATAAACACGTCAGCACTAGGGACGGGGTCAGACCAAAGTCATTGTATATTATATATTCTCTTTCAGCTCTATTGCCAGCCATTTAATGTAGTGTGGGGCACAGTGAAATACATCGATATTTGTGGTAGCTAGGATTCACGTTCTGGAATTTATCTATTTTTATCTTGCTTAATTAGTTTACTTCACAGTTGTCTACTAGATGGACTGTGGATATGATTATCGGTCCATGCCTGAATTCTTCTTTTATGGGCTCCAACAGGCTAAGTCAGAATTAGTGTGCGCTGGTCTGTCTTTCATCCCCTTTAGAACCATCTTTTTTAAAAAAATAAAAAATAAAAACCTTTGGTAGTGCATTCCAACTGCCAAAAATATTAGTCCTTATCTTACCGTTATCGAGGCTGTTGGTTTTAGATTCCTCCCCGCATCCATTTCCCTCCTGTTTTTCCATGCTGCTTTATTAAAGAATTCTGACATGGTTAGCCTAGCAGTAAGATAAGAGTGGATGATATTCCTGCCTTCCTCCTGCCACTGCCATCAATCTATTGTGGTGAGCATATCCTTCATCCTTGTTTTAGGCAAGGGAAACATTTAGATCTGCAAAAAATGGTAGACCATGGATGAAAACCTGTTCATAAGTAGGACCAGAAGTGTGCTATTATCTGTTTCTGCCTGGTAAATAAACGAGCACTGACATGGTTCTTTGTCTTCAGTGATGTGTGCAGCATCCCTTAAAAACTACAGAAGCACCAGTAGTTTAGATTGATTGGATAGATAGTTGTGTTTGGGCTTATACCATGAACAGGATTTCTGTCTCTGAATCCCATCCTCCTTGGCTCTTATCCATGCTGATGGAGCCGATGGGAACTGACATCAGTGACAATATGTCTGTGAAGAATCTCAGTCACTGAGGTGAATTTATCTGGAAGTTGAGTCATGGCTACTGGACTTCTTTTTCTTGAGAGATAGAAACGTTTCGGTGCTCATCCAAACAGATTCCTCAGTCTGAATTCAGCTAGTGCGAGTTCTCCATCTTATAGTCAGCTTTGACCTCTTGTCACCCTGGCCTGAAATAGGCTCATAAGATGAACAATGGCCTGAATAGGCTTGTTAGGTAGACAATAGTATCCATAGCCTTAAGGTGAACACTGGCCTAAGGTGCTGAAACCTATAAAGAATGAGTCGTTAGCTATGACCTTGGTGGTGAAGGCTTTTTGATTTGTCTGGGTACAGATTTGAGGGGGTTTCAATGCTCACTTGAATAGCTTCCCTGACTCGTATCTATCTCTGAAGAAATAGAAGTCCAGCAGCCATGACTCAACTTCCATAGCAGTGACAATAGTTCCCTACCCTGGTCCTTAGCAATTGGGAAGGCCATGTTGAGACTGGCTATGTCAAGGTGTTGCCTTCCATTTTGAAACATTTGATCATTTATTATAATCATGAAACAGAGGAAGAAAACTGGAACGTACAGATACACTTGTGGGATGGAAGGAAGGCCCTTCCTGATTTTTCTGCATCCTCTCCGCAGACATCCATCACTGGTGAATGCTTTCTGGTCATTATGTATTTATTCAAAATATTGTTTCACCCCATCATTCTCTCCAATACGATCTAAGAAGATCAGAAATTTCAATCTTTACAAAGTTTGAATATTATTCGTATAATCACTTAGCTACCAAATTAAACCTTTTCATAACAACTTCTAGCTTAAGAAGAATATTCTCGTTCTTCACATCTCTTGAGGAGACAGACTTGACGTTGTCTGTGTGGGACAAGCTACTCAAATGGCATTATTTAAGGTCCACCCACCCACCCCCTGCTTCTCAGCTTCCAGGCAGAACTGTCCCCGTGCCTTTTGTCTGTAAAGAAGCATGCTATTTTTTCGCTCTTCCTTGTGTAAAACTGATTTCTCCTGCCTCCTGTCACGCAAATATGCTTAGAATAGAGTTAAGTATTTGTGGCTGTAATATGCATCTACTGATAGAGAAAGGTTTTCACCAGGAAGCGTCCTTCTGAGTTCTGCTTGTCTGAGACAAACAATTATCTGAAGGGAAAAATACATTCATCTGTCATTGTTAGGCCCACTTGAGTAGACCAGTAAGAGAAAACATTTTGGACGAAACAGAGAAAATGGCAGGCAAATAGAAGACATCATTGTCAACCAGCTACAAGCAACGCAGGCCTAGAATTCTGTTCTTTTGATTATAGCAGAACTTTTTCAGGCTTGTAAGTGAAGGGAATCTAATAGGGCCAACAATGGCTCTTCCATTGTAAGGAAGTTGCAAAGTGCTCCCAGAAAGCCTTGCAATTCATTTATTTGACCTCTATTCCATCTTAGTACCAGAGCTGGGACTCAAGGTGCCTCACAACATGATTTTTGTTTTTTCAAAATGTCACAAATTAGTAATACTGCTAAATAACACAGCCAAATGAATTATGATGAAATACAATTAAACTAGAAGTATTTTCAAAAGCACTTAAAAAACAAATTGCTGCTATCAGTCTGAATGTACTTATCGTTATGAAAATCATTTTGATAGGCACAAGAAGTCACAGGGATGATATCCTGCTAGTGAAAATGGTTGGATATAGCTCCACAGCTTATCGATGGACTGGATCTGAAATATGCAGAGAATTTCTGATTGGGGGGGGGGGGGCAAATCTATTACATGAGACCAGATTTTCCAAATTTACATAAGGGGGGGCTGATGACATTGACTGTGAAACTCTACGATTCTAGCCGTTTCTCAGAATCTCATCCTGAAACTTTATGCACCAAGCAAGGCCCCAGTCTCATGACTATTTTGCTGCTCTTTTTGCTGCAAAAGACTGTGCAGCAAAAGATCTTGCCTTCACTCCAAAGAGCAGTATTTTGGTACCCCAGCCAACCACACCTCGGGAAGCACACTTTAACCACAGCATTTTGTACCACCCCTAGGTTGTGTGAAAATACTTTTGTTGTTGATGCACCATTTTTAACGCATCAAATGAGGTGTAACCCCAGAAAATTTGCACCAATTAAATTTGTACCCATTGTTCTGCCACTTCCTGCAGTTCTGCCTTGGTAATTGTTTATGCTACTGAATTGGTGGCATACCAGCATGCCGGCACAATTTTTACTGGCTGTCTGCTGTCAATTACAATTGATTTTAAGAAGAAAGCTGCTACCTGGTTGCAACGCAGTATTCACCACAAGGGGAAAAGATGCACAGTAAGCAAGTCAGGACGGAAGCAGAGAAGTAAAATACTCCCCTGTCATTGGAGCGCTAACTGCGCATCCATCGTCATGTGATCGCCCCCAAAATAGCACACATCAAATTAAGATGTGCAGATAATGGTAGTGAGACTGGGGCCCAAGTATTCTACTGACAAAATGCAGTTCAGCCCTAGGACAAGACCTAAAACAGACTCACCACAGTGTTCTCTTTAAAAGATGTAAGGAAGACTGAACCACCTTCCTTGGTTTATTTGGCCCATTGTTAACAAGCCCTTTCAAATGGTACAACAGGAAAGCCCCATTGAACTCAATGGAGCTTCTCTCTGAAGTCTGTCGACACTGAGACGCTTTCCCAGAGTTAGAAGCATTTTTGTGCAGACTCTAGAGAAAAGATTGGTCTAGAAGACTGAAAGTCTTTCTGGCCAATAAATATTAGTGGATCTGTGTTCTATTTTCTATGAGGCACACACTTAAATGGGGCAGCTGGCTCGCTTTACAGAGAATGGTGATAAAGCAGAACAACGGCTTGCTGTGAGCTTGCCTGCCAGCCAGAACCCCTTATCATACTCTCTGATGTGGATGAATATTGCAATTCAATTATGCCAGAGCTCTAATAATAGCCAGTGCGCTTTAATCTTATTTATTCATTTGATCTTGTCCCACTTTAATTGGATAATTGTTGATTGTTAACTTTATTTGGCTTTTTCAATTAGCCTAATTCTTGGATAATGTTGAAACTGGCTAAAACGCTACCGCTTGTTACTACATTGTGGAACTATAGCAACTCCATTAAAGTCAATTGAACCGCTGAGCTATTTCATTTATCTCAGTGGCCCGGAGGAGAACTGGTGCATTAAAGTAATCAAAAGAAGGATGCATAAGAAAGCCACAGAGCAGGAAGGGCTCAAGAAAGGAAAGTTGGGAAGCATGAGAATAATTGATCAAGGATTGCAGTTGTTCAGATACTATAAAATAATCACTCGAGTTGGCAACAGCTGATCAGGCTTTTGGCAACAGGACCTTTCTGTGGTCATTAATGCCTAGGGCAGGCCTCTCCAAACATTGGCCCTCCAGATGTTTTGGACCACAACTCCCACAGTCCTTTGTCATTTGGCATTCTAAGCTTAGGATTCTGGGAGTTGTGGTCCAAAACATCAGGAGAACCAAAGTTTGGACATGCCTGTCCAAAGTTTGGACATGCCTGGCCTAGGGTCACCAAAAGTCAGAAGCAATCTGAAGCAGTCAGAAGCAACCCTCCTGCGGGTTTTTAGGTATATAAAATCATCCAGATGCTTATGGAAATTGTAAAGCAGCCGGACTTGAAGAATACCTTGCATGGTTTCCAGGAATGGAAACTTGAAGTGAGTGTCAGAGAGCCACCTCAAGTATTCCCTAATGAAAATAGCAATGCTTCTGGAATTCTGACATCATGAATTTGGGTATAGCCTGACAAAAATCAGTGAATCAGGCTGCAGCTGTCCATAAAGATGGATTTCCGATGGAAATAAATGAACCCAAGGGCTTTCCAAAGTGTGTATTTTGACAGATAATAAACATAAAAGTGTGCATTGGGTGAAAAAAAAAGGCTAGAAAATTATAATTGCATGTGGGGATTTTTTTTGGGGGGGGGCTTCCATACAAATGAATAAATCAGCCTATGATAGAATTCATGCAAAAATGGCATTGATTAAAATAGACTGATAACAGTAGGCCACTTAATTTTTGTGAAGTCGTTTCATAGCTATAGGCTCCCATCATTTATTTGCTTTTAATATGCTGTTATTCAGACCCTCGTGAGGGTCCCAAAAGCAGCTTAGAGCATAAATGAACTGTAATGATGTTGAGTGCCTCAGCTAGAAATGTTAGCAACTAGGCTGGGGCAAATAACATGGTCTCCTTTTCTCTCTGCTCAGAGAGTGTATGTGAGCTCCTAGCAACAAAAAGAAAAAGAACAAAATAAAAAGAAATCTGCTTTTAAAGATTGAATAGAGCTGGGATGCATTGACAGATTCACTTCTAGTTTTTGGTACTTCCTAAATTCTGACAGCCTAAGGAAAACAATGCCTGGAGGACATATATTTAAAAGTAAGATTACTGTAGTAGAGACAGCAACATGAATATCTTCCTTTCCATTTTCCAATCTGAGCTACCTAAGAAACAGGTTTAAATTTACCTGTTGATACTAATAGAGCATCTCCCCCCCCCCATGCTAATGAAGTCAACAAGTAGAACCCCTGAACAATCACCCCTTAGATTGTTTGGGTCAGAAATTCTGTTATATTCCAGAAACTGAGTCTACTTGGCAACAATACTAATGAACATGTGTTTGTGCATTTGAGAGGATCTGATTTCTGGTTGCCAAGGAGACAGAAAGTTGCAAAAGAAATAGGCAAGAGTACACAGTACAAGGAAAACAAAATGCCTTTGTAGACTTAAAGTAGGGGGTTGTTTGAACAAATGGAAGATTTGAGGAGAGTTTTCAACTTTCATATCAGAATCACATTCTTGTTACTTGAACAAATGAAAGGGGGTGCGGAGAGTTTGTGAATTGTGCCTCATGAGGTTGGAATGAGCAAAGTAATTAAAGGATGGAGTTATCATGGGTGACATAGCGTGGGGAAGGCCAGAGGGATGGTTGCCCCAGGCATAAAATGTTTAGGGGGTACAAAGAAGTCCAGGCAAGATTTTCATTGGACTGGAGCTCTAAGGAAGCAGTGGAACTGCCAGTGCCTTCAGGTGCCCTATTAGGAAGGACTGAGGAGAAGGGGCATGCTTCTCTCCCCCTCCCCAATCCTTGTGCTACCCTTCACCCACCCTCCTCAGTTGTTGGGGTCTGTCAAGTGCTGGCTGGTATAGGCAGGGTTTCCCTTGAGAACCCCAAGGAGATGGCATGCTGATGGACATGTGGCATTTTCTTTGCATGTCCTCCCATTTGCTACAAGTGCTGGGAACTCATGCTATGCCACTAATTGACATTGTCCTTCCTAGCACTGGGCTGACTAGCAAGTGAGCACAAAGCTGCAAATATTAGAAATTCCATAGAGACAGGATTGCCAACAATTGGAGTCCAGATGACCATGAAAGTGTGCCACTTGAGATAAGGGTTGCCATATTACCTGATAGTGGAAAATCTACCAAAAGAAAGCCTTCCTCTGATTTGCCAACTAAAGGATATTTTCTATAATGAAAGACTTTCTTCTTCCATTTCATGATCTGCACGGATTCCGTACAATGAAAATGATTAAATAGGAGCCAGAAAAATCATCAGGATTATTAATTTTAATTATTGCAAATTGCCCCCTACTTGTAGGATCATCACAGATCCATAAGCTATGAAAGAGGATGTCAACAAATCCTCTTCAGCAAAGAGGATTTCAGCAAATACAGTAGAAACCCTGTATCCACTGATTCATTAACAACTGATTCAGTTATCCTCGGTTGGCAGAGGAAATAAATAAATAAATAATTCAGCCTCCGCAAAGAAAGCGACTGTCACAAACAGCAGCCGTAAAGCAAGCTACTCTCACAAACAGCAGCCGTAGAGCAAGCTACTCTCACAAACAGCAGCCGTAGAGCAAGCTACTGTCACAAAACAGCAGTTTGCGGGGAGGTGTTGATGGTCTCTCTTATCCACAGTTTTCATTATCCATGGGAAGTCCCGGAACCAATCCCCAGCAGATATCAGGGTCCTACTTTAATCACAATACAGTCTGGTCACGATGCTATCAAATCTTGCTGCATCTCTACACAACTTACACCTTCTTCCTAAACTAAGCCATATCCACAAACCCTAGAAACCCCCAGCCAACCTTGAAACCTAGGATAAGATTAGAATTACTGCCTGAACCTAGGACAACAGGACTAAGCAGGGACCTGAACTGAGATCTGCCACATCACCCCAGGAGTTTTAAAAAAAGTTAACTCTATATAATACGGTTAACTCTCCTTCTTCAAGTGCCATGTTCTCATAGAACATTGGCAATCAGTAGCACAATCTGTTTTGTCTTAATCCATAGCTATCCTAAATAGAGAAGCTGTGCCCACTGTGAACCATTGACTTAAATTCTTAAGCCAGAATATTCTTCTATGTACCAGACCATGCTTCCCATCTATTTTTCCTTGAAGGATAACCTGCAGCAAATGGTATTTTTATTGCTCATTATGTGACCAAAATGCTCCAATTTTCTCTTTCTAGCTTTTTATTCATACACTATAATATGGCCACATTAGTGACTCTGCCTGGTCCAAGGTATATTTAGAATTTGTCTCTACATCCACATCTCAAATGCTTCCAGCTTCATGTGTAATGCATCTCTAAGGGTCCAAGTTTCAACAGCATAGAGAAGTATACTAAATACATAAGATTTAAGAATTCGGATACAAGGTCTGATAAATAAGGCCTGGTTTGCCAAGACTTTCCTCATTTTCTGGAATGAATTTCTAGCTTGTTCAATGGATTTTGCATGAAAAATCCCAGTTATCCTCTAACCATATTATTCTATACTGATTCCTATGCAACTGAATTCTAGGCTCAAACATATTGGTATGTTTCAACCATTTCCCATTTCAGATGGGAAGTGCAGAAATTGACATGCTGTGTGGTAGCTGTGGGAACCATGGGGTGGAAGGAAAGAGTCTTTAATTGCATATTATGCAAATAAAGACACTTTGCCCTAAGTTTCTAAGTAGTAGATCATGCACTTCACTACATTATCTTTCATAATGATATTGTCTCTCCCCCACCCCTTTATAGGGGGCTTAAAAGATATTGTTTGGCAAAGTCTTTTCTTTAAAATACAAATGGTTGCCTTGCTTAAAGATGTCTCTGTTTAATACTACAAATCCAAATGTGATGCTTTTCAGAAAGGAGGCTTTAAAAATAGGAAGTAAAATGCATTTGCAAATTCTCTGTCAGTCAAACAAACCTACTGGAAGCAGAAAATAATGTTATGTGGGTATCACTTTGAGACATTCTCTGTGAAGGTACAGATACCATTTCCAAAACTTGCACAAACTGTCAAATTTTCCTAGGATTTGGCTTCTTATAATTTAAAAGGAAACCTTTGAAGGGAGGGGGTTAAGAAATTCATATGATTTCTTGATCCCCCCCCCCCATATAGGTTTTCCTTTAAAATAATGCAATCTACCTTACCCACCAAAATCTTCCCAGGCCATGCTCCTCCAAATAGCCACCCCAATGGAAGTCCATAAGTCCTCCATTAGAGACCAGGACTTTTTCATGGTGGCACCAGCTTTGTGGAACCATTCCCAGGGAACAATTCCTGATATCTTCCCTGTTACTATTTAGAAGGCAATTTAAAACACTGCTCTTCAGGGAGGCCTTCTGCACTTAACTTGTTTGATTTTACATCCTCCCAATCCTATGTCATTGAAAAATTCCTTTTGGCACCATTTGTTTTATTTGTCAATGGCTTCTAAAACCTTAGTGTGTATTAGTAGCCTGGCAATATAGGTGTAGCGTTAACGTGCTTGCCCCCGGACATTTCACGGGCTATTGACAAACACCGCTTTTGATTTTCTTCTGTCACTGCCACCAATTAGCTTAGCTAGTAGATTAAAGCTTTCAGACTGATATTGTTGAATAAAAACAAAAGAAGTTTATTGATTACAAAGCAGAATAAAAATAATAATGGAAACTCAACCCGCTCAAGTTTGATCACTAATAAAGATTAATAAATGCCCACCCAGTTTATTTACTCTAAACACTTGTTTTTTTCACAGATACTCTAACAATCCTATCTCTTATTTAGCCCTCTGATTCTCAGATGTTGCCTGGCCCTATCTGCTTTATATGATTCTCTCAGACGGTGCCAGATCCTATATGTCCCTATCTAGACTTTTCTTCAGAAAGTGTAGGTCCCTATCTGACTAAAACAATGCTGAGCAGTGCCTTAAATCCTCTCAGGCCACTCCCCAGACTCTCCCATTTGTCTACAGACCCACCAATCTGCACAGACACCTCTCATACATTATTCATCATAACAGGCAAATGCCACAATATGTTATATTTATTTTTCTGTACACTGCCCAGAATGGTGCATTGCACTAATGGGGACATATATACATCTAAGATGTGTGTGTGTGTGTGTGTGTGTGTGTGTGTGTGTGTGTGTGTGTGTGT
>JAHTLZ010000204.1:15910870-15981888 GCA_023846285.1 Phrynocephalus versicolor | reverse complement strand
TGGGTGCCAAAGGTGAAACAAGCTGAATTTATTTCTCTTGATCATTTGCAGAAGCAAAAAAAATTGTGTGTACAGTACTTGCTTAACTGCCATTTGCTTTTCAACAGCATAAAGCCTGTGGGTGCCATTAAACCCCTTGAAAATACGCACTTCCTGAGTTCTAAGGCACATCGGTTTAAACTTGCCTCAGAAGAACAACCAAACAAAAGCACCCTTTCTCAAAACCCTTTGGGAACATTTTTGAGGATGTCGTGTTACAGCATATATCTTCTTTTACAGCTAGTTGTAACTCGTATTTTCTCTTTTAGGCTGCTATCTCACCTGGGGAAGATCCTGATCTTCTGAAGGTCCGGCTTTTCCAATTCCTCCCATCACATGACTAAAGATGTGTGATAGCAGTTCCCAAGTGCAAAGGGTTTTTTAAAGCGCAGGTCAGCCCCATGGCCAGTAGGTGGCACTAGGATTTTTTTTAAAGGACCAGCTGGCTGGCACTAGGGTTGGGGGAAGTTAAAACAAACAGCACCTAATCCAGCTGCCTGTCGCTAGGAGAGTGGGGGGGGTTTAAAAAATAAAATAAAAAAACAGCACTGATCAGCCCCAGGAACAGCTGGTCAGCGCTATGAGAAAAACAGAAGAAAGAAAACTGGTTGATCTACTGGGTCCCATGACACCTGCTTCTTTAAAAGGTGGAATTTTTAAGCGAGGCAAAAAATTCCCTACCCCTCTGGTAAGTCTTGGAAACATCACTTAAGTGGGCATTACCGGGTTATCTTTTCTTTCTTTTTTTCAAAAAGCCCGGTGGTCGTGGGGATGGCATTTCTGGACACAGTTTATCTACAGATTCATTCTGCATTTAAAGGGATGTGGAATAGTGGCCTTTGGCACCAGTGAAAAGCATACACATTTTCACAAGCATTGTCTGTATTGCTTTTGTTGTGTTTTAGCCAAGACTTCCAACCTTCGAGGCTTGGATATTTGTCATTCAGATGTGTGTTATTTGTGATACTAACTTTATACCTGAATATACTTTACCTTGTGATTTTGGTTGTGTGTTTCTGTGAGGGTTCTTGAGCTCTTCTGTGGAAGGGCAGGGTACACATGGAATTAAAAATAACAACAGCCTCAGTAGCAACAATAACAAACGGAAAGGAGGACAACAAGGATGATCAGGGGTCTGGAAAACAAGCCCTAAGAGGAAAAACTAAAAGAACTGGGCCTATTTAGCCTTGACAAAAGAAAGCTGAGGGGGGATATGATAGCACTTTTCAAGTAGTACTTATAGAGGAAGGATAGAATTTATTCTCATTCATCCCAGAGTACAGGACACATAATAATGGGTTCAGTTTACAGGAAGCCAGATTTTGGCTAAATATCAGGAAAATCTTCCCATTAGAGCAGCAGTATGACAATGAAACCTATTATGTTCCAACTGAATTATTCTACAATTTTCTTGTTTCAATTGCATGTTCAATATTTTAAAAATCATGGCAGGCTACAGATCAAGAATGCTGTTCTTTTCCTATCCATTATTTGTGATTTTTTCAGACCTCTGCTAAGCCACAAGTGTTATTTGATAGGTTTTGATTAAGTCATTATCTCTCCATCCTATAAGTAATCCAAAGCTGCCAGGCTTGACCAGAAAATTCTGAGTTGCCATCCAGAGAAGTAACTTTTCCAAATGCATAATTCGGAAGGCCAATGGAAATCATGTACCTCTCTAGCTTCTGTAGAAATGCAGAAATGTCCATTTAGCCAGCATAGACAATGATGAAGGACCACGGAAATTCCCTTGCTGTTCCTACTCTGAGGTGTGTTGCAGACTTGAAAAACTGTAATAAAGGGATACATGAGGCCTTCAGTTTCATCAATAATGCAGCCTTCTAGAAACATTCAGGTGTACTGTCTGAATAAGACTCAGTGATCAAATTCAGTATCCAAGGTCATGAGGTGCAATCCCATGTAGATGCAGGAAATTGATAGTTATAGCATTCTCAGTAGGTAACCATACAATATCTAAGACACAGTACACACTTTTCAAGCCTCTTTCAGCATTAAAACAAAAGCCTGAGGCATAACCCCACAAAAAAGCTGCAATACAATTACTCTGGTGTGATATATAAACCTATAAGTCTGCCTCTCATGGCTTCCCCACATGAGCTTCCCCATGACATAATCTTTGGGTGGCTCGACAACTTTTATACTGTTTCCACCTTTCTGAATGGCTGAAATAACTCTCCTGTAGTGTCATGGAAAGAGTTATGGACTAAGATTCCAAATATCTGGGCTCCATCCCCTCTCACCCATGGAAACTCACTTCAAGGTGACTCCAGTAAAAACACTTGTTAAATAGCTAAACATTTTAAACATCTCACATACCTGGAAGAGTCTAGAGTATTTTTTACCGCATCACTTTCTCCTTGGAAAAGGACCCAAGGCTGCTTATAGTAATGAGGGATAATATACAGTCCAGTGTAATTAAGACATGTTCAAGTATTAGAGAACAAGGAATTGAGGAACATCTTACAGCATTAATAGACAAACATTACATTGAAGCAACACAGTTATAGGTGGTCATAAACACAAAGTCTGTGTGAACCCATATTATGGTCACTAGAGATGGGCATAAAATAGAAAAAATAACGTTTTGTTTCATTTTGCTTCATTTTGTACCCACCCCTGTTTCATTTCATTTTGTTTCTTATAATTTTTTAAAAAATGTATGAAATGAAACAAAATGAAATGCAATGGCTCCCTGGGGTCCTACAGTCACCAGACTTCGTGCCCGGGAGCCATTTTTAAAGTGGTACAGCTGAGCTGCCATCGGCTATACCCCTTTAAAAATGGCTCGGTTGCCACCAGGGGAATCTCCTGGTGGCAACTGGGCCATTTTTAATGGGGCCTAGCTGATGGCAGCTCAGCTGAACCCCTTTAAAAATAGCCTGGTCACCAGTTCAGGGCTCCTGTGGTGCGACTGGGCCATGTTCAGAGCGATCCAGCCAAGCTGCCATTAGCTCTACCCCTTTAAAAATGGCCCAGTCGGCACCATGGGGATCATGGCACTAAATCTGGTGCCTCTAGGACCCAGGGGAGTCACCTCCACCCGCCTCCCAGCTGAAAGGAGGCTGGAAGCTGGGGCTGAGAGGAGGAGGCGGGGAGTGCCGGAGCAGCTGTATGGACCCACCTCCTCCTCTACCCTCTCTGGGACTCCGGAGGCGACAGCAGTGATGGTTCATTGCCAACCCAGTAGGTAAAGGTCCCCTTCTACAGATCAAATGAAACAGTTCATTACAATGGGAAAAAAGACCATTTTGTTTTGTCTGTAAGGAAATGCTGCTTCCTTATTTTGTTTCATTTCATTTCATTTCGTTACCTAACAAAACAACGAAACAGCATGTCATTTTTCATTTCATGCCCATCTTTAATGGTTACCATAGGTCAGGTGAGACTTGGTAGCATATAAAACAAGAGCTTTAAGCTACAATATACTAGCTTGTCTGTCCTTACACTTTTTTCTTTCTTAATTCCTGGGACCCTCTCTGAAATTGGATTTGGCCTTTGGTCTAAAAGACTTCTGCACTCCTGACAACATAGACAGCACGATCTCTCTATGAGCACTGGCATCCATGTGCCCACCTTAGGAAGCAAATGCTGTGCTGCCCACAGCAATTCAATCAATTCCAATTCCCTAAGCCCCCCTCCCCCCTCCCCCAACCTGTTCAAGTCTTCCTTACGTTAAAGCATTTTGCTGCAGATAGAACAAGTTTAGTGCCACATATAAAAATCAATTAATAAACAGATTGAAACAACTAAAATAGAAAAGGGAAAATAGTAAACAAGAGGAGAGAACAGCAACTCAGTGAGCCGAGTGACATTTATATATCTGGGTAAACTGTTTGGAAAATGGAAATTTATGTTTCAAGGTTATAAAGATGCTAAAAGATTTTACTTAATTATTCTTTAGTGGAGCAGAGAAGGCCAGGAAGAGCATGATATGGGGACTAATGGACCAGCAAAAATGCAAAGTACCATTCAGCACTGAAGTAATTGGGCGGAACACAGAAAGGGGCCAGGATAAATGATTACTTCATTAATTTTCAAATTACAGGCAAAGATAAGGCAGTCACTGTCATAGACTTATTAAAGTAAAACCGGCTAATCAGCAACAGTTTAACTGTAGAAACTCTTTCCAATTCCTACTACTTTGATCCAAACACTTGCTAAAGCAATTCCATGTAATGTTAGTGGCGAATCAATCTCTGCTGCTGATAAAATGTATTTATTTGAGGGATTTTCTAATTTATTCTCAATGTAGGTACAGCAGCAACTGCACAAAAAGAAAGCCCTGATTCTTATCAGATATCCAAATAAGTAGAAGCGTATCTCAGTCCTAAATTTGTCAGCTGAATTTGTGAAATATCAACCATTTATCTATTTGTTTACATCTTTTTTCATGATACTCTATGACTGCAATACCAATTGTTCTGTGGGTGGCTCAAAACAGACGCAAAGTGTTCTGCTTATATACCACCCCCATAGTGCTTAAAACACTCTCTGGGCAGTTTACTAATATGCAATTATGCAGGCTATACATTGCCCCCATCCACCCCAACCTCAGAAGGATAGAACACTGAGTCAACCATGAGCCAGCTAC
The DNA here is from genome assembly GCA_023846285.1 of Phrynocephalus versicolor. Classification (NCBI taxonomy): domain Eukaryota; kingdom Metazoa; phylum Chordata; class Lepidosauria; order Squamata; family Agamidae; genus Phrynocephalus; species Phrynocephalus versicolor. Next base: position 15,977,237 of record JAHTLZ010000204.1, on the reverse strand, counting down.
CTGGGATTGAACCCCAGGTCATGAGCACAGTTTTAGCTGAAGTACAGGCATTTAACCACTGTGCCATGAGGCTCCTTCAGAGAGAAAATCACAACACGGTTAGGAGCATGGCCACACAATTAAATACCACAATTAAATACAAATGCATACAAAAAGCAAATTGCAATTTTTCTGATCACAAATGGACTCAATCGAACTCTTTATGCATACCTCAGCATGGCCTGGTCTCTAAACTATCAAAAAGTAAAACTTTTTGTGTAACCTCATGCTGATGACTGTAATTTTATCACATAGGCAGATATATCAAACACAGTGGTGCCTCCTAAGATGAATTTAATTCGTTCCATGGGTCAATTCGTCGTACAAAAACTTGTCTTAGGCACGGTTTCCCAGAGGAATGTGTTGAAAACCAGTTAATCCATTCTGGATAAAATGGATTAATAGGTTCTTAATCCATTGCTATGGGGAGGCCATGTAAAAACCCCTAAATCAAGGGACAGCAGAAGGCTGTCCCCCCACCACAGCCAACCAACAGATGATTTTGATAACTCAGAGCTGTCAAAATCAGCTATCTGTCTCAGCTGTGTGGAGGAGCCTTCAGCTGTTGGTAATTGTGGGGGCAGCCACCTCCTCTTCGCCCATGTCTGTGTTGAGACTCAGGCAAAGAGGAGGAGGAGGTGGTGGCTTCTATCCCGCCTTTCCTTCCCTGTAGCATCCGACCCATGCACGCTACAGGGAAGGGAAGGCAGGATAGAAACCTCCACCACCTTCTCTTCCCCAGGACTGAGGTAAGGGAAGCTGTGGTGGTGGTGATCTCCCACTGCTGCTTACCTCTGGGTTGGGCGAAGAACAGTGGGTAATGGGTCCCAGTGATCTTCACCCAACCTGGGCTGTTCTCTTGCAAACAGCCCAGGTGAATTGAACCCACAGGGAAATTTCATTCATCTAACGAGTTTTTTGTTCTACAGTTTGTTTGTCTTACAAGGTACCACTGTATTGTACAAAACTCAGATTAAGTTATAGGTTTCAGACAGAGAGTCCTGGCCTTCTGTTTCAACAGCAACAAGAACAAGAAAAGAAAAAGTATAATGGCACCTTGAAGATGAAAAAAAAATCACTACGAGCTTTTGCAGTTGTAGTACACATTTCCAACCAAACATGGGATTTAAAAAGTGACTTGTATGCAAGAAATGAAATAATTTTGGCCAATAACCTTCTAACCTATTAAATCGTTAGGATTTATTTGTTGACTCACTGTCCAATAATTTGAGTCAATAGTCCCACTCTGTCTAGGACTATAAATAAAATCCAGGCTTTCAGTTGCTGTGGTGATCAGGGTAAACATAAATTTTGATATCAGAACTGGACATGTTGGTGCAGTGGAAAGAAGATTTGATCTGAGCAGATATTCTCCATGTCAAAAACCTTATTTGGCCTTAGATCTGTTCAGGTATCTAGGGATATACTTCTGTTATGAAAGCAAGCATCTAAATCATCCAAATAATTTCACTGTGTATTGTCATATTCTACCTGTGGAAAGTAATGCATCTGCAGAGGCATGTTTCTCTTTGTATGGAGGCTTTGCACAATTTATTTTTCAGTCAGCTTCTGCATTTCCACTTCTATCCGCGCAGAGGCAGGGATATGCATCAAGGCCACCAGCCTGAACAGGTCTTTTAAGATGGTGGCAGGAGCAGAGGAAGAGGAGGCAGTGAAAGGAAAAGGTGGAGAGTTGATGATGGCAGTTGGAAGTGGGGCAGGCTGAGGGGAGGATGCAATAAACCAGGAAGTTTGTTGCATTGCCCCAAATTCTTTGCTTTTAGAAATTACAAGTTCTCCCATTTGGACAAATCCGAATCAATGACAGACAAACTTTCTGATTTGTTTTGGACTTAGATTTGTCTCTAAACTAGGTGTTCCTCTTGAACTGTGGTGAAGTTATTTGCTGCAATAACAGCATAACTTTTTGCTCCTTCTTATAATGCTCACTAGGGGTGGGCATTTCGTTTCAGAACCAGTAGGCTAAGAAACGAACCACATGAGCCCAGGTGGTCCTCAGAACTGACTGATACATGCAGATCCAATTGCTTTACCTTCTTGTGCAGGGTTAAAATCCAACAAGGAAGCATGCTGCAATGTCATCTGTGCTAGATCTGTGATGCTGGCCGATCAGGAGCTGTGCTGGGACAGACATCATCCCACCTCCCTCTCTAATTGGCCAGCAGCATGAAGTTGGAAAGATGACATTGCAGCATGCTTCCTCATTGGATTTTAACCCTGTGTGAGACAGAGAAAGGTAACCCAATTGGATCTGTGAGTATCAGCTGATTCTGAGGACGACCTGGGCGCACATGGTTCGTTTCATAACCTGCTGGTTCCGAAACAAAATGCCCATCCCTAATGCTCACATAAGAAATCCCATCAAAGATCACATGGTAAATGTTATGACTTTTTGAAAATGCATAGCCAGCCTGGTCTGGTTATAGAATGGTGTCAGTAACGGGAAATGAAAGCAATTAACAAGGGGGGGGAATGTGCATAGTGTGTGAAATCTTTTTTTGCTGGAGATTGTTTTAAAAATGATTCTGCCTAGAAAATATTTTTCATTAAAGATAAGGTTCGGCTTGCCTTAAGACTTCCTTCTGAATCAAACTGCATTACAGCTGATTCTTTAATAACAGTAGGTACTGTGTGCACCCACTCTCATTTTTGTAATCTAGAGGCAATAGTGATTTGCTTTCTGGGGGGAAAAACAAGCAGAACTTAATATGCCTTAAATAAAGCTTGGCATGCTTAGCAGCCTTATAGTTAATTTTTCATTTATTGATATTGCATCTTATTTGTGACACTGAAATGTACCGTCTCTGTGAACTAAAAGCATGGCAAACTCCACTTTATCTGCCATCAATGCATCAGCTGTGTGTTTCTTCTTATCCAGAACAACCATTTGCAAGATCAAAAACATATTCCTACCTTACAAAGACATAATGGGATATGATGAAAATAATACCGGTAACTGCCAGGCTCTGCAATCTATTATGAATGATGCCATCCACATTTCTAGTATTTTTGGTTGAATCCAACACAATTGTTAAAGCCACTCTATGTTGTCCATGTTTCCTTTTAAGTGAAACAGGAGGGCATCAGGGTGAAATGAACATTCACAGTTTTTCTGATTCTCAATAAAAAGGGTGGTTTAGCAAAGACAATATATTGGGGGAAATGAGCAAAGATTGCAAGATTTTTTCACACCCACACAAGAACCAAAAGATTTTTTGAGGAATGATAGCATTTTTAAAAAAAAAAACTTTTTCTGATTAAACTTGTGTTTCTCATGAAAAATTGTGTATTTTGCGTAAAATGTAAAGTATTCTTATGAGGGCTTCTGTACAAAATACATTGGACCCTTGTATAACAAATGGTTTGTATAACATAAAATCTGTACAACATAAAACATTCCAGAGACAAGGGAAACTTGCTTTTTTTTCTTTTTTTAAATTAATTATTACAGACGTACAAACATACAATAAACAATGATAAACGGTAATAAACAATAATACCATCAAACACTACAAAGTGCACCCCCACCCCCCGGGACCATCCAGTATTCTTAAATCTTCTCTTCCTTCTTCATCTTCTTTTTTTCTAGTTAGCTTCTTAAGGTCCTTTTCTCCAGAACTGTGTTGGATTGTACATCAGTTGTATCCCTTTCCCTTTTAGTAGTACATACTCTATAAATTTCCCCCAAATATCATATCAAACTTGCTTAACAGAATCGCCTATGGGGCGAATCCGTACCACATAAAAGTGGTCGTGATTAGGGATTACTCCATTTTCAATATATTCCTATGGGGAATTTGTATAAAGGAAAATTTGCTTAACAGAATTTCATTTGGAATGAATTAATTCCTTCATACAAGGTACCACTGTACAGATTTTGTGCACGTAAAATACCTGTCTATGAATATTTTGCAAAAATTGTGAAGCATGGGAAATGCACACAATCTCTGCCATCGTGGTAAATACTCTTTTTGTCCTTGAAGAACAGAATTAGGCAAGATCTACATCCTTAAAACAGCCCTAAGCATCTTTCAAGTGCAATCGACCAACCCATAGGAAGTCTCACTAGTTTTCTGCCTAAAGAAATGGAGAATACTGCAAACGGATACCTTGACACTTTTCTTTTTATTGAAGCTGCCTTCACATTCTTGCCCTCAAGAATAATAAACATTACACCAAATGTGCTTTTGGAACTTTTTGTTTTTTACCCCTGTTCCCCAAATGTTATAACATTTGGGGAACATCCTGAAAAAGAAGACAAGATCACTGGAAAAGACCATATAAGTCAGTGATGGTGAACCTATGGCACGGGTGCCAAAGGTGGGACTCGGAGCCCTTTCTGTGGGCCCCCGACATCGCCCCTTCATAGCCACCTGTATACAGGTTAAATTACTGTATTGGCACTTTGCAAAAAAAAAAAAAATAGTGGGTTTTGAATTGCAGTTTGGGCACTCGGTCCCTAAAAGGTTCGCCATCACTGAAATAGGTAATGGACTGGATGGACAGCCCCTGAAAGAGAATTCTGGGGGACTCAAGAACTCATCTTGTTTGTAACTTTTTAAGGATCCAATTAATGCATTATATGGACCACAATTTTCTTTCTATGGATCACACAGTTAGTTTGCTCTTTGTAAAATAAAAGTCAAACAAATCCCATAAGACACATGAAATCTTCAGTAATGGTTTCTTTGTTTCTGTGCACATTTCATAGGATTGAATTTAGGCCAGTGGCCTTTTTACAAAGTGAATCAGTTCATTGATTTGGCAATGATTGTTGATGCTCACTAGGAATGGCTCTTCATGGTTTCAGGCAAGAGTCAGTCCTATTCCTATTTGGGGATGTCATATATATATATAGAATTTGGGAATTGGAATTACTGTGCTAGGGTCTATTTTCCTTTAAAAATCTGCCTTTTTTGTTGTGGTACACATCTAATTGCCTGTAGGCCTTTGCACAGTTTCTAGAACGATGTCTACTGGAAGTAAAAATCTCATGTCAGTCACATCATTGTAACTGTGCAGAAGTTACTCAGAAGTGGTTCATCACTTCCTACTTCTAGGGTCATCCTAGGACCGTGCAGCTAGCCAAAGACCACAAAGACTGGCTTTTCTGATAAAACCAATCTTCATCAAACTTGGAGGGATCATGGAAGTGTGTTAGAAGAAGCCACACTGCAAGTCTGGTGTCTTTAGGTTCCTGGGGAGCATTTTTCTGGGAGGGCTCTCTTGGGGTGCATAGCTCAGAGGCATGAACCCCAATACCCACCAGACATAGAGAAGGGCCAGGGGATGCTTCCTTCCAAATTTAGTATCTCTAGGTGCCGTGGGGGCCATTTTATAGCATTTTTAATGGGAGATGAACTGATTCATTGATTCATCACTGAAAGTTTGTCAGTTCAGCTGTAAATCAGCCCTGACAAATCATGAATCATTCATGACAAATCACCCTTTTTATCACTGTTTTAAAAATCCATCCTCATCTCTATCTATGGATGCTATGATGGTACTAGCAGTCTGCACTGAAAGGGAACTGCCCACAGTGATAACCTAATAAATCCTTAGAGGTGTTAGGATAGTATTCCCTGTTTGTTAAAGTTTCAAGTTCAACCATCAACTCAATCACACAAGCATTTTCCACTTCACTTCTTCACCCATCAACAATGTAATACTTCTGCCAAACAGTGATGGAGCATTCTTCCCTTCTATACAATACCAATCCTAATAGCTGGCCAAGTGTAGATGAAACCTAGGCATTAGTGATTTGAAGAAAACCAAGTTCATTTCTTTGTGTGTTTCTTTGTTTTAAATTTTTTTTAATCTTCCCCATTTCCTATTTTCCCTGGGAACTTAGATAATTAATAGACAGAACGAAGAAGCAGGGCACTCTGAACAAAAGGTCCTTCCATAGAGCAATTCTAAACAGATTTATCTCAGATAATGGAGATCATTAATATACAAAGTGGAAAAGAATAAACCATTCAAGGAAGTATGACTAATCGGCTACATGTCACCCTGGACTACCATGTTGAGAATTTGCGCTTTGAAATTTTATGTAGTTTACCATAGTTTGTTTTTCTGATAAAATTCTCTTCTTCATTTTCATGTTGTCAAATTTATGGGACCAAACCAAATTAAATAAAAAATAACCATGTGCCATCAAGTGAATTCTGTCCCATTTTAGGTTTTTCAAGGTAGAGAATGTGCAATAAATCTATGCTTTTTGTTTGCCAAGATCAGCAAATAGGGAGGTTAATTTCTCTCTGAGACAATGCATTCTGATGGCAAAAAAAATAATAATCAGAAATTAATTTACCCTGGGTTCTTTAAAAAATGATCCTTTCGAGGCCAGAGTTTATATTAAAATGGAGCTTTATTTCTACACTAGGTTAAAAAGCAAAGTAATACTGGGAAACAAGATTTAAAAATACCCAAAAACCTATCAGAACCAAGATATGAACTATCAAAATAACAAAACCTATGTTACTCTCTCTATCTGGTTACAAGAATTCATTTTAGCTATGGTAACTAGCCCTGACTCTAACTAATTAAGCATCTTTGCTAAAAAGCAGTCTCAAGCGTATAATGGTGTTTCTTGTTTTCTTCTTGCTCGAAAATTCGAGGTCAAAGATGGCACATGGTGTTAACTGTCCAATGGTAGCTCTCTTGCTCTCCTCTGGAAGAATTGTTATGTATACAGTATAAGATGCATTTTTCCAGATAAAATTTCTACTGCAAGACAGAAAGTGCAGTTTAATATGGAGCTTAAAGAAAGTACACTATATCCCATCATTCCTAATTTTCGTCCAGAGAATACATAGAAGTAGTCCACCATTCTCTTCTTCTGGGGCCACCTTGGGATTCTGCAGCTTGTCCAAGTTCACAAACGACCCATAGATGGCCACTCTTCGTACAGCTTGTTATCCAGACTGATTTCCAGTATAGTCATTTTCCTCTGGACAGGTTCCAAACCATCAATATCTTTCTTGAACTGGACTCCACAAAATTGAGCAGAATATTCCAAGTGAGGTCTCAGCAAAGCAAAACAGAGTGGTGCTATTGCTTCTCCCGATCCAGACCCTGTAGTTCTGTTGATGAGGTCTAGTACTGCATTCATTCTTTTGTCTGCTGCATTAGATCATTGACTCATATTTAGCTTCTCGTCTACTAAACCCTCACAGATCTTTTTCACATGAACTGTGGACACGGTTGCTTTCATTCACTCTGTTTGCTTCCTGATTTTTCCTGCCTGATTGTAGAACTTTGCTTCTTGGTTAAAACCCAATTTGATTCTGTTGGCCTGGGTTCAGTGTTCTGAAGCATTAGTTCCTTTCCTAATTTTGTGATATCTGTGTTTCCTCATACCCTCATTTTAACCATTCATAAAGATGTTGGCTAGCAATGTGCCCAGGACAGAAACCTGCAGCACCCCATAGGCATTTTTCTCCTGGATCTTTTGTATGACCTATCAACTGGTTACCAAACCGCCAGAGTATTGTCATCTAGCCCACGTTTTACCAGCTTTGTCTAGCCACAAGCATATGGCGGACCTTGTTTGAAGCCTTGCTAATATGAAGCCTTGTTGGAAGCCTTGCTAATATCAACATGGCCTATGAGCTGCTGAGTAGCTCAGTGATTTAGGCCTCTGGCTGTAGAGCTAGAGGTTGGCTGTTTGATTCCCCACTGTGCATCCTTGACTTGGGCTGGACTAAATGCACCGTAGATATCCTTCCAGATCTGCAATTCATAGACGCTGCTGCTCCTGTTACACCCACAACATTCCCTAATCTACAAGTGTATTGCAGTATACTTGGGAGAAGAGGAAAAAGGAAGGAAGGTGGTGGGGAGAGGGGGTTAATATTACCCTGCCATGATTTATTCTTGCAAACCCATGCTGGATCTTACAAGTCGACACATTCTTTTCTAAATGCTCATCAACCAATGGTTTAATCAATCTCTCTTCTAGAACCTTTCCTGCTCTGTTTTCCCCTTTTGGAAATTTGGGACAAGCCTTGCCTACCTCCACTAATCAAGCAAACTCTACAAGGCTTTGATTTTTTTAAAAATAACATTTCAAGAACCCCCATTTCAAATGTCACCTTACTCAATTGTCTAGTATAAAAATTGTGTTTTTATTGTTTGCTAATCTTCTGGATTGATGAGTGGCATTTTCTCCCACTTTGCTCTGAATTTCCAGGACTGATTAGTGTGGGATACTGTTAAAGAGTAAAGTATCTAGAACAATGACAGGCAGTCATAGAAAGAAGAGGCAGCCTCCACAGGAAGCATATAGTATACTGGATGCCATTAAAGTTCAGTGAGATGTTAGTGATTAATGTATTCTTGAAGGCTTTCATGGCTGGGATCTGATAGTTGTGAGTTTTTCGGGCTGTTTGGCCATGTTCTGGAAGTTTATCTTCCTGACATTTTGCCAGACTCTGTGGCTGGCATCTTCAGAGAGCAAGGAGCTCCACTTTTTTTTAAGTTGTGGGAAAGAGGAAACTTTATTGCACTGTCTACACTCTACAAGTGTTTTGATTATTCCTCTTTTTGTCATGGGTCGTGGTTGGAATGTTTATGTAGGTACCAATCTTTGTGGATGGGTTTTCTGTAGACCTTGTGCCATAATTGGAGGTCTGGGTTGTGTTAGACCATGATATCTAAGGATGGGAGTTTCCTCTCTATTTCTTTTTCCATGGTGAATTGTTTGGATGGATATTGTTGAGGTAGTTTAGAGTTTCTTCCAGTTTATCTTCAATGTAGACCCAAATTATGAATGTGTCATCCATGTATCAGGACCAGACTGGGGGCGCAAACGGTGCCGTATGCAGAGCTTGTTTTTTAAAATGTATTCCATGTAAAAGTTTGCTATTACTGGGCTGAGGGGGCTCTCCATGGTATGACCATGAATTCAATCCCAAAAGGTTTAGATAAGTGGCTCAAGGATAACTCAGCCTTCCATCCTTCCAAGGTCAGTAAACTGAGTATCGAACCAATGAAGGAGGGCAATGTGTAGCCTGCATAATGAATTTGTAAACTGCCCAAAGAGTGTGTTACATAATATGGGAAGGGATATAAGGCACACTTTGCCTTGTTGCATTTTTACTGCCAAGGTTGTACAGGAGTGCAGTTTGGAAAAATAATTCCCACTGGTGAGGGGTGAGTTTCCCATAAGACACAGCAGCTTGGTGAGGCCCACAAAAATGTAATCCATCTATAAATAAGGCAGTGAGGGGGTGCAAGCCTAAGCAGGAATGCTGACTGTAACTGGGTGCATTTTGTCACCTGCCCATCTGCAGGTGTCCACCACTCCCTCAGCTTGGAGGTGCCATATTACCTGGTTAATAAGATTTACATGGCATCTCCACTCCTTTAACCAAATCCTCCTTGTGCTTCTTTCCACGATCAGCTCTCAGATGTAGTTCTAAAACCACTCCCAACCCTTGCCAGACCTACCTGTGGGATGTCACATGAAGCCAATGCCATGATAGCCCTATAGCCCAGGCGCAGGACAGTGCAGAGCACCATCCTCTGGCCCCAGGGTTTAGCGCTGAACTCTCAAAGAATTTCCAGCCACCTTATTTGTGAAATTATCAGACAGAATACGGAATAAGTTTCATGGTTTAGAAAACTGTTTTATAAGTTTCATAGCATCTTGACTAGAGATGGGCACGACTCAGAAAAAAATTTTCATTTTCGTTTTCATTTTTGGCTAGGGTCCGTTTCGTTTCGTTTCCGTTTTCGTGAGCTAATTTCAAAATTTTTCGTTTTCGTTTCGTTACGTAACGAAAACGAAAAAACGAAAACAAAAACGAAAAAATTTTCGTTTCTTCCCATTTAGCTCCATTATGTGTTTTTCCAGTAACGAAAAACGAAAATTGGCTCAAAATTAGTCGTTTCGTTTCCGTTTTTGGTCCATTTTTTAACCGTTTTTCGTTTTCGTTTCATTACGTAACGAAAATGAAAAAATGAAAACGAAAACGAAAATACCGCTAAGTCGTGCCCATCTCTAATCTTGACTTCTGTATCTCTTGAATACAGGTAAGGGGAACAGTATCAGAGCAAGAAAAAGAAAACCAAATTGTTTAGAGGTGGCATTTTCATAAGAATGAGAGGCTTCAAAGCCTGGCAGTCAACTTACTGAAACTAAGAATATGCATAAAGCCTATACATTCTATACAACATCTGACTACATGCCTAGTTTTTTCTTATTGACCACTGATCGTTTTGATAATTAGCATGCCAACATTTGAACTGCTGTATTATATTATTCTTTTTTTTTTACAGTCTGCCTTTAAAATTTATCCCAGATCTATTTGTACATGCCCAATAGCATCTTCAATGTTATTGGATATTATAGAATACACCATTAAAGGAAAAGTTCCTCACAAGTGTCGTAAAGTAACATCACTGTTGGCAAGAAATGGCATTAGTTTTTCAATAAAAAAATTACTGTCCAAATTCACAAACACAGCTATAGTTTCTGTAGTAGAATAATTACTCCCAATAAGGCTGTTATTCAATTTTTTTCACAATGAGATGAGGATCCTATTTTAATCATTAGAACATCCAGACATTTCAGCTTGATTTGTTTAAGTAGCGGGTGTACCAACAAAATAAAATCCAAAATTTATAGTGTATCTATCTATACCACAAGGGCACAATGCTTTCAAGTACAAAGTTTGCTACTGAAAGACCTTCTTTATTTGTTTTTCTTGGCTTTCCTCCCCCATACTTCATCTTGCAAACAATTTCATGATGTAGATCAGGCTGTGAATTTGTGACTGGACAGGAATTGAATGCAGTGAGATTCATGTGTGGATGTAGCAAATACAATAGCCAGCATCCTAGTACAGAACTCCATCTGCATAGCAGGAATCACATGACCAGCAATGGCAGATCAATTCACATGTTTGATTATAACATGCATACAATGTCATCTTTTGCACGCAGGCTGAATGTACCCAAAACAGAAAAAGAAACTCTTTCATTAGCTGCAAAATGTCATTGCCAGTTACATCATTCCTGTTGTACAGCTACAACTCTATAAGAGGGCATTGTGGTATGGAGGAGAAAGCCTTGTGGCACAGTGGCTGAGATGCTATCATACAACCAAGCTCTGCTCATAACTATGGTTCAGTTCCAGGTAGCCTGCTCAGTCTTCTACCTTTGCTGGGGATGTGTAGCCAGCATAACTAATTTATAAATCCAGACAGTGCATTAAGTGTTATGGGGCAGTATATAAACAGAACACCTCTCTCTCTCTCTCTCTCTCTCTCTCTCTCTCTCTCTCATCTCCACCCTCCCTCCACCCTCTCTCTGGACAACATGACAATGGCAAAGGGTGAGAGTTAGAACCTTCAAACCTGGGCAGAAGGTTTTAGTGTTACTACCCACAGAAGGGTCTAAACTAGTAGCCAGGTGGCAAGGACACTTCGAACTGCAGAAGCGACTTGGGGAAGTGGACTACGAAGTGTACATGCCAGGGAAAAGTAGGGAGTTACAAAATTTACATGCAAATTGATTGAAGGACTGGGCAGATCATGAAGACTCCAACGAGTACAGAACGGGCAAAGAACTAGGCCCAGAGGCACTCTCAAGTAGTGATGAGGGTGAGGGAGACGTCCAAATGGGAAAGCAGCTGGAAAAGACCCAAATTGCCCAGGTCAGGGCTTTGGTCAATAATTACAAGGACTTTTTTCCTAAGGTACAGGGCATGCTGAAATGATGCAGCATGCTATTAATACACCGGAGGGGGTGGTCATCAGAATGGGAGGTAAATCATGGCCTAGACATTCAATTCCCACTTTAGAAAATGAAGTAAAGGAGATGTTGAGACTAGGGGTGATAGAACCCTCAAAGAGCCCATGGAGGAGTCAGTCAGCGATTGTACCCAAACCTTGAAAGCTTGTCCTTGAAATTTTGCATCAACTATAGGAAGGTCTATATTCAATGTGTACCTGATGCCTAGGGGATTTGCTAGATCAGTGGTTCTCAAACTGTGGGTCCCCACATGGACTTCAACTCCCAGAAACCCCTCCTTGCACAGCAAATGGTGAGGCTTCTGGGACTTGTAGTCCAGGAACATCTGGGGACCCACAGGTTGAGAATCACTGTGCTAGATCATTTGGGAGAGGCCTGATTTTAAGTACATTAGACCTAACCAACGGCTATTGGCAAATTCCATCAGTGAGGAAGATAGGGAGAAGACGGCTTTACCCACACCCTCAGGCCTGTGCCAGTTCATGTATTTGCCATGAAGGGAGAAGGACCCGCCCATCAGGAGGGAGAGTATCCTGAGGCGGAAACTGTGGTCTGGTCCGAATTTATTTCTGGGATGGATAATGGAGAGAACAGTTTGTTGGAGGACTTATTGGCACAGAACTTCTGCAACCCCTTCTTGAACCAGTTGAGGCCATAAGCTCAGTTTTGCATCCTGTTGGATTGTTGGAAAGTTCGGAAACGATTGACAATAAACCGATAAGATTTCTATCAGTCTCCTTTATTGAGTCAGGTTTAAACTTAACGTTTTAATTGGTTTATTCAAAACCAAGGTTATGAATAACCCTCCCTTCATGGGCCTGTTCCATGGGCCAAACTCGGCTGCCTTCCCCCACATCCTCTCCCGCACTGGGGTACCTGCTCTTTAGTCTTGGCTAGTCTCAGAGTCCCGCAGAGGCGGTAAGTCCTTGGGCATGGAGTTTCTCACACCTGACTTCAGAGGTGGCCTTCCTCGCTAGGTACTCCTCAACCTCTCTTTCTCCCCGTACTCTTACCTCTTTCTCCTTTGGAGCTGCAAATGTATCTCCTTCCATTTCTTCCTATACTTTTATACGGAGCTCCAACCTGGATCACGGGCTTCAACCCCTCGGTTGAAAGAGTACTGTCAAACTCCCTGAGATCACTTTTTGGTATGCCAAGATGTGTCTCTTCAGCAGCCCTGCACCTAGAGGCTGGTTTTCACTCAGTGGAATGTCTAGCATGGCTCTACGCTTACCGATACTGGCTAAAGATATTATACGCCCCTATAAATAGTGGGTACCTATATTATATACAAAAAGATGCCTTTGTCAGCTCATGGCATAAGGCAGGAGTGCCCAAACTTTTTGTAAGGAGGGCCAGATTTGGTGGCTGAGAATGTGTCAGGGGCCGGTTGCTCCCTGACCCTGCCACCCCACAGCATGCCCCACCCACGCACTGACCCATAAGCCCTACCCACTGACCCCTTGCAACCCCACCCACAGGAAGGAAGGTGGGGACCAAGGGAGGGAGGGAGGAAGGTGGAAAACAAGAGAGGAAGGGAGATGGGGAACAAGGAAGGGAGGAAAGAAGGAAGGTGGGGACCAAAGGAAGCACAGGGAGCCGTGGCCACAGGTCGCCCCTTGGAAGAAGCGATCTGTGCGACCTTGCAACCCCCCAAGCTCCCCAGAGGTGGTGATGACTTCCCAGCCAGCCCACCCCAAAGCTCCTTGGCAGTGGCAGAGGCCCTCTGGCCTGCCCCCACACACATTCCCTTGCGGAGCCGGTGGTGGCAGACCAGCCATCTGCCCGTCCACCCAAGATTCCCAGCGGTGCCGGTGGCACGGCCCGCCCAATCACTGCCCCATGCATGTGCCCAACCTCACAGTGTTGTCAGTTATGCCGGTGGCGGCAGACTGCCTGCACGCCATCCTGCGTGCGCGTGCCATGCTTTACAAGGTTCCCAGTGGTGCCGGTGGAGGTGGCCCGCCCATGCGCCACTCCGCACGTGCACCTAGCTTCACAAGGTGATGCCAGTGGTGGCAGCGGCCCGCCTGCGTGCACACCCAGCCTCACATGGTTGATGGTGGTGCCAGTTGCAGCCACCCGCCCATCCCCACAAGCTTCCTGGGAGTGCTGGTGGTGGTGGCCCGCCCCCTCGCCCGCCCACCCAGCCCCACAAGCTTCTGCTCACCAACCGGCTGGCCTGCCCAGCCCCTCAAGCTTCCTGGTGGTGTCAGTGTTGGTGGAAGATTTTTTTTAAAAAAAAAGTGGGGCGAAGGAGGGTGAGGGAAGGGCGGGCCAGCCACGGGCCACTTAGAATGGCCTGACAGGCCAGATTTGGCCCCAGGGCCAGACTTTGGGCAGGCCTGGCATAAGGGCTTCATGGATAAACTTCATTTTCTAGGTTTCTCCATGGATTTTCTTCAAACTCACCCCCATGATTCCATAAAATCAATGTTGACTCAAAGGATTAAAGATATAGATTATCAATGCTCCCAAGCAGGTGCAGATAGAATCTGCTCACCATTGCACCTTGGCCTAAAATTTAACTATCCCAGGCCAGCAAATATATACAACACATTACAATTCCTAGGAACTGTTTTGCATTCTCTAGGGTAAGACTCAACTGCTTTCCCTCAGCCCAGTTAAAAGGGCGCTTTAATAACACACCATATGGAGAAAGGTTCTGCCCCTGTGGGAATGAAGTAACTGAGACCCTGTCACACACCATACTAGAATGCAGACTCTATAGGTCCAAATGCCTCTATTACCTCCACCCAATTACGAGCAAATATACCGGTATGCCCTCCACTGATCTCTTGAAATTCCTGCTGTCAGGAGCAAACCAAACAATTACACAGTCTGTGGCCAAGTTTTTATTTGCGGCTCTGAGAATCTGCAAAATTTATCACTAGATAGCCATATGATAGGGACTAATCTTATCTGAAATATTTTAACGTTTTATGTATTTTATGTATTTTACGTATTTTATATACTGTATTTTATACGCCTATTTTTAATTACTCGGGTCAATTACCATATAATAAAAATTTGATCTCTTCCTATACTCTTGGGCTTCCCTCTTACCCCAGTAGGAGCACCTGAGTCAATGCCGCTTTCTCCAATAGATCTCAGCTTCCTTGTCTGGCATCACTATCCTTTCCCATGTTCCCATGTCTGGATTCTCCATCCAGACCCATTGCCAGCCTGGAGAGAATCCGTGGGTTGCCCCTTTTATACCCTGACTGACAGTTGGCTCCAAGCTCAAATTTCCCATCTCTATTTTTTTCATGCACATCCATCTGGGCCAATCGGGGCAACACTCTCTCCACCTGTCCCTCACAAGCTTGTATTCATTCTTTAACCCTTTCCTCGTCAAGGAAGGGTTTTGGTTCAGCTTGTGCTTGTTCTTCTGGTGTTGGTGCAGGCGGCACTCTCTTTTGTTGGGCTCTTCAGTCACAGCTGCTCCACACTCACAAGGAAAGAAGTCCAGTTGCCATGACTCAACTTCCAGATAACCTCACCTGGATCACAGACATCATGGACATGAGAACCATTATGATTTGACAAGTACCCCACTTTTGACCTTTCAGTTCAGATAAAGAAAGCAACTGTCCTTCCACATAAATTTAGAACTTCTAGATCCTGAATGACCAGATAGAGCTACAGTGTCAGCTGCCTCTTAAAGGCTATTAGCAGTCTTGAAGAAATTATTGTCTCAGTTAATCCTGCATTCCCAGTATTATTATAGAAATGGAATGTATTTCTGACTTGATTCATACTAGTCTTTAGAAAGCATAGCACAAGAAGTTCTTGTTTCTCAAAAGAATGGTATAGAATGTGATGATAAGAGCAAACAATCTTATGGTTTCTGGGCCAAAATATTCAGCTGGAGCATTTAAATAAAAATGAAAGTTGATTTTTGAGAAATACCGAAAGCACACTATTTTATTAAGGGGAACTCACTTTTATAACACAGGGACTTAAGAATCACATATTACAATCATCAGACCTTCAGGTTCCTACAAGTGGAGGGAAAATGGTAGAACAAATTGGCTGTTTCAAATGCACAGCTTGTTCGTGCTTCGGTGAATACTTGGTTTGAATTCACAGGCTTCACAAAGTCCATTAAATTTTGTTATTTCCCACATGATTTTGGTAATTCATTATTCTGTAGCTAGGCTTATTTTGGTACTTCAGTGGTTCATTACCTCACCTTCATGCGACACAGCAGGTTACAGTAACCAGAAAATTAGTGTTAAAGGTTTCACAACTACCAGCTCTGAACAACTGAACATCAAATACCAACTTCTGCAAAATTTATCACACCCACTCATATCCCACTCACAAAGACTGCACTACACAATAAGGTCAGTACAATTTTGCAACCAACAAACCCTGTAAGAGCATGTTACTGATTTGCCCTTAAGGGGGTAAAAACACCAGTTTACCACTGAACAAAACAAACGGGGGCAGGGGGCATTCCAAAAACTGGATTTGTTGTCTCAACATAAACTAAGATTTTGATAATTCCCAACACATTGGCTTACTCCTAAATTTTGGCAGGTGGTTTACTCAGACTGTGTTGACTGTGACTTCAATGGACACTGTTTCTAATTTGTATCTCATTACCACAGGCAATCTGTTCATGGGATGATGAAAGAAGAGGACTGACAAAATCTTTTTGGCTTAACACTGCTGAGTCTAAAGGGATAGCTTCTCATATAGCCTCAATTTCTTTTGCTCTTTGGACCATTATTTATCCTATGCATTTATCCTATGTTTCTCCTTTTATATGTTGTATATGTTATTATAATAGTTCTAGTTTTAATAATCTTTTACTACCTATCCCAAGGTAGACATTAGCTTAAGAGTCTATGAGTTCTTGAATATGTCCTTAAAACTGATGTTACACTGGTTGTTTTCCAACCCTCAGGAGAGGAAGCTAGTTTTATGGACTTTGGTTGGACTGCATCCAAAGCAATAATGAGATTTGATATACTTGACCAGCAAAAACACTGGCAACTTTAGCACCACACAGCTGGACATATTTTGAAGGAACCATGCAAAAGTTTTAAATCAAGGCATATCCGAGCTTACCTAATTTCCTAAGCTAAGCAGGGTCAGCCCTGGTTAATACTTGGATGGGAGACCACCAGGGAATATCAGGTGCTGTAGGCACCTGGAGTAGGAACTGGCAAGCCACTCCAGTATTCCTGACAAGAAAACTTCATGGACATGGGGTCACGAAGAGTCAGTCACGACTGTAATGACACAACACACACACACATACATATGATGCAAAAGTAATTGCTTCATTGCTGCCTGGGTAGTCATCCATCTGGCTTTGTAAAACAGCAAACATGCATCATACCTTCAACATGGACAGCATGACTATATCTGTATTTCTTCAGTAAACCTTAACCCAGCCAAAAGAAAGCTTTTGATTAGGTGTCTAGTCAGAGTCCAACCTAGTATCTTCCATGAAACCCAATAGCAATTACCGTATTTTTCCATCTATAAGATGCCCCCGTGTATGACGCCCCCACTTTTCCAAACCAAAATTACAGTTTCACTACCACATGGTTCTCTCCTTGTCTTATTTCCATGTATAAGACTACCTTCAGTTTTTAGTCTAACAATTTTAGAGAAAAATATAGTCTTATGCATGGAAAGATACTAGTCATACTTATATTTTTCCTTTTGAGCATGAATAGAAACCGATTCCAGAATAACCCCAAGAGCAAGCATTGTGAAGACTAATGTGATTCCTTCTTTTGAAACCAATGTATATGGACATGCCCTTGCTTAACACCCTTATTAACCCTTACAAAGAAAATTGGCATGTTCATTACATGGGTCAACAATTGATTATTTGCAAACTCATATACAGTTTCCTAGAAGGGTTACAAAACCATGAATACAGTGTTCTTTTCTTAGTGAAAAAAAGTGAAGGAGAAGCTGAGACTGCCCTTGAGGTACAGTGCACAGTTAATTTATTGTGAGATAATTTATTGAGTTATGCCAGAACACAACTTAAAATTCCAATGGTTAAGAACTAGTTCAATTACAGAAGCCCTGTTGCTTGTCCTTCACCAAGACTTCAGCATCCCCAAGCTGTACCGTCTGGGTTTACCATCCCCTTCATTGGGGGCAATCTTGGAATGTGCAGTTTACTTGGTAACAGCCTTTCACGGATAGACATGCATAATTCCTCGAGTACTTTCTTTTAAAAATAGTGTTGCCTCATATACCTTCAAAACATCAGGAATGAAAAAAAAACATTTTAGTGAAGTTACATTTATACCCAAAGTCCCACCCTTGTCATAGACACAGGTCTGGACTATATTAGTCATTTCCATTTCCATATCCACAACCTAAACTAGGAAAAATTTAACATCATCCTAGAGAGAAACTTGTGGTACATTGGGAGGTATCTCCCAACATGATTCAACTGATTGTACAACTCATTGCCCTCTACCCAGCAGGTGAATGTGGCTGCACATCTGTGCTTTGCTTGTTGAGTGAAAGATACAGTTCAACAATTGTCCTGTCAATCAGACAATTAGCCTATGTATGAAAATCAAATGTTAATCTCAAGACTAACTATAGTTTACCTTGGAATTCCTGTCACCTTTTGAAAGCACGTTGTTCGCTGTTCTTAATGGGCCACAGTATATTAGATGACCACGGTGAAGAATAGCTACTATCAAGGGATGTTAACAAACCAATCCCCCCTCAACATAATGACTAGCAGAAACATAAAAGACATTTTGCTGCCTCTCACAGAAAATGAATGAAAGCTCAGACAAAACCCTCTTCCTGTGTTCTTACAACAGCTGTGCAAACTAGAAGTCATTGTAACTGAACATCCTCTCTAATCAGATAGGCCCCAGGAGAGATGATTTCTTGGGTGAGAAAGAAACTCTTTTCCCTGTTGCATTGCTTCATCACAGCTTTGTCAGTAGTTATTTCGTACAACTTAGAATAAGTCTGAATCCATTCTTAGAAGCTTAAGGTCACCTCCAGAGTGAATCAGCATTTTATTTTCCCCAGGAGACCTTCTGAGGAGCAATAATTTTCTTAAACTGTATTGTTTTTCCTTGGTTAAATGTTCCCCAAAGTATACAGGAATCTTCAGTTTGACAAGATTTATCTCACCTTCAAGAAAAGTGTTCAGCTGTTTGAGTCACAGGTCTTTCAGAGGTCATTCAGAACTCTGTTTATACATCCACTTCTATCACTGGACAGCTTGAGATTCATTCAATGCTTGCAACTATCATCCATGAAAATTAAGCCATAGTTCATGTTGGCCAACATTATGCTGTGTAATGCAGTAAATGGCAGTATAGTAGACACGTTGCATCAATGGGGATTGGGTGCATCAGCTCTTCCATTGATTGAAATTTGCCTACTCTAACTACAACTTACTATACTAAAGTAAGTCACAGAGTAGGCCCATTTTCAATCAATGGAAGAGCTAATGAATCAAATCCCCATTGATTCAATGAGGCTACTATTCTGCCATTTACTATGTTACACAGCATTATGTTGACCAATATGAACTAGCATGGTTTAAGTTGCTTCACCAAATCCCCATTGACACAGTTAATGACTAGTATAATTTACTACCCTAAGCAACAGGATTTGGGTCAGTGCCTCACAATATGTACTTATTTCAATCATTCAGCTGAGATGGACTATTGTGTTGAGTAACCAATTGTCTCAGTTCGTGTGTTTCCTTTTCTTCTCCCACACTCATCAACAGCTTTCTATGTTCCTTTTAAAATTAATGTTGCGGTTAACGTTTCAGAATGTCACTTGTAGTTATTACAGTAATACCTCGTAAGATGAATGCCCCTTAAGACGAAAAACTCGTAAGACAAATGTAATTTACATTTGTCTTAGGAGGTAATGGGAGGCATGCTTGTCTTCAAAGCTGCATGGCTTTGGTGGGGGAATTTGGTGGGGGAAGCAGGATCACATCGATCTATGCCCTCCCCGGGGAGCTCAGAAGGGAAGCCATGGTTACAATCTGCTTGCTGTGGCACATGTGCAATTTTCAAAGGTCTCGAGCCCATGGCATCTCGGTTCTAGCTGTTTGAAAATTACATGCCTACCTGCCACAGCGGCTTAACTCAGTCCCAGGGAAGAGAAGGTGGTGGAAACTTCTATCCTGCCTTCCCTTCCCTGTAGCATGCAGAGATCATATGCTATAGGGAAGGAAAGGCAGGATAAAACATCCTCCTCCTCCTCCTCTTCACCCAAGACTCAGCACAGAGACCTGGGCAAAGAGGAAATGGCTTCCCCCTCAATCACCAGAGAGCGAATTTTGACAGGTCCCACCTGTCAAATTCAGCTGTCTGGCGGGGCTGTAGAGAGCAGCCTTTGGCTGCCCGTGATTGAGGGGAGTTAGGACAGCCTTCCCATGGGAATGCATTGAAAACCTATTAATCCGTTCCCTCTGGAATGGATTAATAGGTTTCCCATGCATTCTTATGGGAAACCGTGGTCGTAAGATGAATTTTTCATAGGATGATTTGACTCCTTGAACAAATTAAATTTGTCTTACGAGGCACTATTTTATTTACATCACATACCGTACTCACAGAAACACATGCCAGTGTGGGTATAAGTACATATCTTTTTAAAAGAGAACAATCCAAAATAAGCTTAACTCATAACCCTTCCTTCTTCATTATTCAAATTAGAGCACGACACAATTTAAAATTATAAACATATAAGAAATATTGGTAAAGTTAAAAAGAAATTAAAATATTAATATAATTAGACTATTTTTGACCAGAAGCAGGGTACTTCAAATAGTATTATCTTATAGAATCATAAAATTGAAATTATATGGCCCTATAAGGACATTGAATCCACCACCACCACCCTTCCTCAATGCAGTAATCCATTTATAAATGGCTAAATTTATAAATGACTAAATTTCCTAGATCTTTAGATGAAGAGATGCTCTCTGTTTTATTAGAAAGCATTGTCTTTGTAGTCCTGAAATGTACCATTGGGTCATTTTGCGCATCCTCAAGTTTATAGTGCAATGCTTCTGAAAGTAAAGGATTGGCCAGCTGCAACAGTGAAAGATTAGCCAGGAGATGCCCATGTGAACTTGCAGTCCTTTTCCGCTCTTCAGTGAGGCTCTGTGTTCCCCACCTATAAACTGTTGGGGAGTCGTATACAGCGGTACTTAAACATATTGTTCTCTGGCTTAAGGATTCTATATAAATGGGCATGACAATGATGACTAACATAAAAGAATATAAATCATCATTTAATGAAATAATCGAAAGCATTTTTGCAGTAATCCAACACAATATTGCAATTGTGAATATTAAATATTCTTATAGACTTGTCTAAATGGTTTTCACAAATGTATAAATAGGTTACATTTTAAGGATTTTTGGGAGTCTTACAGAATTTGGCATTATAAATAAATAATACTGTAGTTGTCTGAAGGCTTCCTAATTCTGGATGTTCTTATATTAGATTATATTTTCCTAGAGTCAATTATGTGGCACATATGCAACCGTCAAAAAAATCAGCAGTGACAGCCAGAACCCTATTGCAATTTAAAGAATTTAAAGGTTTCACTAGCTCATTGACAAGGTATGAGTCACATCCTGGTTGCATGCCTGGTTGCATTCCCTAGCATGCATACATGTGCATGGAAACTTACTACAGAGTTGCAACTAGCTGGTGATACTCTTATATTTTCTCTTGCATATATCTAAATAACCAATTGAATTTTGGTATACATATCTAACACCATCTGCTAAACATCTACTAGGACTTCCACCATATTCTAATATTGCAGTGTGCTGCTTTTCTTTATTCGTGACAAATATGTGGAGCAGGAAACAATGTGAATATTTTGATGTCACATGAGGAAGGATTTTTTTTTCCTGAGCGAAAATATGGAGCATGGACACGAGAATCCTGTTTAAAGAAGCTGAAACAGAAATCACTATTATTGTACTTATATAAGCACTCAAAATGGAGGCACTCAAGATGGAGGCACTCAAGATGGAGGCTCCAACTTTGGCTGAAACAACTGCAGGCTGTTCCATCACCAAAACTCCACCTAGAGCATCAAACTCCCCATGCAATGGGAGGAGGCCATCTTGTCATATGGAAGGTAGAACTGTGATTGGCAAAAGATGTATAAGGATTTATTCAGCACCTCTTTGTGTCAGTTTAAAAAGTAAAAACAGGCGCTGCATGACCCCAGGGAACCTCCTTATCAATTATTTTGTGTTGACAGCAGCCCTGTGCTTCCTCCTCATTTAGTTTGACCCCCTCCCCCCCCCCCCCCCACACACACAGAGAGAGAGAGAGAGAGAGAGCTATAGGCCTGATTCATGTAATCTCTGAAAGGCATCAGTACTGCTTTCCCATGATTACATCCTGAACTGCTCTACGAACATGTGAAATAACAAATTATTTGGCAGTGGCATATTCCCATAGCAGCACTCGCCTCTAGGAAGGCTGGCAGCACTGGTGTGAAAATATTCCATATGTTCAACTCCTCCCAAATATTCTCTCATTTCATACAATACTGTTATGTGCCATCAAGTTGATTCTGGCTTATGGCAACCCAATGAATTAATTACCTTCCAACAATCCTGTCATTAGCTGCCGTTTTAAAGTTTTGCAAACAGAAGGCTTTGGCTTCCTTTATTGCATTTGATCCCATGTCAGGTCTTCCTCCATTCTTACTGCTTTCAAATTTTCCTAATCTTATTGAAATGTACATGTATTATAGCCTCAGCTGAGCCAATTTAATTTCTAGTGAGAGTTCTGGCTTGATTTGATTTATAATTCAACCTTTGGCTTCTTGATGGTCCAGCCTGATGGTTTGTAAGCTCTTCTCAAAAACCACATTTTGAAGTACTTTTTTTTCTCCTGCCTGCTCTTTCCATAATTCACTTTTCACCTCTGGGTCTCGAGAGACCCATTCTCACTTTCAAGGATCTTTTCTAGTCAGCCTTTCAAAATCTTAATCTCCTAATTTTCCGTTTGCCATGTTTATTTTGATCAATGATTAGACCAAGGTGCAAAATATTCTTCATTATTTTGGTTGCATGTGTTTTGTTGTTATGAAGGAGCAACAGCTGTGATGCTTCAAGTGATGTATAAACTGGGGTAGAAGAACAATTGAGATGATTAGAGCATACCTACACAACATATGCCAACACAATTACATCAGAACAACCCAGGTACTAAAAAATGAATTATTGATTGCTGCTTTGTACACTACTGCATATGTTCAACACAAAGTCTATCAGTTAAAGTCCCCTAAATGTACACATTTCAATTTACTACAGAATTCTAACTAGACTTTCTAGTTATGCATTTACCATTTCTTGGAAATATATCTGCTGTGAGCCACATAATCTTTTCATCATTGTGAGCTCAGAATTATTATCAAATGTCCAAGTAAGCTGCCATGGACTGCAGTGTTTTTCATCAGCTTCCGAAGATAAAACTTCAGCTCGGAAGAGAAGAATCTGTTTGCTATCATTGAAGTTTAGTAGATTAAAAACTGTTTTCTTTAAAACAGTCTATAGCTAGTTTGGCTTCAACTGGATTAAGTTATTAGAATTCACTGCTATCTAATATAAGGTCATATGTCTGAAGATTCTGTCATCCAGGTGAGTTTATCTGGAAGTTGAGTCATGGCAACTGCATTTCTTTTTCTTGAGAGATTGAAACATTTCACTGCTAATCCAAACATCTGCTATAAAATATAAACCCAACATGTTTCCATACACATCTCAAACTAAATTAGCCTTTGAAGCTGTAAATCAGCTATTGCTCTCTAAATGTTTCTAGATGGTAACTCCCACAATTCCTCACAACTAAGTGCAATAAGTAAAGATAATGGAAACTGCCCAAGCAAAATACATGATTTTCTTGTAAGAACTCCGCAATATGAAAAAGAAAAAGAAAAACCTTTCTGGATTGGACCAATCATCCACCAGTCCCTCAGGATCTCAGGAAAATTTATTTCTTGTATGACCCTCTCATTTTTCTCCCTGAGTAAGATTTATTTTGAATAACTCTGAAAATGAAAGCCAATCAAATAGCCATCTTGAGCAGACTAACACCCTTTCTCTTCCCTGCCAAGTGATGAGATGGTGGCTTGTCACTAGGGCAAGAGGAATCATCTGGTTAATTTGAACCCTCCTGCGTCTCCTAGCGAGCTTGGGCTTTTTCACTGGCACTTCTACTGCCTATCTCCTTTTCTCTGGATCCTCCTGATTTCATTGAAGTATTACTGTATTTTATGTCTATCAGACACCGCATGTATAAGATGACCTCCACTTTTCCAGCCCAAAATTACAGTTTTGCAAACATACGGCTCTCTCCTTGTGTATAAGACAATCCTCAATTTTTAGCCTAATAATTTTAGAGGGAAAAAATGTAAAAATGCCTCAAGTGCCCACAAGAAATCACACACACCTATTACTCTGTTGCTAATTCCTGATGTGGCTAAACAGACACTCTCAAACATTTTGCTTTGAAAAGAGACATTTATTTCTGTGACAGTGTCTAACATTTCATCTCTGCATCTGTCCACTGACAAGAATACTTGTAGGAAGCTCCAGGATCAAATTATTTCAGAGTCCAGGCTAGCATATGTAAAAGCAGACTGCTGAGCAAATTGTTTATTTCTGTTTGTCCGTATTGCTTCAGTATTGTGCATGAAAAGGTCCTATAGGCTATCTGAAATTTGAACTCATCAAAATAGTGAGCAGGAGAAATTTCAATGGAAATCTTTCTGGCTGGAGGTCAAGCAGCCAATTAGATTCTTGTTTCATTTGTGTTCTGATGGTTCTTGCGATTGTCTTAACCATTGTTCAGGACAATCACTGTTACATAATTTTAGGCTAAGCAAAGCCTGTGCATCTTTTGGTAGCCTTCATATACCTGACCAGGTGATAGTACATAATAAACTATAGTGTCATCTTTTCTTTCCTTTTTATTCAGTTTACGGTGGCATTTTCTTGGTGTGGTCCATGGCATCAGCACAGTTCCACAGGGAAATGTCCAGAGGGCAGTACAATCTTAGAAGAAATCTAAAAGTGCAGACTGTGCAATGTTATGAACATGTTATCATCTACTACAAGTTTAATATTGTGGAACAGAAAGGCAGGGGGATTTCAAAAATACTGCAAATGATGTACAAAATGTATAAGCAGTGAAACGCTTCAATCTCTCAAGAAAAGAAGTCCAGTTGCCATCATTCAAATTCCAGATAAACTCACCTGGATGACTGTGAATCTTCACAGACATAGTCTTAGGACTGCAAAAGTAGGAGCAGAGGACTTCTATATAACATCTTCTATTATCTCAGGGATGGTTCTTGATCAGTTGCAGCCTAATTGTTTGTTGAAATGTGTAAGCAAGACTCCTGAAAAGTCTAGTCATGCTGCTAAAGTGCCATAGACTGTGGTTTTCTGTCTTGTGTGCTTCCTGGAACCTTCTTTGTCTGTCTTGAGGACATACTTGACTTGTCTGTGAAGATTCTCAGTCATCCAGGTGAGTTTATCTGGAAGTTGAGTCATGGCTACTGGACTTCTTTTTTGAGAGATAGAAACGTTTCGCTGTTCATCCAAACAGCTTCATCGGTCTGTTTGGATGAACAGCAAAATGTTTCTATCTCTCAAAAAAGAAGTCCAGTAGCCATGACTCAATTTCCAGACATACTTGACTTCTACTTCTACCCTTCTACCTTTTTCCTCTTCTGGAACACCCTTTGTCATTTGCAATCTAAGCTTAGAATTCTGGGGCTTGTGATCCAAAACATCAGGAGGGCCGAAGTTTGGACATGCCTGGCTTAGATCCTGCTACAAACATACTTTTCATGAGTTTGTACAGTTGCCTTTGACACCAATATTATTGCCATTCTCCTAACAAGAAGATGGGAATGTAACCACATGAAGTAAAAAGTGGGGAGCAGTATGGCCCTTAAAAAATACAATGCAAGACTAAGTGATAGGTGATGTTTTTATTTTTTATTAGTGGCCTATAAAAAGCAAAAGTGTTCTGCTTATATACTGCCCCATACCACTTTAAGTAGTCTCTGGGCGGTTTACAATTTTTTAATTACAGTGTGCAGGCTACACATTGCCTCCCAGAGCAAGCTGGGTACTCATTTTACCGACCTCGGCAGGATGGAAGGCTGAGTGAACCTTGAGCCTGCTACCTGGGATTGAACCCCAGGTCGTGAGCACAGTTTTACCTGCAGTACAGGCATTTAACCACTACGCCATGAGGCTCTGTATGGACAGGTTTATCCTCCTCCTGTCACATTGTAATGATCCGAGTCTGCTGATGTGGAAAGAATATCAAGTAAGGTTACATCTACAGCAGTGGGAACAGAAATGATGACCTCTGCGTCCAGCTGACCACAGGCTTCTGCCTGATAAGCTCACTGAATAACTAGGCAAGGAGAAACACCTGTTATTTCTTTGTATGAGAAATGGGTGCTTTTATTCTGAACCAAGAAACACACAGAGATCAAACCAGAGATTTTTCAGCATGCAAAGAGGGCACAAAGCAGGCAGTTCATACACAAAATGGAGTGCCAAACTCGACACATATCTGTTTCCATAATAAATGGGATTCTTGGTGGAAGTCTATAGTGCCAGCTGGTGCACAGCATACAGTGAATGGAGCAATGCTAAGCATAGAAGATTGGGGAAATGCCTTGCCTGTCCTTGCAATGCAAACAAGTCCCTTCCTTCATATCACCCCAACCCTGCCATTCTCCGTGAAAGCCTGTTTTCCACCTCCATAAAACACTGTAACAGACTAAATGTATCAAGGCAGAGAAGTATTAAAATGAGAAGAATGAATTTCATGTGGTTCACTTGGGATCACATCAAGCATTTGGATGCTTTGCTGAAGCGGGGAGGGTAGGAAAGTCAGGAATCCTAAAGATATCTAGGCTACAGTCAATGAATATCTGGTATGAAATGCATATCTCATCTCATATTATATCTCACACCTCATTCTGCTGCTATATATGTCTGAAGAAGTGCACATGTGCACAAAATCTTACATTAAAATATGAAAGTTAGTCTTTAAGGTGCCACATGTTTGTGTCTTTTGTTTTGTTTTGTTTTTCTTTGATTTTTGCCTGAAATTCTTGAAAAGACTAACACAGCTACCCTCTCTGAAACTTCTATGAAAGAAAGCTGAAATATGAGAAAATATTAGACCAAGATTTCATCTGTAGTCCCACGAAAACTCTGTGTTATCACGAATATTAGGAACTGAGATGTTCAGGATCCTGATATTCAGGATAGTGAGTATCGGGGGGGGGGGGGAATTCCTAACTGTTAGAGCAGAAGAGGAATGGAGCCAATTACCTCAGGAGGTAGTGAGTGTTCCAACACTGAAGGCATTCAACAGAAATTTGTACAACCACTTGGCAGACATCCTTTGATTTGTATTCCTGCTTTACACAGGGGCTTGCGCTCAATTGCTTGATAGGCCCATTCGAACTCAATTAATCTATGATTCTATTACTGTGTAGGAATATATAAGCCAGTTGTCTGGCAAATCCACCCATGTTATACTTTTGACTATTTTGAACCATTTTTTGACATCTTGTCCTCCAACTGCTCAGTAGATATCAGAAATAGTTTTAAATATCAGCCTATCTCCCGTAGAAATAAAGGAAATAAATTAGGCACTCATCGTATAAAACTATCTTTATTTTTATTTTATTTTAATTTTTAAGGGGATAAATAGTGCTAGAGATATAAATGGGGATCTTTTATAATGTGTATCTACTCCAAAATCAGACCTGTCCTGTTTTCCCTATCAGGATCAACTGTACTGTTCTTCAAAAACAATTGGTATGAAAATTGCTAGTTCAAACAGGCATGAAAATATTAAAGCAGCCTTTTAACAACAGTCATGATGGAAGCAGGCTGATGTTGCTTGGCACTATGGCAAGAAATATCCCTTTGTCCTGTGCTGTGATCCAGACATAGCCACCACACATCTGCTATTGATTTTTCGTCTGCTGATGTGTGTAGTCTCTCATCCAGTTCTTTCCTCATCTTACCCTTCTATCATGTCTTCTTAATGCTACCTTTTATTGGAGCCAGATTAATGTGCTGCCAGATGACATCCTGAATAGGAATGACAATAACAGTGCAGATGCTTGTCTTCTAACCTGGGGTCTCGGAGTTCAAGTGCTATTGATGACCTAGATAAAATGGTTTCGGCTCAGTCTCCTGCAGACACAAATTTATCACCATGCAGAAGTAACAGGATGGGTTAAAATGAAATGAAACCTGAACTCAAGAAGAGGAATGCAATAAACTACTTCACTGCCCATGAAGGATCTTCTTTTCAAATGGAAGCTCCAGTCACTAGAGAGCCAGTGTGGAGATATTCATCCTTGTATACTCAATATTTATTTATTTATTATTTATTTATTTTGAATATTTTTACTCCACCTTTCTCCTTGGAAAAGGAACCAAGGTGGCTTACAGTAATGAGGGACAATATACAGCCCAGAACATATAAGAAATATTCAAGTTAAAAACAGGGAATTGGAAGAGGCATCTTACAACATTAAAAGGTAATAGTGGAGCTACAAAGAGCACACAAAAATAAAGGAAAAGGGAAAGTAACATGGAAAACACTGGTGTTTTTATGAAATCAATCAATGCAATCATATATGGTAATCGATATAAAGTTATATACTAGGAAGTCCCTCATTCCTGGATGATTTTTATCCAAATCATTAAGGGTGGGTGGGTTTCTCTTGCTTTATCTGAGCTCTCAGGCTTAGAGGATATTGATGTCTATTATAATAATACATACAAAACTCAGTCAAATATGTATTTACCATGTTCATGACCTTAACAGAGCAGTGATAGCGCATTTATCAGGTAAATACTATGTGCTATTTACAAGATTTATTTACCCAGCAGAATAAAAGGCTTATGTGAAGTGTCTTTCTTGCCTGTTATGTAAATGGTGTGCTGATAATTATTAGACTCAAGAGGGGCAAAATAATTTGGAATCAGTTTTGTAGTTCAATACATTCAATACATTTAATACTATAAAACTGATTAGAGTCACCTTTTCTAAGCTTTCTTACTTCTTCATAGGGTTCCTCATAGAGCTTTAGTGAGGGTGGAAAATGTGAGGATGGAGAACCATCTTCGCCTCTTTGAGTTCTCTGGAGGAAAACCAGAATGTAACTGTAACAAATCATGCACACATCTATCATTATTATTAACATCACCATCAATACACATATATATATATAATGTTGAGATTACTCATGAAGTGCCCCTGAGAGGGCAATTCAAATTCTATTTAGAGACGTACATTGGTACCTCGACTTACAATTGCTTTGACAACTAGAAATTTTTGACTTATGAAGGCTCTCCACAGCCAAGTCAGGTAGGTGATTCTGACAGGCCTGACCTGACAAAATCACCTGGGTAGTACGGCTGTGGAGAGCGCCCTTCGGCTGCCCTTGTTTGAGGGAGATTGCCACCTCCTCCTCCTCTTCCTACGTCAGGCATGTCCAAACTTTGGCCTAGCAGATGTTTTGGACCATAACTCCCACAGTCCTTTGTCACTGGAAACACAGGCTTGGAATTCTGGGAGTTGTGGTCCGAAACATCAGGAGGGCCGAGGTTTGGACATGCCTTTCTGCAAAAGAGATCAAAGCACCTAGGCAAAGGAGGAGAAGGAGGTGATCTCTACCTCAATTGCCCCCCCCCGACCTTCCTTGCTCTCCTTCCAACCTGCCCAGACTGGGCGAAGATCCATTGTCCCCTGCTCTGCCCAACAAATTGATGGGGTAAGCAGAGAACGATGGATCTTCACCCAGCCTGGGTGCCTTGTAAGGCAAGAGACACCACTGCTTCCCTTGCAAGGCACCCGGGCTGGACAAAGTTCCATCAGTCAGAGACACGGACGAAGAGGAAGTGGCCGCCCTGTCAACCGCCGGCAGCCAAAGGCTCCTCCACACAGCTGAGACAGACACCTGATTTTGACAACTCTGAGCTGTCAAAATCAGCTGTCTGTCAACTGCAGGAGGGGAACAGCCTTCCGATGTCTCTTGATTGAAGGGGTTTTATACAGGCTTCCCATAGGAATGCATTGAAAACCAATTAATCCGTTCCCTCTGTAATAGATTAATTTATTTTCAATGAATTCCTATGGGAAACCGCTGTTCGACGGTTTCAATTTATGAAAAATCCGACTTCCAAAAATGCATTCGGAATGGATTAATTTTGTAAGTCGAGATACCACTGTATAATCCTCATTGAATTAAAAGAGGCTTTCCCCCCAGTAAATGTATGCCCATTTATGCTGATTCTTTTAAAGTCCCAGCCACACAGAACTTAGCCTCCTAACTATCTGTAATGACTAATGCAAATAGCAGATAATAAAGTTTGTAGTACTTCATAGTAACAGTGGGCTGAATAGCTACATTCTAACAGACAATTATAATCGTCAAGGAGCCATGTCAAAACTGGCCAGAGTATTTTAAGAACATAAGAACATAAGAAGAGCCATGCTGGATCAGGCCAAAGGCCCATCTAGTCCAGCTTCCTGTATCTCACAGCGGCCCCACCAGGTGCGTTTGGGAGTGCATGAGACTAGATATCTGTCTCCTGATACCACTCCCCTGCATCTGGCCCTTGAAGTAACCCGGTTTAAAGCCTGGAGACTCCACATCTCCATCATGGTTTGTAACCTGTGATGGACTTTTCCTCCAGGAATCTGTCCAATCCCCTTTTGAAGGCATCCAGGCCAGATGCCATCACCACATCCTGTGGCAGGGAGTTCCATAGACTTACAACGCGCTGGGTGAAAAAATATTTTCTTTTGTCTGTTCTTACTCTCCCAGCCCTCAATTTGAGTGTATGTCCCCTAGTTCTGGTATTTTGGGAGAGAGAGAAGAGCTTCCCTCTATCCACTTTACTCATACCCTGCATTATTTTGTACGTCTCAATCATATCCCCCCTCAAGCGCCTTTTTTCCAGACTAAAGAGCCCCAAATGTTTTAGCCTTTCTTCATAAGGGAGGTGCTCCAGCCCGGTAATCATTTTAGTCGCTCTCTTCTGCACCTTTTCCAGTTCCACTATGTCTTTCTTGAGATGCGGTGACCAGAATTCTTGAGATGCGGTGACCATGTGCAGCCTCATGGTGCAGTTGTATTTTGATCTTATGCCATTGCTGTGGCCTCTTTTTTGGGTTGTAGATTCTCCCAGTCTTGCCATGTCAGGGTGGCCTGTCTCAGTCCAATTGTCTGCAGTGATTTTTTTTTCACATCCCTAAATTGGAAGTAAAAGAATATTGCCATCCAGACAATTCTTTTAGTAGCCAGCACATTGGCAGGCTATTTTATTGCATCCTGATTCAGAGTCCATCCCTCTTTCATTTGCCTTGTCCAAAATATTTTAAGGCAGGTGGTGCCTGCTCTTTGATTTAAATGGACTTGACATCTTGGAGATATTGAAATAAGACAAACTCTCCAGAGCCTTTAGATATATGAATTTCTGGCTGGCAAAAAGTCTCAAAGGGTAAGAACAATCTGCCGTTGTACCTTCATCTTTCTTTAAGACAGTTTTTGAGCACTTTTCTGTTACAGATCTCAGGAAATTGATTTAGCTTTGTTATCTTGAAAGGCTACATTTAACTGCAAGGCTGAATTTCCTGTGGGCCAGGCGCTATTAGGTACAGATAAAGGTGTTCATGCTATCGTCCTGCAAAATAAAGAAGTGTTTGGATATGGGAAATATGTAGGCAAATCCACTGTAGAATTAAAACATTAGAAGCTGGAGTGACCATAAGGCACTTGCAAAGTGCAAATCTTACCCAAGAGGATTATTTTAACCTTTTAACCTCATGTCTTTGAAGGACAAAATGTGAAGAATTTCTATTAAAGTGTTCACAACTTGGGATTCAATCCCAGGTAGCCGACTCAAGGTTCACTCAGGCTTCCATCCTTCTGATGTCAGTAAAATGAGTACCCAGATTCCTGGGATGGGGGCAGTGTGTAGTGTGCATAATTACTTGTAGAGATGGGCACAAAATGAATTTTTTGTTTCATTTTTCATTTTTCATTTTGTTTCCTAACAAAGCAAAAAACAAAGTGTCTTTAAAAATGAAACAAAACAAAATGGAAATTTTCATTTTGTTCCATTTTGTTTTTCATTTTTAAACTTTTTATTATTTATTTTGACAAGTGCCAATCTCGGCACTTGTCAAAATAATAATAAAAATAAGCCCCGATTGGGCCCTTCACACCAGCTAATCAGCACTTCTTTTTAAAAAGTACCAATCACTGCCAGGGCCCCGCACACCAGCTGATTGGTGCTCGTAAAAAATGCCATTCAGCCAGCAGGGCCCCGCATGCCAGCTGATTGGCACTTGTTTTAAAAAGTGCCAATCGCCAGCAGGGCCCTGCGTGCCAGCTGATCGGCAATTGTAAAAAAAGTACCAATCGACCAGCAGGGCCCTGTGTGCCAGCTGATCAGCACTTGTAAAAAGAAAAAGCACCGATCACCAGCAGGGCTCTGTGTGCCAACTGATCAGCGCTTTAAATAAAGCACTGATTGGCCAGCAGGACCCAACTAGTTGTCAAAAAATAAGAAAAATAAATAAAAATAAAAAACAAAACAAAACAAAAAAACAAAACGACTTTAAAAATCATTTCAAACGAAATGAAACAAAACTGAAAAAACAAAATCAAATGCCATTTTCACATTTCGTGCCCATCTCTAATTATTTGCAAACTGCCCCAAGAGTGCTTTATGTGAGTGCCTTATGTACTATAGTGTGGTATATAAGCAACCCGCTTTGCTTTGGTACCTGAACCATTTACAAGTACAATTTACAAATGGACCAGGTATGAAAACTAAAGTCCAAAGCAGCCCCTTCTTCATACATTACAAAAAAAATTAATATGCCTCAAGGCAATGATGAGAGTTGCCCCTCACCAGTTTGCCCTTGGATATGGCAGAAGGTCAAACTAAAGAAGTGGAACAAGGCTTGGCCTAGGTATATGTATGTACACACACACACACACACACACACACACACACACACACACACACATACACACCTGGGAAAAGTGAGAAAAGGAAGTGTAAGGCAATTGTTTTTAATGCAAATTTATTTGCTACAATGCCTGATTACCAAGACCAAACACGAGAGGATATTTAATACATTTCTCTGCTCTCTACAGCTGATATATATAATTTGAGAAGCATTGTCACCCTTGGGAAATATCAAAACAGTTGTACCATTGAACATTTGCACCCATACGCCAAGCCCTGTTCCTTAATTCTGTCAAACTTAATTACTCATTGCTATATTCATTTTCCTCCACCAGTGTCGCACACAATAAAAATACTTACATGCCTAATGTGCTAACACTATCATCCTTGGTCAGACCATTGTACACTTTGTACATCAGCATCTTGTCATTTTGAAACCAGACTGAGCACAAGCTTTTTATGTTTACAGTTTCCCATAACATGGCTCTCCCCTGCTGTAACTCTCTGGTGTTGAGGCTTCCTACTGCAACCCCGCCATTGTCAGCTTGGCAAAACTCTCCTTATCTTTCAGCCTGTTCTCCCTCATTGCCATTCTGACTCCATGAATAGCAGGACACCCTTTTGATACCAACCCTCTACTCATAGAATCCTAGAATCATAGAGTTGGAAGAGACTAGAGATGGGCACGAATCAAAAATGGTGTTTCGTTTGTCGTTTGTCGTTTAGGGGGTCCATTTCGTTTCATTTCCGTTTTTTGTGAATTTTTGCAAAAAAATCATTTTCGTTTTCATTCGTTTTGTTACTGTTTCATTACATTTATTTTAATTTTTTGTGATTTTTTTAAGCATTTAAAGCACATCACTTGTATTGCCGTAACAAAACAAAACGCACGACAAAATTTCCGGTGATTCTGTTCATTTCGTTTCATTTTAGAGACAAAATTCATTTGTCGTTTCATTGCGTAACGAAATGAAAAAACAAAAACGGAAACAAAAAATTGTTCGTTTCGTGCCCATCTCTAGAAGAGACCTCAAGGGCCATCCAGTCCAACCCCCTGCCATGCAGGAACCCCCATCACAGTATTTCTGACAGATGGCCATCCAGCCTCTGCTTAAAAACCTCCAAAGAAGGAGACTCCACTACCCTTTGTGTCAGCATATTCCACTGCCGAACAGCTCTAACCGTCATGAAGTTCTTCTGAATGTTCAAATGGAATCTCTTTTCCTGTAGTTTGAAACCATTGCTGCGAGTCCTAGTCTCTGAAGCCATGGAAAACAAACCTGTTCCCTCTTCAATATGACATCCTTTCAAATATTTAAACATAGCTATCAAAATCCCCCTTCAGCCTTCTTTTTGAAAGGCTAAATATTCCAAGTTCCCTAAGCCGTTCCTCATTAAGACATTTCTTCCATACCTTCAACCATCCTGGTCGCCCTCCCATGTACCCGCTCAAGGTTGTCTCTTTTCTTTGCAGTCCATTAACTTGGTGTGATAACCTCTCAAATTCCCATCTCCCACTCAACGAAGTTATCATTTCCAGTTGAGGTGAAGCCATTCAGTTTCCTTCCATATGAACTTTGCCCCTTTCTTTGTTCTAATTTTTTAATCATCTCCACTCTTGTATATAAGCTCGTATGTTCTTTAGGACCTAGCCTTGTTTCACTTATGATATTCTGTGCAGCGCCATGCATTTTGAAGGTATAGAATAAATAAATAAAGGCATAATAACTTTGGAGAGCTGTGAACTCTCCTCTCTTGTAATCCAGTTAGGACTTCAATCGGGAGCAGCAGTCACGCTTCCTTTCAAACCACTTAAGCAATTTCAAAGGATAAATAAGCTAATTAACTAAATTTATGCACATTTGGTATCCTTTAATCAAATGCACTTTTCTAGTTAAAGCATTTATTTTTAAGTGCTGAAATCGAGAGACTCCAGTGGGGAAGCAACATCACAGAAGTTTGATAAATGATTCTGACCCGGGCCCACAATGCTATTAAGGATATCTCACCTGGATTTTTTACAGGTTTATTTAAAATATGGCGCATATCGATGTGCTCCATAGCTTACACCTAGATCCCTTTGGGAAAAAAAATCACATTATTATTTTCCAAAGCCAGAGCAGAGTGGGTAAAGGCTTATGGTAGCAGATTACAATTCCCGCTCCTCTTATTTCAGCAACTCTGCAGGACTCATTCCAAAGAACTCAAAAAGCTGCAGCTGATGGAATACCTGATAAACAAGTAAATGCTCAAATTGCAGAGAAACATGCCTATAGATGTAGATGCAAGAATCGCTACAGTCAAGTTTTTAGCTAAATGGGGCATGAGCAAACCGGTCTTTTTTGGCACCCAAGAACCCTTTTGGGGTGCAAGGCAGGATTCTGGATGGCCATGGCAATGGGCAAGGAGATTTTATGTGCATGTAAGAAGATCCAATCTCGCCTGATTTCAGAAGCTAAGCAGGGTCGGCCCTGGTTAGTACTTGGATGGGAGACTGTGAGGGTCAAGTCTCTCATTCCGGGGTTCCGAACGCGAATCATCATTGTCCATGCCTTCTGAGGTATTTTATTTATAACAACTTGACAGCTAGGTTCTGAGTTTGCTTGCTCTTCAGTGTCAACACTTCCAACAGTCACATCAATTGTAAACGGGTTGCCAACAGGGCTTAAACATGGTGGGTTCGTCTCCTCTTCCCCAATTTCCTTTAAGGCGGCTATCCCCGGCCGTAACATTGGTGGCGAGCCGACTGAGCCACAGGATTCACCCTGGCCACAGATTGACCCTGTCCCCTTGCCAACAGGGTATTTGCTGGCCATCTCAGCGGTCTCACTTCCACCGCCCAAGTCCAATCTTCTCCAACCTGCACCTCATAGGACTCGTCCTTTCTCCCTCTTCCTCTCGACTCCCCCAACCGTTTTACTTCACCTCCTAATCATTTACCCTCGCACTCTCCTGATGTTCCCCGCGGGCTCCCTTTTCCGTCACGCGCACATTCTTCTACTTCTTCTCTCTTATCCACCCACATAGCCTCTTCTACCAGTTCTGTTCTCTCCTGTCCACCTATAGCTCCCTCGGGGTCTCGTTGCCCCTCAATCCCTGCAGAATCCTTCACTTTATCCTTCTCCTTTATCTGTTCAGACAGCGCACTCTTTTGTATCTTGTCTGCTCCAGTCGACTCCTCGCAGAGACCACCAGGGAATACCAGGTGCTGTAGGTGCCTGGAGTAGGAACTGGCAAGCCACTCCAGTATTCCTGCCAAGAAAACTCCATGGACGTGGATTCACAAAGAGTTGGTCACGACTGTACTGATGCAACCCCCCCCACACACACGCAAAGGATAGTGGTCCTTATGAGGAAATCTGAATGTAATCAGAAAAATTTGGGTTCCTCTCATTCATTAAACAGGATTATGTAGATTTCATAGTTTTGTTTTGTTTGTTTGTTGGAATTGAAAGAAAAACATTAAAAAACAAAGGAAATGCAAACCCTCTGTGATGATGGACATATCTGTCCATTTTGCTTTTTTAACACATCTTCTTTTGCTTTATTTTAAAAATCAAGTTCTTATGAAACAATGCATTTTTTTTCAAATTTCTTACTGAAAGCAAGCAAAGAAACAATTTTCACCCATCCCAGCTATGAATTTTGTTTTCCACCAAGAAAACCATAGCTGTATAATTTAGAAATCTAAAGAGGACTGGGTTTTCTATTTCCTAAAAGTATTTCTCACAGCGTGATTTCAGATACATTCTGCAGGTAAGTCTAATTACTAATTAGAGAGACATCTGGTCCTATATCCTTTGCAATAACTGTTATTGCTTAATGATATTGTTGTGATCAAAGGCAGAGGTCTCATTTCCAATGATGACAGTACATCTTCATAAATTGTTGAGTGGATGGCTCTAAATCTGTTTAGCTTTGGTTTAATTTACTTGTAATTTAGTGTGCTTATACAGCAGCAGAAATGTTATGGTCTGCTTATTATCTTAAATGTTCCAACACAGTAATGAAGAGAAGCAAATACACTAAACTCTATATCTAAGTTAAGGAATATTCCATACTAATAGGGTTCAATCACATCTGACAAAAGAACCCCAGTTATACCTATTTGGCCCTTATTTAGATTGATTCATAATTTTACATTCACAGGATGCATAGCTAACATTAATTCCTTTGCTCCAGCAAGCAATTTATTTCCTCCTGGTCAGGAGAGTTGTTTTAAATTGTACCAGTGATTTATTGCTTCATTCCTTATCATTGCCTATCATTTCAACATTTGTGAACACTCCCATTGATTTATTTCATTTCAAAGGGGTTGGGATTCTGGGCTCTGTGGCCACTATCCCTGTGTCCTCTTTTTAAAAAAAAATAATTAAGGATTGTCAACAAATTGCTAGTACCAACCACTGCTACCACTGCCACCAAACCATATGCAAACTGCTTAGATGGAGACAGCCTTCATCCTTAGTCCAGAACTTGAACCACTGTGCAACATTTGTTCTCATAACAAATATTTTTATAAAAGACAAATGAGCCTCACAAATGCTGGTCTTATAAGCTTCCAATTTCATACAAAATATTTATCTGTAACTAGTTGCTTTGGGATAAACAGTATGCAGTTTGTTATTAAAGCATGACTCTTCAAGAATGTGACACTCCTGTTTCTTATGTGTAATGAGTAACATCCAGTTCCCATTACAAGTTGCTTCTTAGGGGCATTTGGAAAGGAATATTTCCAAATTTATGACCCTGTTATTAATCATAAATATCAAGGGAAGTGTTCTTTGGATGTGCCTTTCTAATTTTTTATCAATATTTCCAAGGTACACTAACAGAATTGGCCTCTAGATGGAACCAGAGAGTACCTACCAGCATTATTTTGGATTGCTATGGACAATGTAAAGTGTGAAGAAGCATGCAAACAAACAAACACTGATAATGACATCCTGGTTGCTGAGAAGAGGAAAGTAATATGATGAGTTTCTCTTAAAACAGTGGTTCTCAACATGTGGGTCTGCAGATATTCCTGGACTGCAGCTCCCAGAAGTCATCACTAGCTGAGCTGGCCAGATTTCTGGGAGTTGCAGTTCAAGAACATCTGGGGACCCACAGGTTGAAAACCACTGTCTTAAAATGCAATGTTTCAAGCTCTGTTCTAATTCAGAGATGGGGAACATTCATCCCTCCAGATGTTCCTGGACTTCTGTTCCCAATGTTCCTCACCATTGGCTATAATAGATCACGGTGATGGAAGTGAAACAACAACTGTTGGACCACATGCTCGCAGCCTCTCTTCCAGTCCTTTGTTTCGCCTTCAATTTGGACAGAAGTCTGCTAGCAGCCTTCTTCGTTTCGGTAGCTAAATTAGAAGATTTAATTTTAATCCTCCCAGAATTCACACACTAATTCATGTAGAAGCAGCCTAATGCACAAGGGAAAATGTGATACCAAACTGTGTTTAATCTGCTATATAATGCACAACCTTCACACCTTATTTCTTTTAAATTAAGAATGGCAACAGCAGCTCCCATTTAGTTTCCTTTTATTGCTGTGTTTTCTCGACACAGCCAGATCACCATGGATTTTAACAAATTGAGACATTCAAATCATTTTCACAGCAGTGAGTTGAATAGGTACTTGATTTAATGAGGAAGGAGAAAAGGAAGATTGATGGGAAACCCCTGAAGGATATGATATTGCCTGCTCTAGTGGCAAGTGTATATTTTGGAGAGACAGAAAGGTCACTAAATTAAGAAATAAAAGAACATCAATCAGTCCTTTACAATAATATGGTGGGGCTTCACAGTCTGTTTGTGTCCACTATGTCATTGGTCTGTCAGCTCCTGCTTGATGAAACACACATTATGGACAGAAATAGATGAAGGTTTCTGCTTCTGTCAATAGCTATGAATAAAGCTTTGAGTATATCACTGAAATTATAGCTGGCTCCAAGGGTTGGGTGCTCTGAGGGAAAGCTTCAGGGCAGCCCCTTTAATCTGTTCCTTAAAGGTCAAAGAAATTGAATTTTATCTCACATTTGTCTTCAAACTTTGGGTTATGGGGAGGTGCAATATTGTAACCAGGGCCAAACCTACCATTAGCCTAAGTGAGACGCCTGCCTCAAGGAGGTTTTGAATGCCATGAAGAAGCAGGACATTGCTGGTTTTATTTGTTATGGTTTTCAGATTCATGGGGTTTATGGAATTTTCCTAACATACGAGTAGAGATGGGCACGACTAGGGAAAATGACGTTTTCGAGTTGTCGTGTGTCGGAGGCAGCCTGTTTCGGCTCGTTTCCGTTTTTCGCGAAAATTCGCAAAAATTAGTCGGTTCGTTTTTTTGTTTTTTTGTTGTTGTTAGTACTGGTTTGGGGGGGTAGCAGGCTCCTGGAGGCAGCTGCAGGAGTCAGCCAGAGCCACAAGTGATGGACTGGCAGACTCTTTGTACCCGCTGCGTCTCACTAAGAAGGAAAACGTACTTGCGTGTAGTGCAATGCAAGTAGATCTGGCTTAGGGTTAAGATGGGTTAGCGCAAGGGCTAGGGTTAGGCTAGTGACGGGTGAGGTTAGGGTGAGTATTGGGGTGCACCTCTGGGTGCCTCTCTGACCCACTTAGAAGGACAGTGTACTGGCGTATGGGTTAGGCTTAGGCTTAGGCTTCGGGTTTGGGCTACGATTAGTGGGCTGTTTATGCCCGATTGGCACATCCCAGAAGTCTCTGTGGTCAACCTGGCCAAGTGGCCATGCGATTGGTGGAAAATTTGCATGGTCCACTCCCATGGGCGAGCCCATCATTGCGAATGTGCAGGTGTAATAAAATAAAATAAAATAAAATAAAATAAAATAAAATAAAATCAACGGAGACTTTTTTTGCAAGAAAAACCCACTGCTGCTACTGTAAAAATTCAAGCATTTAAAATAGCTAATTTTCGCATGTTTCTGTGGTGCTTTGGTGGGGTTTTGGGCCACGATTTCAGAAAAAATATTGTGGTCGCCATTTTGGATCCCCTCGCCCGCACACCGCATGGCAAAGGCAGATGAGATGATGCCCCCCGCCTGGTACCAGCAGCGCAGCAGTAGCAATAGCCAAGGAGAGGGGGGGTGGGGAAACCCCCCCAAATAAAATACCCTTCTGGCCTGGTAGGTGCCCTCAGACAGTTTTCGCCTGCTTTTAGGGCCAGGAATCAGTTTTTTTTAAACTTTTAAAAACTTTTTTTCTGTGCCGCTTAGCATCGCGCGATCGCGCAATGCCAGGAACGACCACGAAAAATCAGACCAAATTATTCGTTCGTTGGTTCGAGTTCGAGTTCTGGCAGAGTAATTCCCGTTACCGTTTCCGTTGAGTAACGGAAACGAGTAACGGAAACGGAAACGGGAATACCACTAAGTCGTGCCCATCTCTACATACGAGCTAAAATACAAATCTTTTGGCATTCTTTTGGAAACTAATGGTGCACTGTTTATATGCCTGTATTACAGCTAAAACTGTGCTTATGATCTGGGGTTCAATCCCAAATAGCTTGCTCGTGGTTGACTCAGCCTTCCATCCATCCGAGGTCGGTAAAGTGAGTACCCAGCTTGCTGGGGGGGGGGAGTTTCAATGTGTAGCCTGCATAATTAAACTGTAAACTTCCCAGAGAGTGCTTGAAGTGCTATGAGGTGGTATGTAAGAAGAATTTATTTATTTATTTATTTATTTATTTATTTATTTATTTATTTATTTATTTATTGGATTTCTATATTGCCGTTTCTGGCAGCGAGGTCAATCTGGGCATAACACTTTGCTTTCTGGGTACTTTGGACTGAATCATAGTGAGCATGTCATTTGTTGTTCTGTCTCAGGTAGAGACCCCAACAATTGATCCACTCACATATTTTCTCAGGATGAGCAACCGAAATCTACCTGTATTTGTACATCTCTATAGACTTGCAATAGATCTCTGCATGAACCAAGCAAATTGCATCTGATTCACGGTGTAGTGATGCCTGGGGTCAATCAATCAGAGCCACAGGATTTTCTCAGTTGCAGGAAATATGGCATCATCATCACAGCTTCCTTGCTTGCTTTGAACTTAATCACAATTCTCATAATAGATGGAGAAAAAAATGGATTTATCCAAGAGAGGCTTTTTCTTCTTTAAACAAACCATGTTCTAATATTCAGGGTGGTTTGGTCTTGAATTGGTGATTCAGATCTCTTGAATTTACAAAACAGCAGTATCTCACTTCTTTAAATCGGTGGTTCCCAGCCTTGCATCCC
Organism: Phrynocephalus versicolor; assembly: GCA_023846285.1. Taxonomy (NCBI): domain Eukaryota; kingdom Metazoa; phylum Chordata; class Lepidosauria; order Squamata; family Agamidae; genus Phrynocephalus; species Phrynocephalus versicolor. The sequence continues at coordinate 15,936,106 of JAHTLZ010000204.1, read as the reverse complement.
CAGATGTTCTTGGACTGCAATTCCCAGATTCCTTCACCACTAGCTGGGCTGAAGGTCATGAGTAGAGATAGGCATGAACTGCAAAAATAGTGATTTATTAGTATTCAAAATTTATCAAGTTTGACAATTTAAGAATAATGAATTTAGGATATTGGTTGACAAACTGACAAACAGATTTCATCAGTTCATCTCATCCCCTCCAAAAAAAAGCTTACCCTCCCTTAAAAAAAACTAAAATAAAAGCCAAAATAAATTGGGCCAAAAAAAGAAGATAACAAAGGACATGACTAATTAAAAACTGCTAAAAATTAGTCTCTTATGAGTCATTGGGGTCTATGATGAAAACGAAGTGATGAATTATCAACAAACCAGTGTTTTTTTAATGAATATCACAATTCATTTTGGGATTTGTGCCCATTTCTAGTCATGAGCTTGACTACAGTACTGGAGTACAGCTATTGTACCACAAGGCTAGCTAGACAGATAATTACCTTCTCATCTTCTAATATATTAAAGGGAGGCCCTCCTTTCAGTCCTTCTGCTTTCACAGACGTCTTTGTTGGAATTGTAGATGAGTGTCTTCTCTACCTTCTCACAAGAGACTTGCATTGATCTCTTGTCTTCCCATGTCATCTAAATGTATGTCTTTATAAACAGGCTTTTAGCCTATTTGGGGACCCAAGTTGGGCTTTCCCTAATGAGGTGGTTAGGATTTTTTAAGCGTGCTGTTAAATACGCCTTTAGTATTATGCGTGTGGGTATTTTTTACCTTATTGTATGTTTAATTGTTTTTTAATTGTGTGTGAATTGTCCTTTTATGGCAGAAATGAAATGAAATAAAATAAAATGTACTACAAAACTGACATAGTTTTCGGGGCTTCTTCCTAATCTTAATTATAAACCCTTCTGCAAGAAAAACTATTTCTTCTTTTACTTTCTGAGGTGTAATGCTGAATGAAGTTGCAATAACCCGGTAGGAAATTGCTAGTTTATTTTTAAAACAACACAAAGAATTATTCTTTTATTCAGGGGGTAATTAGCATGGAACATCAGCCTCCCCGGATATCACTGAAGCTCACCAACAGCGGAGTTCTCAGAAAGGATTATATGGATAATGAGAACATCCATGTTTTGAGCCATTGTCTATATAGTCTTCTGCTTAATGAGTTGCTTATGTTTCAGAACATGAGCAAACGGTTAATTGGGAAGATGTACTGTCATTATGGATGGTGAGAGAATGCTTCTAAAGCATCTGGTGCTGCCTGTCTTGAGGGACTGATAGAATTGCTGATTTTATTCAGCAGCCTTGTGAAACATCTAAACATGGTGCTCCCCATTCCCTATGATCTCTTATTGAAGCCTCAAACATGTGCCACTTGCATAGGTTTGACTAAAATGTTCCATTCCTTTCAAGAAAGTGGGTTAGGTTCATAACATGTGCACCAAAAGCATCAGAAAACCCATTTCCTCTAGAGCAGTGGTTCTCAACCTGTGGGTCCCCAGATGTTCCTGGGCTGCAACTCCCAGAAATCCCTTCCAGCCAAGCGAGTGGTGGAGTTTTCTGGGAATTGCAGTCCAGGAACATCTGGAGACCCACAGGTTGGGAACCACTGCTCTAGAGCTACAGGTTGATGTAGCTTTGCTACTAAGGTAGCCACATCTCAGGCCTTGGGGGTGGGGGTGGGGGTGGGATGGCTCCAGATCTCTGGCTTTAAAGGAGCAGCCACAGGTCTCTGGATTCCAGGGACAAATCCTGATCCAGGATGACGCCCAGACTCCTCACTTCAAAATATCAACAAGCAAGACCTCTCCAGAGGCACCTCCTCTAGGACCCACCCATTGCCCAGGCACAGACCAGTGGTCACACCAGCCAATCCCTGCTTGCCAGCACAAATCAGCAAAGAGCAACAGTTCCCATGGGGAGTGGACATGCCCAATGCTGTCATCAGCCCACAGGGGGGTTGGGAAAGGCTGGAGAGCTGCTCCAGCCACAAACCATATCCCTAGTGAGTATGGGTCTGTTTTTATCATTGACATTCTTAGACACATACCTGTACAACTGCATAGCATAGGAAATCTAAATAAAATAATAAAAGTAATGAGAGAGAGAGAGAAAACCAAAAATACACAACAACAAACAAATAATCAGCAAGAGGAATAAAGGGGCAGATAACAGACACAAACAACAATACACACCCTAGCGATTGCCGAAGGCATCCCTAAACAGCCTGGCTTTTACAGCTTTCTTAAAGGATGCCAGGGATGGAGGCTGGCGCATCTCGCTCAGTCATTTATTCCAAAGAAGAGTGCCAGCCACCGAGAAGGCCTGCTTGCACGTAATGATCTTGCGGGTCTCCCTGGGGGTGGCCACCCAGAGCGAGGGAGCCATAGTGGTTTGGGTGAGCTGGGCCAGCTGTGATCTTAGGGGGATACTGTACACCCTGCCAAATAATCAGGGCCCAAGCCAGAAAGAAACAGAAAATGAAACCCAGTTTTCCTGGAGTCGAGTTATGTTGAGCAGCTTTCTGCTCCCAAAGGTAATATTCCTCCATGTTACCTGGCGAGCCCAGTAACCAGGCTCGCAATACATTGAGCAGTCCTCCAAAGGTGGTGTTCCTTGGTGCTGGTGAGGGGCTTAGAGAAATGATCCATCAAGGAGGTGCGGAGGTCAGCTGAGGACAATGCTCCACGTGGCTAATATAGGGATTTTCAGCACCATCGGTCAGCAGAGCCCCTTCCCCATTCAATGCTCCATCTTCTCCTGGTCAAAGACAGGGTTGTTTGTTTGTCCCCCCCTTTTAAAAACCTTTTGGGGCCCAGCCCCTTGTGAGCACGTCATGCTGCCCAAGGGGCTGGCCCCACCCAGAATCTGCTCCCGTGTCTGAGTCCCCCCCCCCCATTTGGTGGGATCCCATATCACTTTGTTTTTCAGGTGCTGCCCCGGCAACAATCTTCGGACCTAATAAGTCGGGTCCTTTCCTTTTTAAAAATCTAGAATTTGTTATCTAAGTGTTTCACAAAATACCGGATTTCTCTCAAATTTTAGCCACTGCAATTTGATGGGCAGAGAAGTCCACATGATTGTGGGATTGCTTTCTGTTGAAGCCAAAGGCTGCCTGTTCAGTATCTTTACTCTGGTGTGTAAGGAACTGTTATACCCATGGAAAATCAAAGCGCAATCTACCCATAGTATTTTATTCAATGTAGCAATTTGTAGTCAGTAGGTGTTAATTACAAAACACATCTATCAATGAAATAACTATCTTTATTTCTAACAGTGTTACTGTATTTTTATGTCCTGAAGATTTACCATAAGTGACAAACTTGCTAATATGAGATCTATAATCACCTACCCATGTTCTTCTTAGAAAAAACAGGCTGATTGCTTCCACCATAAGGGATCCTACAATACTTTGTGGGATACAAGATACAAGAGATTAAAGACCACAATGCTGGATGCTCTTGGACTCCAATTTCCATCAAGCCCTTCTAACTTTGCTAGTAATGTCCATCTCTGTCTTGCGTAGGGTTAAAATCCAACGAGGAAGCATGCTGCTATGTCATCTGTGCTAGATATGTGATGCTGGCCAATCAGGAGCTGTGCAGGGATAGAAATCATCCCGCCTCTCTCTCTGTTTGGCCAGCAGCATGAAGCAGGAAAGATGACATTGCAGCATGCTTTCTCATTGGATTTTAACCCTGCATGAGACAAAGAAAGGTAAAGCATTTGGATCTGCGTGTATCAGCCAGTTCCAAGGACCACCTGGGCCCCCATGGTTCGTTTCGTAACCTACTGGTTCCGAAACGAATTTCCACATCCTTACATACATCTATTTCATCAGAGGGCTGCCTATATATCTTTCCATATTATTTGGCACAATAGTGATGTTATAGTCCAATGATGGCGAACCTATGGCACGGGTACCAAAGGTGGCACTCGGAGCCCTTTCTGTGGGCACCCAACATCGCCCCTTCATAGCCACCTGTATACAGGTTAAATTACTGTATTGGCACTTTGCAAAAAAATTACTGGGTTTTGAATTGCAGTTTGGGCACTCGGTCTCTAAAAGGTTTGCCATCACTGTTATAGTCAATGGATTTTACTTCATAGTGGACATGTTTGATCATGTAAATGGGATTTAGGAATGATGGGATACTTAGGGGATGGAAGCAAATAAACAAGACCTACATTGTTTGGAAGGTTAGGAAGATTCTTACGATGTTGCAAGCAGGTATATCTAAATCACAGTTTGACAATCACTTACCTGGAGAAAGCAGTTGTTTTCATGATGGGCTCACAGCAGCTGAAGCATATGTTGTAGATAGAGAAATGCACCTCTACTTTGACAGCAGAAGAGTGTATAGTAAAAGAAGAACCAGAGCAAAATGATTAAAGCTGCTGAAGTGTGTTTGAGTGTGTGTATTTGTAAGGGAGAACAGGAGATGCAGACTGAACTTACCAGATTTAAGCAGATGATGTTGAAGCCATCTCCTCCACCATTTTAACCTAAACAGTGCATTCCTTCAGATCCCATAGTATTGGCCAAAAAAGGGAAACCCACTGAAGTGAATAGCAGTATCTTGCAGATTGGGGAGAGATAGAATGTTATTAGATTGCTCACATATGCAGACAGCTTGATCCAAATCAGGAATGATCTGAGCTTACTTTTTAGGCTTTGGGGAGATGAGTAATAGCTAAACATTTAACCTTACATGTACATTAACCCTAAAACTGCCTTAGAATCTGAACTGCCAGGGCTGTTGGCATGTGGAAAATGCACACAGCTCCATTGTTCCCTCTGTTACTTCCATCTTGTGTGACTTTGCTTGCCATCATGACCCGTGCCATGATTTGCAGCCCAAATGATACTGGTTTCCGTCATCTCCAAGCCTGCTTTTTGAAACATAATTTGTGTTTGAAACCTGGTTTACTGTGAGTGTAAGTAATGTTGAGCTACTGTGTTTTCTAGGTACCAGGAATGGTGATACAGTGATCCCCCCGCCTATCACGGGGGTTACGGACCTGACCTGACCTGTGATAATTGAAAATCTGCTATATGCGGATGCAGGTTGAGTCAGGCCTGGAGAGGCCTAGCTGGGGGCCCTTGTACTTATCCCCAGCCTGGCCCTACGACGAATGAGCCTGTGAGAGCCTTCCCGAGCCTTCTAGAGGCCCCAAAAGGACCTCCCTGCAAACTGGAAGTGACTTCCAGTAAACTGGGAATCATATCTGAGGCCTCCGACAGGCCTAGAAAGGCTCTTGGAGGCCTCAGAAATTATTTTTAGCAATCTGGAAGTCACTTCCGGTTCGCAGGGAGGCCCTTTTGGGGCCTCCAGAAGGCGCAGCAAGGCCCTCACATGCCTGTTCGGGGCAGCTCCAGTCCTATTCCAAGCCTTATATGGGAGGCTTGAAATAGGACTTTCCCCCCCCTTACGCTAGGGGGTCTTTTTTCATAAACTGCAGTCTCACGATATAGCAGGACCACAGTATATGAACCACAAAAGGGGGGGACCACTGTATTTTCTTTAAACTATTCAAGGCATGGGAGGATTAGGCAGGGGTATCAAGTGGAGGTGAGCGTGAACTGAACCACAAACCAGAAAAACTGATGATTCAGGCTGGTTCACTCTTGGTTTCACAACTTGGTTCAGGAATCCTGTTTGCCGAAGCAAAACGAAGCATCAAACACCCCCCACCCTCACTGCTTTCATTTTGCTTCAGCAAAAAGTGAGGTCCGATGATCCCCTTCTGACTGCATCATTGCCTCCTGCCTGCCACCCCACCTGCCTCCACCGCTACTTGGGGGGGGGGGGGAGAGATTGTGATTGTTTGTCATGAACCTTTTTGGTTCTTGCCCATCTCTAAAGTTCACTGATGGAGTTTATAGGAAGAGGAGAGACTTGAGGGCTTCAAACAGCATTTGAGTCTGATAAATTTGATCAAGGCTTTGGAATATCACCTGTCTGTGCTATAATTCTAAAAATCTCTTGTCTGTCATAGGCAGCCCATGAGATTTGAATAATAGCTCAAAAAAGTGACTCTTTGCAGGCTCGGATGTGAAGCAAATACCCTGACCACTCTCTTGAGTTCCTGTTTTTCTCCAGCCTCTCTGAACACAGGACAAAGTTAATGTGAAAGTTATGGCCCTGGGAAGCCTACTCACACATCTTATATGATTTACTGTAATACAGAATGCTTTTTCAAGGGACCTGGCAAATATTCTGCTCTTCATGAATATTTCCTTGAGAAAGTATTGAAAACTGGTGAGATACCTAGGGTTTGTACTGCCTTGTGAAGAATACAAATTTCCCCAAATTGTGTAAATTGCACAGTAAGAGAATGCACTGCCATTATTTGATGTTCACCCCTGACTATTGATAAACCATCCATTGGCTGTTGTGAAACAATGTGAATCACATGCCATGTATTTTTGTAGGTCTATCTAAACCGTTTTTGTTGTTGTTGTTGTTGTTGTCATCGTCATCGTCATTGTCGTCATTGTTGTTGTTGTTGTTGTTGTTGTTGTTGTTGTTGTTGTTGTTGTTTGTTTGTTTGTTTGTTTGTTTGTTTGTTTGACTTTTATACTGCCCATCTGGGAGCCATGGGCACCCTCGGTGATTTAAAACAAATTACTGACATTTAATACCATTATATTTTTTGCCATCAGTCCCTTATCATCCAAGGAAACAATTTCATTGCTCATTAGTATTTCATTAAGCTCACAGCAGCCGTACCACCCTGAAACCTGATCTCGTCAGATTTCAGAAGCTAAGCAGGGCCAGGGCTGTAGGCTAGGCAACAGGCCCTGTGACAGTCCAGCTGAACATCCCCCCAAACATTGCATCAAAACAATGGATCTGTCTAGCGGATCCCACCACCAAGTGGGACAAACACCAAAGAAAAAGAAAGAAAAAAAGAGTAGTACTTCATTAATCTGGAATAGTGTGATTTGACCAGTACAGGCACTCCTTACCTAACAATGGAGCCCCATTCCTATGACTAGGTCATTAAGTTAATTGGTTGTTAAGCGAGGAGCTTAAAGCAGATGTCTTGTGTCAACATCTGCAACATCTTGCAGATATTGAGACTGCCTTTCTTGCAGAAAGGCCAGAGTGGGGAAGCACTCTGGGACACCACGGGAGAGGCAGAATGAAAAGGAAAGGAAACTAGAGATGGAGGTGACTGATATTCTGCCCCACTCAGGTCATTCTCCTCCCCAGCAGAGGCACTGCGATGGTTGCAGCAACACCAATCCCTTAGAAGTGGTGGAGGATGAGGAAGGGGGCTGTGTGTGTGTGTGGAGGGGGTGATACCATAGCTCTGATTTCTTCCCTGTGAGCTCCTGACACGGTAGATGCAGGCAAGGAGAAGTCAGCAGTACGCTTTGGCCCAGCCCCTGTAGGATGGAACCAAAGGTTTTTCCTGAGGCAGCAATTAGGCGGCAGCAGTTTTGGTTGCTGCTGGTGGTTCTAAGCCGTATCAGTCATTAAACAGGTAGGTTGTTAAGTGAGGAGTGGCTGTATCCACCTCATTTCATATACACTGAAATTATTTCATTCCTCCTGGATATCTGGATGGAGAAAATTCAAACAGGTCTGTGCCACAGCTAATATGGTGGGGTTAGAAATGGGCAGGTAAAGGAAACTGATCAAACTACATATGCCTCTGCAACAAGACCTACCAATTAAACCCCTGTTCACAAGTAAGGCAAAATATGTACAAGCTACAGCAGTGAGGAATTGTGACAAATAGACATATTTTACCATTTGATGGAGTGCCTTTAGTAAAACTGCTATGTTTTTCATACTTGAACCCTAATATTCTCTGAGGCAATACACACATTCAGCAGCATTGGAAGTCATGAGAAAATTATCTGAAAACAAGCATCAAAAATATTGAAATGCTCACTAAGAACTGCTTGGTTTTGTACACTGCTCATGTCAACATGGCGAGGCACTCAGTATCTATTTCTCTAAACCTGCTCACATCACAGTTACATCAAACGACCATCTGAGGTTGGCTTCGTTGAGTCGTTTTAGGATGACTGAACAACATGCCAGTATAGAATGTGAATTTGTATGCTGAAGACATTATCCTTATTTTACTTGAAATAAAAGTTGTGACCCATTTTGCATAAGTTCTGTGCAAATCTGGATGGAGTATTAAAGTTAAGCCCTTTAGGTGCAAATAGAGTTTTCCTTTCTCCCTTTTTAGCTCCTGTATTGAAGTACATTTTAAGATGATTTGATTTAAGCCTCTCTCACTCTTGCATACTGACCACAAACACTTTCAAAGTTTTAAAGAAGTGGCTTTAAACTGCACAATATATTTTTTGTAAATTGCACAACAGATTGTGTAATTTGACCCCCAAGTAACAAATAAGCTCGTGGTCATTTACCACTCTGCACATTATTTTTGGAAACTCACTGGTTGATGTTGGTCAGTCTTCATTCTCCCTACTAATCTTCCTGACAAGTTTCTGGGAGATAAAATGTGAGGTCTATGCAACCTGAATGGTTCAAAAGGAGCAGAATTCAGCACCAAATGGCTAACATGAAAGCAAACTGATTTTCCACTACTGTTGGATATGTTACCTATCCTCAATGCCAAAATAGCTGACAGTTCCTATTATTAGCAGTATGGATTGATCTCCTAAAAATAATGAACTCTTTCTACGCCTCTCTTTATTTTCTTTGCTCGCTATTAAAATCACCTTTAAAACCTACTCATATCAGTTGTGCTATACTCATTATTTTAAATGTAAAAATAATTGCTCTGATTCAAACTGCAAGAGAATGAAGTAAGAAAGTTTCTATGCTATTATGCAGGTTTATTTTGTTTATAATTGCATGGGGGAAGGATAGTAAATGAGGTAGAAGGTAGAAAGGTAGTTGAATTAGACACACATGTGTGAGTCTGTGTATATTTAAGTCGAGCAACTGCAGAGTAAGCTGTAGTGCTCCTAGATTACTCCAAGAAGGATGTTGGTCTATTTATGAATATGTTAATTTATCCACAAGGTAGTTTTAAAATTGCCAAAAAAATGCATACATGTCACCTCGCATGGATACACTGCATGCTAAATAGTATTAGAAACATTGAGAAATTAGGTGAAAATCTCCATAAATACATTCAGGACTAAACTGATGGAGGAATAAGAGTGAACACATTGCCATTGTTAGATTGTGCATTTTCCTCCAGATCTTTACTAGATGTTGCAATATTATTCCAATACTATATAAAGGGGAGATTTTTTTTTTCCAAGAAGAAAAGAATGGGGGAGAAACCATAATGATAATGATGACTTTTCATGCACCATTTAGGATTCAACACATTAATAGTCTTTTACTTGGAATGCTTGTTTACTTTGGAGTAACATATTTTTTTCCTCCTCTATGATGTAAAATTATGGCCACCAGCATATTGCATAGGAAAATGGAACAATAGCAAAACAATGGAGCAGAGAGCACTTGGCCATATTATTTATTTATTTATTTATTTATTTGGAGTATTTTTACCCCGCCTTTCTCCTTGGAAAAGGAACCAAGCAACAGTGATTTTTATTTTATTTAATGTCCTACATCCAGGAAGGACTAGGATATTACAAGGTATTTTATGCCAACCCATGGACCCATATGTCCTCCATGCGGAGCCAACACTCTTCCCAGACAACTGCACATTTTACCTCTCTGTACTCCAGATGGGCATGATTTTTTTTAAAAAAAGGAATTCATTCAAAATTTGCTAATTCATCTAATTGTAATTGCATTTGTATGAATCCATAGCCCTGATGAATATAGAATGATGAATGTATAGTATTTTTTGATCCACTGATTTGTTGGGACATAAAATGCCTCCCAAAGGCTATTAGAGGCACCAAAATTGCAAAAAGCTTCCTCTGATCCTCCTCTATAATCCTTCTATATTTAGAGAATATTGGGTTTTCCCACAAGCCAGCTTCTAAAGGGCACTTTCCTTGGGAGATCCACTTTGTGGGTGTATAACTCACATGTCTGAAACCCAATCTTCACCAAACATGTAGAGAAGAGCCAAGATAAGCTTCCTGGAAATTTTGGTGTCTCTGGGTGCTTTACAGCAGCGTTTTTCAACCACTGTTCTGCGGCACACTAGTGTGCCGCGAGATGTTGCCTGGTGTGCCGTGGGAAAAATTGAAAAATTCTAAAGAAATTCAACCCAGGGCCAGCGGGCGGCCCACAGCTGGGAGGCGCTATAAATAGCGTCCAAGGGCCAGCTTGGCTCCTCCCCCCTGAGGCCCGCAGCGCTGGTGTCACTTCCTGGCCCCGCTCATTCTCTTTAGTGTTTGCCCTGTGCCTGCCGCCGCCGCCGCGACTCGCTCGCTTCCCTCTCCCCCTCCTCTTTTTTTACCCTGGGCCACCACCACCCCTTTCCTGGGAGCTACCAATGGACTGAGCCGCCCGACAGCCCGACCGCTGACACGAGCCAGCCCGGGAGCCCCAGCCCAGAACAAACCACCAGGTGAGGGGAAGGGGAGGAGGGGCGCTCGGCTGCCCCACAAGCACCGCGGCAAAGCTGCGAGGAGGAGGGGATGGAGGAAGCCTCCGCCGGGCCTGGGCTGAGGAGGTGGGCGGGGGGGCTACTGGCACGGCTGGACGGCCGGACAGCGTCTCTGAGTGGCCCCGCGATGGGGCCGGACGGCGTCTCTGAGTGGCCCCGTGATGGGCCCCACGATGGGTTCCTCATCGGTGTGGGGCCGGCGCTGACAAGCTCTCCTCTTCCTCCTCATAGATTGGGGGGGATGGTTGCTTGGGGTCCTCCTTGAAGTCTTGCCCCTTTCTTTCTGTCTTGGGTCGCCCTCTTCTCTCTCTCTGTCTTTTCTTTCTTTTTTTCCCCACCTCTCTCTTTCCATTCGTACCCTTTCCCCTCTTCATAGAAACGTGCTCATTTCTAGCCTGCATATGTGTATCTGTAATTAAAACTGTAAACCACCCAGAGACTCCTTGAAGTGGTATGGGGCGGTATACAAGCAGAACACTTTCTGCCTTCTTTCCTTCCTGCCTTCCTTCATCCTCCTCCCCTCCTGTCGCTGGACTTGCTGAAGACATCTGCACTTTCATAAAGTGGCAATACAGCAATTTAACCTGAATACAGGTGGCTGTGAAGGGATGATGTCGGGTGCCCACAGAAAGGGCTCCGAGTGCCACCTTTAGCACCCATGCTATAGGTTTGCCTACAGTGCCCTACTGTTAATGTTTTGCAGCCAGTTAATGTTGCTAGTGCTATCCAGTGTACACTGACGGACGGAGACATTTTCTAATGGTGGTGTGCCTCGTGATTTTTTTCATGAAACAAGTGTGCCTTTGCCCAAAAAAGGTTGAAAAACACTGCTTTAGAGGACATGTTATAAGAGTTTAATGCAAAAAAAATGAATTTAGCACTTGACTCAATGATTTGCTGGGGGAGGGGGAGCAATCATCAATTTCTTATTTCTGATTCACTGACTTTGCAAAATCGTGAACCGAAATTCGTGTCTATCTCTACATGCACACTCTATCCCCAAAAACACATGTTTTACATTCTATGCTCTGTTTTTCACTCCCCAATTCCACTCTTTTTTACCTCCACATGGCAAGACCTAACAGATGTTGGTACTTCCTGGTAGCCTCCCCTTCCATGATCAGGGCCAGCACATCTCTAAAGCAGGCAGCAACTCCTCAAAACCAACCAGCAGCAACACTTGCCTTTCACTGCTTGTGAGACGAATATTAACATCTGCAATGTAGTCATATAAAGTCAACAAAAAGAGCACACAAATCCGTGCAACCTTTCAATATCTCCAGACCTCTTCTTCAAACACACTGCTGCAAAAAGCAGTCAAGGAAGGCAGGGCAATGACATGATCTACAAGTCACAGTCTGCATGTTATCTGACGATTCCTCTCCTTTACATCCTAAAACGAGATACAGAGGATGTGACCTCAAGACCAGGTCGTCTCTGCCATCTTCCCTTGTCTTGTTCTGGTAACGTCTTGTCCAAATAAGAGTTCTGGACATCTCTACAGCTGGAAAAGACCTTGACTCCCTTTTGGTTGACCTAATAAAGGCACAATATTGGCAGAAAAGGAATTTGAGAAGTCACTGATGAGCTGCTCTCCGGCAGCTGGTGGAATCCTTTACACTTACCTTTATTAATATAACAACAAGGCAAGGAAGGACAAATGAGAACGCAACTCCTCTGCACCAGTTCCAATCAGTATCCACCTAATGGCCCATCACTTGTCATAGAAGATTGCCTAGGTTTTATTTTTTTATTTTCCAAGAAACAACAAAACATAAGATAGAAGCTTTAAGCCAGTCTTCACCATGAGCTTTAGTCATGGTCAGAAATCATAGCCTGGCAGGTATGGGGAGTAACCTCCCTCTACCTTTGTAGTTTTTGTTGCATTTCTGTTTTAATTCTCCTGGAAGCAGCCTGAAGAGGTGGGAGGGCCAAGGAGCTGATCTGCATATTTACTGGCATCTTTATGCTCAGAGGTATGTGGGAAAGCTTAACCTCTCTCACAAGGAAATCACATTAAGGGACACAGAATATCCCTATTATTTGCAGCTATATATTTACTAGCACATTAACTGGTGCTCAGAACATCTTGTGCCTCTTTAGCAGCCCTCTAAGAGCAGATGAATACTTTAGAAATGTGTATGTTGCATAAAGCTGAGGGGAGATTATCTGTTCTACAACTTTATATAGGTGGATTCCACCTACAGCTATTTGAAACGCTAACCCTCCAAAAATCTAAGTTAGATAATATCCGTCTTCTTTATTTCATTTTATTTTTTCTGCACTAGTCATAGGCCCTCCCAGGAAAGGTGGATAACAAAGGATTAACAGTAAATTATTACAAACAGAATTTACTTTTAAATTAATATTTATTTGTAATTGTAAGTAACAAATGTAGTAACTGTTTACTAGTTTATGTGGAACAAAAAAACTAACTAATAATGTTTAAAAATCCAGAATTAACTATTCATATTTCCTCTCCACAGTATTAAATAAAAATAAAATAAAAACCTAAAATGCAGCACTCAGATTGCTGACTGGAGCAGGGTACAGAGATCTCATTAACACCCCCCCCCCCATTAAAGCAGCTCCACTGGCTGCCAATCAGCTGTCGGGCACAATTCAAGGTGCTGACCTTGACCTACAAAGTACTGTACAACCTGGGTCCTAGCTACCTCAAAGATAGAATCTCACAGTATGAACCAGCTCAGGTGTTAAGGTCATCAGAAGAGGCCCTTCTCTCCATCCAGCCACCCTCAAATCTTTCAAGCCTGATTATATAATTCTATAAGTTATAATATGAACCAATACTGGTGTTTTAACAACCACTGATGATTAAAGTTCTCTGGGCAACAAGATCTTTTGAAATGTTAGATACAGTGAATGTAAAAAATAGAAAGTTTAAGGGCCAATCTCATCACAGAGAGTTTTCTTTTGTTTGATAAAATAAGACAGCAGGTATGTACATCTTGTGTGAACACATGAAAAGGCCTTCTCGGCTGCTGTGCCCAGGCTCTGGAACTCACTCCCACTAGAGGCCAGGACTGCCCCATTTCTTATGTCTTTCTGGAAACAGGCAAAGATCTTTCTCTTCAGACAAACTTTCCCTGAATGATGGACTACCTATTATGTGTCTTATATATGAATCTGCCATACATCATCAAATAGACTTTGTGTGATTGCACTGATACTATGTTTTCAATGTTTGTTTCCATCCCTCATAACTTCTACATGGAATTTTTATTCTCTCTTTAACTGCTAGCTGTCTCTGGTAGCTTTAATGTAATGTTGTCTTTTGATGCTGTGTAATGTCCCTCAGTTCCCTGTTCTCAATACTTGAATATGTCTTAAATTGTACAGGACTGTATATTATCCCTCATTTCTGTAAGCTGCCTTGGGTCCTTTTAAAGGAGAAAGCTAGGGTAAAAATACCCTAAAATTAGTTCTTGTTAAAAGAATTGAAGAAATGTAAGAAGATAATAAGAGAGACAAAGAAAGACTTTGAGGAATGTATGGCTAGCAATATAAGGGAAAATAATAAAAGCTTCTTTAAATATGTTAGAAGTAGAAAACCCGCCAGAGAACCAGTTGGCCCTCTGGATGGTGAGGGAGGAAAAGGAGAGGTAAAGGAGGACTTGAAAACTGCAAAGAAATTAAATGACTTCTTTGCATGTGTCTTCACAACAGAAGACCTTGGGGAGATCCCACTGCCTGAACAGTCCCTCTTGACTAAAGAATTAAATCAAATACAGGTTAAAAGAGAGGATGTTTTAGGTTTAATGGATAAACTGAAGATCAACGAGTCACCGGGCCCAAATGGCATCCACCCCAAGGTTATTAAGGAACTGAGAAATGAAATTGTGGATCTCTTAATGGTAATATGCAACTTTTCTCTTAAAATGGCCACAGTGCCAAAGGACTGGAAGACAGTGGATGTCACACCAATTTTTTAAAAAGGAAGGAGGCTGGTTAGCCTTGCACTTACAAGTGGGTTGGACTTGATGGCCTTAGAGGCCCCTTCCATCTCTATGATTCTATTTGATTTCAACCCATACTCTGTGGATTCTGCGAAAGTAGCTCCATCCTGAGCATTGAAGTGATGAACATCAACAATATAGACTCCCACTCGTGGTGACACCTAAGAATAAGCATTCTCCAGAATGTCCTCTTTTCAGACACCCTGTTCAGCTCTTCAAACTCAAGCCCATGGGAATAATTCTATCTCAGCAGCATTGTTGCCCCTTTCAGGGAATCCTTCCTTCTCATGATGTGCCCCAAAGTGTCCAGCATCGGTTCTGTTTGCCTCTGGAGATAGTTCAGGCTTGATTTGATCTAGAACCCACTTCTTTGTCTTTCTGGCAATCCAAGGCATCTACAAAGCTCTCTTTCAGCACCACAGTTCAAAAGAATAGTCCCCCCTCCCCCCGGTCAGCTTTCTTAACTACCCAGCTTCCACATCTGTACATGGTGATCAGAGATACAAGAGTGGGTAGAACATAGATTAAATTAACTAGTATTAAAAATGCTAGGGAAAGGGCAGTAGCTTCATCTAGGACAGGCATGTCCAAACTTCAGCCCTCCTGATGTTTTGGACCACAACTCCCAGAATTCCAAGCCTGTATTTCTGATTCTAGGACATCTTCTTTAAGTGCCATGTCCTCGTAGAACGCTGGCATTCAGAAGCACTATCTATTTTTTATCTAAAGCTCTTCTAAATAGAGAAGCTGTGCCCACTGCCAACCAATGGCTTAAAATCTTAAGCCAGAATGTTCTTCTACCCCCTCCAGGCGACACTTCCCATTTATTTTTCCTTGAACGATAATCCGCAGCAGCTGGCATTTGTTATTGTTCATTATGTGACCGAAATATTATAATTTTCTTCTCAGGACATAGCTGCTCCATTCTCCCTAATTCTAGGGCTGACTCTGGCTCTGAAATAGAGCACAATTGTATATATCCATACATTTCAGTCATGGATTTAATAGAGTTTGCTTTCTAGCACTTCTGCATGTGGTCACAGGCATGCAGGCCAAAAGAAAAATGTAACTGGCAAAGAAATGAATTCAAAAGGCCAATCAGATGTTGACGTCCCATATGTGCTATGGAGAAAATCAGCAAAATGTGAAATCCCACCACTTTGACATGATTCACCACATGTTCGTGCCACGACCCTATTTACCTAATATGACACTTGAAATTTAAACATGATGACAGAGACAAATTATAGTAGGCTCCAAAGTACTACAACAGATTTGCTTCAAGCAGCTCAGATGATCTTTTTTTTTCTGAATAGAATATTGCTGGAGCAAAGTATTGTTTTAAAAATGCAAGTATTTCTGACCCGTTCGGGAGCGGTGGGCCCCACATATGTTAAACATCATAAATGTTTGAGGGATATTGCTTTTGAGCTGCCTCCCTTTGCTGTCCCAGCCTTTAGCTCTGTGTTGTATTTTTCCTACAGAGGCGCCAAAACTGATAAAGATCTGATTTTTCAGCACAGCTGTTCCGACCGAAGTTTCGCCACTTGAGCCAGATTGAGAAACAAAGGAAGATTAGAAAATATTTTCTTCCTTGTTGAATATTCAGATTGTCGGTGCGAAGGTCTCCAGTCTTTATCTTGGCTTCCATTTGCCAAATGAGCCTTGATATCCGCTCTTCGCAGGCGGCTTGGGGAGCTTTTTGAGAAGGCTGCACATGCAGTGCCAGGTCTGCTTTGGGACACAAAGATGGGATTGTTTTCTGCCTTGGGCTGAGGTTTTTAGTGGCCAGAAGCTTATGGAGTTCTTCTGAATAAGAGAAGATAAACAACAGTTAACATTAAATAAAGGTCAGCAAAGCAAATTATTGAAGAGAGAGAGAGAGAGAACGAGAGAGAGAGAGTTGCAGGTATTTGTTTTCAGCACAATTTAAAAAAACACATGGAAAGGAGTAATAGATTGGGCTTACCATTAGAGATGGGCACGAAACATAAAAATAGTGTTTTGTTTCATTTTGTTTCATTTGTATGAAAGTTTTAAAGTAGTTTCATTACAAAATGAAATGAAATGAAACATGTCCTACTGTTTCGTTAGGTAACGAAGTAATTTGTTACTTAACAAAAACAAAACATTTTTTTTGTTTTGTGCCCATCTCTAGTTACCATCATATACATGCTACCTAGCAATTGGATACATTGAACTCCATGTAAGCATATATTGTTGCAGAGTTTTGCATTTTTTGTTAAATTCTTCTAGTTGTGCAGCAGAAATGCAGGGCTTAGCAGAGCAGATAGCTTCAAATGCCACACACACTACTGAGCTCTAACAATGTCCCCTGGGTATACTCCAATATATGCCTACTGTTATATGTATATTAGCACATTGCAATGTTTTTATGCCAATAAAGTTTTTTGAAACTGAAACTGAAACAGAGCAGAAAGTTTCAAATTCCCTCAATTAGTCCACACCCTTTTCTCCTCAACTAGCACTCAGAATCTCAATAATTCACTCAGTCATTTGTAATAGAAAAAATAAAAAGGTTTCATTCACTTACAATGAACAGATAGCAGTAAACTGACAAACCCTGACTGCTTTCAGCAACAGATTTCAACTGACTACACAGAAAGAAAAGAGACCTCAAAAGCAGAAACTGTACTCTGAATTCAGAAGCAGGAAAGGAACTGTTGTCTAGCAGGTCACATGAAACCAGTCAATGCCCAAGTAAAATTCAGCTCTTTATTCATAGCAGAAGCACACGTTGCAAAGGGATAAAAAGCACTGCTAAAAAGGCCCAAGGGCCAGTTTATATACACACCCAGAATGTCCCCATGGCAGGCCATTGGATGGTTTAAACGGCCTGCTGGCTCCCCAATAAGACAAGCCAGAATCCTGCCCTTCAGTCCTTCTCCAGCCTTCAGCTCCCACATCCCGCACCTGTCTCCCATTGCCTGTGCTTGGGAGCTTGATCAGGCCCCGCTCGGCTGGGGCCCGGCTAAAGCTTGGCTGGAGCTAAGGTCAGTTTGGAGCCTTCCTTTCTATTTATTAATACTAGAGATGGGCACGACCAGAAAAAAAATATTTTTCGAGTTGTCGTTTGTTGGGACGGGTCCGTTTCGGGTCGTTTCCATTTGTCGCGAAATTTTTCAAAAATTTGTCATTCTGTTGTGTCGTTTGTCGTTTCCACCGCAATTTAGCGTGATTTGACTTCCCAGAGCATGGGGTTAGGGGGTAAGGGCTAGGCTTAGGTTACGGTTAAGGTTAGGGTGGGTTAGTGGGCTGCACCTCTGGGTGCCTCTGGCCCACTAAGAAGACAGTGTACTGGCATATGGGTTAGGGTTAGAGTTAGGCTTAGGGTTAGGCTTAGGGTTGGTGGGCTTTTTATGCCCTCTCTGGCACATTCAGAAGTCTCAGTCAAAACCTGGCCATGCGATTGGTGGAATGGCTCCAAAAATTTGCATGGTCCCATCCCATGGCCAGCCCACCATTGCGCATGCACAGGTGTAAAAAAATAAAAATAAAAATAAAATAAAATAAAATCAATGGAGATGTTTTATTGCAAGAAGAACCCACTGCTGCTACTGTAAAAATTCAAGCATTTAAAATAGCTAATTTTCGCATGTTTCTGTGGTGCTTTGGTGGGTTTTTGGACCACGATTTCAAAAAAAATATTGCAGTCGCCATTTTGGATCCTCCCGCACCGCATGGCAAATGGAGACGACGAGGATCCCCCCCCAGCCTGGTACCAGAGCAGCCCGGGACAGGAGAGGGGGGGAGGCCAGGGACCCCCCACCCCAGAAACCACCCCTCTGGTAGGTGCCCTCAGACAGGCATATTTTCGCCTGCTTTTTTGGCCGGGAATCAGGTTTTTTTTAATTTTTAAAACTTTTTTTCTGTGCCGCTTGGCATCGTGCGATCGCCGCGTGATGTCATGAATGACAACGACAAATCAGACCCAATTTATCGTTTATCGGTTCGAGTTTGAGTTCTGACGGCTTAATTGTCGTTACCGTTTCCGTTACATAATGGAAACGAGGAACGGAAACGAGAATTTCGCCAAGTTGTGCCCATGTCTAATTAATACACTCCAAACTCAGGCAGTTCACAGGTTACACTAAAAACACAACAGGAACACTTAGTGATTGCTGGATAGGTTGACTTTGCCAAGGCCCAGAAAGTCCCACCCAGCCAAATCTACTAGAGGCAGCATGTAAGGTTTCAAAAACACTAACAGATGCAGGGTTCACCTTAAGTCTACAGACCTATACTGAAGTAGATACTAATGCAACACCAAGGGAGGGAGGGAGATGTTATCAAAATAGAGTGGCCAAAAGGACACAGGGATATGCATATGTACCACTCCTGTCCCTCCATTGCTCTCCAATATAATGTGGTTTGGGAAACTGCACAGGTTTGTACCTGAATGTTCCTGCTGTGTTTATTTTTTTGTTTGTTTGTTTGTTTTTGCCAGACTTGTTCATTCAGGACGACCAGTGGGCGAGAATATAAAAATAACAAGAATATAGTTTTTAGGGATGAGACTAGTACCACCAGAAGCATGGTGGTGAGAGAGAGAGAAAGAGAGACAGATTTGCCATGTCTTCAGGGTATATGCTGGTATTTAGACCTTTCTATCTTTAAATAAAACTGAAGTCTCCTTTCAAAGGTATTTTTGTTCTCCATGTTGCGGGAATCCACTCATATGTTGCACACATTTAGTACACCAGTCAATCTTAGACCTGAACGCCCATCTGCCATTCTGACAAAAATAGCACCTGTCTCCTGAAATGGCCTTCACCATATGACGAGTGTCTGTAACTATACCTGCAGGTGAGAAAAGATGTCTCCTCTAAAAGACAAGGCATTTCTTCTGCTTTTGAAAGATATGCTGCAGAATAGAGCTTTAGGGTAGCTTCCTGTGCTTAAATGATATCCCATTAACGTCAATTGGATTTAAGCAATCTAATGACTTGCAGCATGGCAGCTGAGGAAGGATTATAGCAGGAGCTAGTGGGACTCACTCTGTGTGTGTGTGTGTTTGTGAGAGAGAGAGAGAGTGAGAGAACATAACAACTAACCCCACAGATGACAAAAGCATCCAACATGCTAGTAAAGAAAAAAAGGTTCTTAATCATTAGGTATAGAAATTGCGGTCTATTTGGGGGCTAAATCAATTTAATTCCTTGTCATTGCCAAGAAAATTTAAATTTTATATACCATTAAGATACCATCCTGAAATCTGGAGTGATTGACTACGAGATATGTATGATTTTTTTTTTGAAAATTTTAAAACATTCTTTTTCCCCCCCAAAAAATCAAATTTTATATTTATTTAAATATATATATATATATATTTGAAAATATACAATTGCATCATGTTGTATATAAAATGAAAGTACTATTTATAATCTTTAAAATGACTCCTGTCCCAGGTATCTATTAAATGACATTTGAAGTTATGGTGGCTAGTGAATTTTGGCAAAATATTTTGCAGTTTTGAAAATGCAGTATCTCAGAAATGTGTGGACCAAAAAAATCTGGCAAAAAAGTTTTTAAAACTCTCATGGTAAGGTACAAATGTACCAAAAATGAACCACGTCCTTGACATCAAAGTTCACAACCTCAGGTTCATTCCCAGGGAGCTGGCTCCTGGTTGACTCAGCCTCCTATCCTTCCAAGGTCAGTAAAATGAGTACCCAGGTTGCTACATAAACCAGGTACAAATGTACAAAAAAACTGAACCAAATCCAGGTTCCAAAATGGATTTTTCATTGGTTGATTTGACATGGAATGAGATATCTTTTGGCAGATTTGACATTTTCTCCATTTGTCTACACACAGTGCATCAAGCCTACCACCTCCATGTTTCCAGATGAACTGCCTAAACAGGGAGGGAGAATCAGAAAAGATTGCATCACTTCTGCAAGTGGTATTAGAATCTTTTGCAGAATAGAGGAGTGCTTCTATCTCTAGCAAGGCTGATGCTGGATCCAGCCCAACTTGTGCAGCTCATCCCAAGGCATCACTAAGCTTCTACACACAACCTGCACCCCAGTTTTCCCCCCCAGTCCTGTGCAATGTGAGTGAAGATGCCATGCTTACAATTCAATATTGTGTAATATCTGAGGAACTCTTAAAGGTTTTCTGTTTCATTGTGACCATTTGGTTAGTTCTAGAAATTCTCCCAGTTTTACCTGCTTTTGTATTGCTTGTGATAACTCATTGTGCTGAAGATACAAACATCTTAAGTCCTGTGAATCATTATGCACGCTAGTATGCTAAAAATTCTAATAAAATAGCAAAGTGTTTTTTAAAAGAACAGTAAACTCTCAGAGTCATTTTACATTAAATAGATTTAGTCTTGTACTCTCTTATAATGGCATCTCTACTCTATTCCTTTTGCCTTACCTGCCCTGAAATTCATCTCCCAGTAGAAAATAACGCACCAATTATGCTGGCTAGTAGAGGTTGGCACGAATCAGAAAACCCATGGTTCAGGTTCATCTGGTTCTGGCCCACCCTTGATTCAGTTCGGGTTCAGGTTCGTATGATTTTTTTAAAAAAATTGTACGAACCCGAACCGATCCGAACCAGTTTGGATTCTTACCGGTGGCAGTAAGAATTTTTTAAAATTATTTTTAGGGTGCCAACCCGGCCACTCCTGGGGCCGGGTTGGCACTCCTTTCCCCCCTAGTTCTGTTCGTTTCATTCAAAATTCACTCTGGGGTTCGTTATTCGTTTCATTAGGTAACGAAACAAATAACAAATGACAAAAGGAACTAAAAGTTCATTTCGTGCCCATCTCTACTGGCTAGATGTAATTATTTAACAGTTATCACACCTCACCTATAGTATTCATTATTTTCCATATTTGGAGACAGTGGCACTAAGACCATTTGAGCACTACTCTTAAAAACAAAAACAAAACCGAATATAATATTTGGTAGGCTTTTAACCATTTATCCAGATTATCTGGGAAGTTTAGATGACACCATTACCAAATTAATTCCTGCGATTTCCACTGTTGTCCCTTCATCTCCACAGTCACTCACTCACACACACAAACACACACACACACACACACACACACACACACACACCAACGTACCTACTATATCAGGACAGGATCTGCAAAACCCAACAGAGGATGGAGTGGATGACAACTCTCTTTTAATTGATGGGATTCTCCCTTATCCCTTTCTTTCCTCACTTTTTTTTAAAAAAAAATGTGGACTAGTTACAGATGTAAAGGCATTCCTAAATTTTCACTAATTGCTCTGTCTGTCTTTCGAAGGAGGGTAGGAGGCTTTAATTATTGCTGTCACTTTTGCCACCTAGAAATTGCAGTTAAGATATTCTCTGACTGCTATTTTAATTTTTGGTGCAATGTCAAAAACAGTGATAATAATATCAAATTATTGTACTTACAAAGAGGGAGCCGCTTACTGTAGGCAGAAACTTATTAAGGCAAATCTAAAAATCTTTTAGCCATGGTACTGGTATGAGGGTTAGTGTTGTGTTGCAGAGAAGTTCTTTGTGTAAAACTCAAGAGATATGGGTTCAACCCCCCACTGGTAACTTACTAGAAAGAGATGATGTCAAACCATGCCTTAAATATCTCACATACCATAAAAACCCTTTTAGAGGCACCATATGTTGAAAGCAACTTGAAGGTGTGTGCCAAGCATCATGGTGAATAAGAAACAACCAATTAGCCACTACACTATTGAAATGCAAGCAATAGTAAACAGGACTACTTAATGAATAATAATGTGGGAGCAATGGTATATTTAGCAGACTGAATTACTTACAAATGAAATATGTTCTTATGAACAAAATCAGTATGCATATAACTGAACTTTCTCAGTGGTTATGAATTTTGCTGCATTGTCATGGCCAAAACAGCATTGCCTTAAAAAGGAAATTGTTTTAAATCACATTCTAACTGCTAAAAAGGAACAATTTACATTATCAGAAGGCTTTCCCTTGAAAACAATAAAAAAGGCATTTCAAGAAGAAACACAAAACAAAACTCAAGGGGGGTAATGTTGAAGCACTCTAAAGGCTAATCGCTACAGTTTTGTGCAAATTTAATGAATGCACGAAACTTTAATGTAAGTAAAGCAAGGCAATAATACTTATTTGAACATTTTCAACTTTATACATAAATCAAGCACTTGAAAATGTTAAATAGCATTGTGGTTTACTTATTCTTAAATGTGAGATTTGTTATTCCAGTAAAGGCATCACTCTTTGGAGCAGCTGTCATTTCAAGGACAAATTTAGTGAAATACTGGTGTTACTGTAAACTGGCAGGTTTGCAACCTTGTGTTAAATCCCTTGTAAAACAAGCTGAGTGCCAGAATCTCATTGGTTGTTTACACCAGCATAAGTGAAGTTGGAGTAAATCATGAATGGCATATTGTCCCTAATTAATGAGTTGCTGTTGGTACTCTTTGTCATCTACCAATTCAACGGGAGTGTCATGCAAAGAGGGATACAGCTGTGACTTGCTAGCTAGTGGTAATTGGTGAGTGCAGGTGACATTGGTGCAGTTATGCTGGAGTAAATCATCAAAAGGAAAGTGTGTTAGCAGTTCTGGGAATGCAATATGCAGGACATCTTAATTGGATCCACTGCTGAACAATGGTACTCAAGGTCTTGGCGGATGGCCTCCACTTTAGGTTTTAAGGAAGTTGTCACAGGAGATACTAGTTGGAGGCCTCTCCCTGCAATCAGAGCCAGATAAATCACTTACTATGTGAAAAAGTTCAGTCTGATCATTATGTGCCACACTAATCCAGGCCGCATAATGAGATCTTCTAGCAGCCTTTATTTTCCCCAAGTACTGTAGATGATAGAAGCTATCTTGGGGGCTTTTAAATTGTTATCTATCAGGACAGTCCTCCAATTGCTCTTTATCCTTCTCCTTCATTGTCTGTAATTGTTGCATATACCAGGGAGCTATTTGGGCTCAGCACTGGAGTGGCCATTCAGGTGTGATCACGTCAGGTGCCCTGGTTGTGGCTGAACACCTGTTATCAACCAAAGCATCAACAGGAGCACCAACGAGATCAGCTGGTAACCCATTCAGGGCCTCCTGGAATCCAGTAGGATCCAGCAGCCTGCTTGGCAGACTATTTTAATGAGTACCTAATCCCCATGGGGGGCTGAAGTGTCACTGAGAGACTACATTTCATCAGGTGGTGGTCCAACCATGACAATCTTCTGGAGAGTGGTCACCATCAGCCCACTCTCTGTCCGCTCACAAGGAAAATACCAGGTCCAGCATATGGCCCGCCACATGTACGGGACTGTTGACATGACCAGATATGTCTAAGGAAACCATTATTTCCAAGAACTCTAGAGATGGTTCTATCACCCATGCTTCAGCATGGATGTTGAGGTCTCCCAGAACATAGAGCCTAGGAGACCTCCAGAGTGCCACCGAGATCAAGGTGGCCAGGTCCAGAAGGGAGAATGCTGAATCGTGAGGAGCGTGGTATACCAGAACAATCCCAATATCATCCCTGTTCCAAATCAATACATGAAGGTTACCTAGATCTGGGATCATCAGAGCAGAGTACCTGAAAACCTCTATGGTATCCTTATGAAAAATTGCTGCTCCCCTCATCTACATTTCCAGTCTGTCCTGATGTTGGATGGAATACCCAGGCTGGTAAATGAGTCAGACGGCTAGATCTCCCTCTGTACCCAGACCAGATCTGCCTTTTCATGCAGCATCAAGTCCTGGAAGAGTTGAGTCTTATTCAAGGCATACCTGGCATTCAACAATAGGAGGGACCGAGTGGAAGGCTGTCTGAGTTGGTTATCTCACATGTGACAGTTGGCAACAGGGCCAGAACCGGGGAGGGGGACATCTGTCAGCGGTTCTACTATGTTTAGGCAGCACCATGCCAGTGCCATAGCTCCCACTATGTAAAATTGTGCTCGCTTCGGCAGCACATATACTAAAATCCCACTATGTAAAATTATCCAGATGGATGAAATTCCCTTCAGTGAGAAAAGCAGGCAGCCATCTCTATAAAGTGCAATAGTACAATAATTAATTAATCTGATACACTAATCTCTGTTCTGTACTGTATACCTCACATAAATCTTGCTGTAAGAAGTTCCTCAATTCCTTGTTCTCAAATACTTGAACGTCTTAATTGTACTGGACTGTAAACTATCCCTCATTACTGTAAGCCGCCTTGGGTCCTTTCCAAGGAGAAAGGTGGGGTAAAAATACTCTAAAATAAATAAAATGAATAAATAATTTGGGGAACATGGGAATGAGTGTTGTTCTCTGTGACTGTGTTAGAACGTAGTCCCAAACTTTTTCTCTCTCCATTCTAGGGTGTGTGGTTAATTTTTAATTTCCTTTTTGCTGTTACCACTAACATCAAGTTGCTTTTAGTTTATGACAATACTTTAAGATGTTTGGTAAAATTCAGTGGTTTGGGTATCTGTTTGCGAAGCCAGGAGTTTCCCACTATGTCTCATGTGAGTAAAGCCAGCCTATGTGGTCATGGGCAAATTGCACAGTCCTGGGACATCCCCAGAATAAGAGAAGAGTAAACCTCTTCTGAGCACTCTCTATCTAGAAAACCCTGGATGCAGTCACCGTAAATCAGAATTGCCTTAACAGCATGCAGTTAAAACTAAGAGAATTTTCAGTATACGAAAGATGTTCAAAGAATAGCTCACTGTTTATGCACACAC
>JAHTLZ010000204.1:15894843-15908803 GCA_023846285.1 Phrynocephalus versicolor | reverse complement strand
ACTTACTTACTTACTTACTTACTTACTTACTTACTTACTTACTTACTAGGAATATTTCACTGCCATTCTCCCAGTTTGGCAAGTGCTAAGTCTGTCATCTAGCCATTCCTGAAATTCCACAAAGAAAGACATACCTGTGCTGCTAAATTTATACATGCCTAAATGGAGAGCTAAGAACCGCTTTCAGTTAAGATTCAAAGCATCCAGCCACCTAATAGAACACAGCAGTTCTGAAGTTTTTCCACTCAATGGCTTCATTGTCACCAGGTAGCTGCAGAGTTGCTCTACACTGCCATCTAGTGATGCTGTAAAGAAAACATGTTGGGTTTTTTAAACCAAAAGTGCTTTCTTAAGCGACTGACTTCTTTTTATTTGACACATTGCATGAGTTCCTCTGCATAGTGATAACCCGTCAGATTCCTTCTGATGCTTCACTATTGATGGCATCATCCCAGAGGCCAGGAATAACAGGATGGGACTTTGAGAGACATAAAAATCTCACCATTCTCTGTAATTACATATTTGCTATTTTTTTGAACTGGAAATGTCACCTATGTCAGTTTCGCAGGTGGCTTTATCCTGCCTATTTTGTGTTTTCCACTGAAACTATTTTTACTGTATTTTTTTTTAAAAAAAACCCAGTGAGTTGTAAGGAGAAAACACAATTGGTTTAAAACATGCTTTAAAATAAGATTTTGCCATGAATGTATCCACTGCAATATAAACATTCCAAAATCAGATGGGTAATTTACAATGTTTTAAGAGTCTTTCGCTTACATATGTGGTAGGTTTGTGGTGGGCGTTACTGCAGAGGAGAGGGTCTAGAACATGATTAGCTTTGCATTAATGCAGAATAGAATTTGAACAAAGTGTGGAACATGGTTAGAAAACCATGCAGGACACAAAACCTGATATTTCATTGGCTAATCGTTCTCTTTGCTCATACACATCCTGGTCACATGATCACTGGTAGCTGAAGAGTCGTATATATGGACCAGCATGCATACAGTACATATATTGGCCTTCCTTGTTTGCAGTCAGGAAGTTATTCAAGTTCTTCTGTGCTGTGGAGGAACATAAGAACACAAGAACATAAGAAGAGCCATGCTGGATCAAGCCAAAGGCCCATCTCGTCTAGCTTTCTGTATCTCACAGTGGTCCCACCAAATGCCTCTGGGAGCGCACGAGACTAGATCTCTGTCTCCTGATACCACTCCCCTGCACCTGTCCCTTGTAGTACCCTGGTTTTAAACCTGGAGATTACACATCTCCATCATGGCTTGTAACCTGTGATGGACTTTTCCTCTAGGAATCTGTCCAATCCCCTTTTGAAGGCATCCAGGCCAGATGCCATCACCAGATCCTGTGGCAGGGAG
Organism: Phrynocephalus versicolor; assembly: GCA_023846285.1. NCBI lineage: Eukaryota > Metazoa > Chordata > Lepidosauria > Squamata > Agamidae > Phrynocephalus > Phrynocephalus versicolor. Next base: position 15,907,427 of record JAHTLZ010000204.1, on the reverse strand, counting down.
TTCCACAGACTGAAGACATTGGTCTTCAGAAGACATTGGTGTCACTGCATATGTAGAAGACCCTTTCATTCACAGTGGCTCATTGATCATCATCATCATCATCATCATCATCATCATCATCATCATCATCATCATCATCATCATCATCATCATCATCATCATCATCTTAGAACTGCAGAGCTGGAGGGGAAATAAGGGAAACTTTGATGTGTACCTGATTTCAACAAGAAGGAATGAAGTATTCACTTCCTTGTACTGTCTCCTCATAGAATAACAGAGTAATGGAGTTGGAAGGGGCCTGAAAGACCATGTGGTCCAACTCCTGCACAATGGAGGAATCCAAATTTATTTGATTTATTTGATTTATATATTGCTCCATCTGGCTTGGAAGGCACTCTGGATGGTTTAAAAAATTAAACATAGCTAGTACAATATACACTATATAAATAAATGTAAATGAACTTAATAAAACCATAATTAAATCAATAAATAACAAAACGGTGACAATGAAAATTGAAAATGACCTAAAAGAGAGACAAAACAGAAGCGGATTAAGATAATCAAGGCTACCATCAGCAGCAATGGTAGTCAGTAGTCAGGGACAACCAGTCTAAACAGCCAAGTCTTCAGTTGTCATTTAAAGAGCTGCTCAGTGTGAGCCAGGCAAATCTCTGAGGGCAGCTGATCCCATAGGCGTGGTGCCACCACAGAAAAGGCCAGATACATTTTAGTAAATGTTTTTTGGGCCTCTTTCAGGGTTGACACCCTCAGGTGGCCTGTCTGGGGAAAATGAGTGTTACAGACAACATTCTGATCTAGGAGCCATTCCGACAGATCAAACACAGATCTGACAGGCTTGTCCAGTTTTCTCTTGTGTGCCTCCGGCGTTGGAGCACTCACCACTTCCCACGGTAGTTGGTTCCACTCTTGTTCTGCTCTAACAGTTGAGAAGTTTTTTTCCTTGATCACTCTGGGGTGATCAAGAGCAGACCCTGCCGCTCTTCTGTTGGACTGCCTTTCAAAGTGCTATCAGATGTTTCTCAGCTCCCTTATGTGAATAATCTACAAAATGATAAGATAGGTGAATTTTTGGGGAGAGCTGGAAGTGAAAGGAAGTCTTTTCAAGAAAATCAAGAGCAGAGAAGCCAATACGTGAAAATGGTATATAAGAGCAGATGGCAAACAGGGATAGCCTTGTATGGCAACAAGATGCATCAAGAAGCAGCACCCCAAGAGGTAGAAGGAATTCTGCTAGAAACAGAAAGCAATGCATTATAGAATATTGGCCTGTAGCCAATGCTAAGAAGTGGGCCTAAGCAGAAGCACTTGGATGGAGCATGGCAAATGAAAGAGGAGGAGGAGGATTCAAAACCATAAGCCGCTTCAAAGGGAAGAGAACACCATCAGAAGACAGGTGACAGAGATCTAGCTAGCAAAGGATGTTGCTGCATAACAATTGCTGGGTGCACCATTTGTGTTATTTTGTTTATTTGCCTCTTAAAAAAAATTATTAGGCCATCAATTGCAGTGATATGTTTTAGAACAGATTTCAATGTGATTGAAGCCTGCCTCTTCTCATCTAGAGTACTAAACTGTTTTCGTGATGTCACCAATGAAAGGATTTCAGGGTCTAGCTCAAGCCATAACTCCAAACAATGTTCAAAATAAAGCTGAATTATGAGACAAAGCATGAGAAGCCCTGACATTAGGCAAAGTGAGGGAACTGCCTCAAATTACATAGGCTGGGGATGAGAATAGACCCAGCCTTCCAGCCACTCTTCTTTACTGTCCATTTTCCTTCCTTAGATGGTTACTTCACGTCCCCTCATTGCGGTTCGCTGTCCCGCTTGGGACCAGTACGAAAAAAGGTTACTCCAAGCCCATTGCGTGATGGCAGGAGTTCATCGCGACCACGCCCCCTGAACTGGGAACAGAGCGTGATGAGGCATACCTCTCCCTGGCCTCAGGAATTGTCTTGTCTCGGTTCTTGTTTCGAGACAAGTGCCCGTGAAGTAACGCTTATCACACAACACACACATTCTCCATCTAGTGGCAGGAGTGTGAAGTTGCATTCTCCAGTACAATCCCAATGGCATAAACAATGCATCAAAGAGAGGGAAGAAGGAATGAAACCGGGAGTTTTGCCACTTAACGCATGAAAGGCAAATTTGCGGAAATTCGAAATATCAAAAAATGGAAGCCCCGGCCAAAACGGGGGGGGGGGGTAAACAAAGCCAAGAAAATTCAGTAATTGTCACAAAACAAGGACGTGAAGTAACAGTTGTCACAATACCATCAATCATGCCCATGGGTAAACAGAAACAGGGACAGAACCAAGACAAGACCGTGTGGCCGTGAACAATGTTATCATGAAATGAACATAATCTCGAAACAAGGAAGGATGTGAAGTAACCGTCTTAGAGAGAGTACAGCTTGTGCTGCATTCTGTTTATCTAGTTTATTACTTTCAGGGATGCCTCTCACACTATGACAGTGGTTCCCAACCTAGGGGTTGGGACCCCTTTGGGGGTTGAATTAACATTTCACAGGGGTCGCCATGAGCCAGTGAAGAAAATGGCACAAACGGCTTGCATCTGGAGGAGGAGGGGGAAGAAGTGGAGATAGAGTGAGTTACAGCTTGATAGGTTGGAGAGGATGTCAGTCAATGGCATTGAAGACTGCAATTGGCTGAGGGTGCCTGTAGAGGGAAGTTCTCTAAGGCACCTGCGGCAGTGGCCTGCCAAAGGGGGCTTGTGTCTCTTCCAAGCAAGGCAAGGGGTCACCACAACATGCGGCATTAGGAAGGTTGAGAACCAATGCACTATGAAGTTAAGGAAGCTTGGTTACATTTAAATTGCTCCAACTCCATCAAATAGAACCCTCGGACTTGTAGTTTAGTTTAGTTTAGAATTCTGTGTTATAGTTCAGGGGAGCACAAGGGTAAGAAACCTTGGGGCATCTAGATGTTTTGCCTTAAATGTCTCACAGTCCCTCGTTATTCTCCATGTCACTTCAGTCTCCAGGAACTGAAATCCTAAACAACTAGAAGTCCCGTGTTTTTGTGATCCTGGACTTTCTGCTAGAGAATTCCAAGTACCCACCAACTATAAAGCCAAGGACTCTATAGAATGGAGCAAAGACAGGTTGTGATATTAAAGTGCCATAATTGTTCAGAGTTGATGAAACGTTGATAGCATGAAAGACGTTGTCCACTTAACAGCAATGAAACCAGTACCCTTGGCACCTTCCCCTGAAGTGGAGAAATTCACTCCTTTGTTGTTGTTTGCCTCTGCCGACAAATTGTCTTGGCTTTTCCCTGAATGAAAGAAGAATGGCTGTTTTCCATTGGCACTTTTGGCAAGGGAGAAAGCGTTCACCCATTTTGTACAAGCAGTTGGTACTCATGATGAGTTGGCGGAGTGCCAAAGGAAGGCAAACCCACGACAAAGAGAGCCTGGAAAACATTTCTTAATTTACCTAGGTCCTGTAAGGGAACTAAGAGAATGATATCATTAAAAGTTTTGTTTAAGGAGGTGGATTTTAATATGTGAAAGCTCACAATGAAACAACTCCTGTTAGTCTATAATGTGCCTTTTTTTTGTCTGCTTAAATTTTCAACATGCTGAGACAGATTATCATGACTAACTCTTTGGGAACTGTAAGAAATAAGTGAATGAATATTCCAAAAAGACATGCTCAACAATAATTCTCTTTTCCTCTGGTCAAATCATTTTCAGCTCTCTGGGAACTGGGTCAAATTCACGGACTTGTCAAACATGAGCTTGCAATGGGGCTTCCACCTCACCTCAACTGCAAACTCTTGATTATCACTTGTCTTTACTTGTTTGTTTGTTTTTGTCTGTTTTCATTTGGGGGGGTTGTTTTTTTGTTTTTTAGATGTTAGAAATTTTAGTTATAAAAGAAATTATTTTGATTTTATTTAATTTTTCTTATTGCATTATATTGTACTGTTTTTCCTTGATGCATTTTGCAATGGCCCTGTGTGCCGTGCAATAAATTTACTCTGTGTGTCTCTCTCTGTGTGTGTGTGTTTGTGTGTGTGTTCAGTTAGTGCTCCTCTTTTTCCTTCCTCCCAATAGAGGGCAGGTAGAGAGCAACATTTGCCTTCCCATGCAAAGGAAGACGTAAGCAAGAACAGGGTGGAGTCCATCTCACTAGGTAAACAACTCTCCAGGTAGCAGAACTTGAAACAGCATTCCAGATAATTTTCAAGAAGTGTCATTTCTCTCCAAGATTAAGGTAGATGAGATTCCTCTAGGCATCCCTGAAATACCACCTATATTTCAGATAATGAATTACAAGGGTGGGAAATAGAATTTGTTAATAGAATTAACAAATTGAAAGTTAATAAGGATTTATCTCCTGATCTACAAAAGCTAACAGGTTAGACTAGTCCCTGAGTCCAACAGCATTATCACATGCAAAAAAAATATCATCCTGGATACAACAGTGACATAAAGAGAGGCATAAACCAATGTTTGAAGAAAAAAGAACAGTCAGTGAGATAGAATTTATGTTTGACATTTGAACGGGGTTTTGTCTTCAGAAGGTCTTGCTAATAATTTAACACAAGAATAGGATGGTAATATTTCTGCTGTAACCTTATTCTCTCTCTAGCACAGAAGTGGAAATGTAGCAGGCTTCTGAATACCTGCCTTCTGGTTATGAAATACTGTCCACATAAGGTTAGAGTGCTCTCTTTTTCCTTTCCTTTCAGAAGCAATTATAACGTTTTTGCTTAGTACAGTAGACTTTTTAGTTAATGATTTAACATTTTATATGCTTAGTGACTTAGTAAAAATCTGTGTCTTGTTTTAATTTTGTGATTGTTTTCATGATCTAAGAGCTACCTTGAGTCTCAAAGAGTCATAGAATTGCGAAATAGGGTGAGAAGTCAATTGAATTTAACCCTCTGCTCAATGTAGTTCAAACTATATCTAAATCAACTAGATCAAACTATATCTGACAGATAGTTGTCTAAAGCTGAGGAATTATGGGGAAATTATAGTTCAACAGTTTCTGAAGGGCCATGAAGTCCCCATCTTAGCTTTAAGGAAAGTACAATAGTCTGATCTCATTAACTGTTGGATCTCAAAATGAAATACAGGTGTACCTCAGTTTACGAATGCCTTGGTTAACAACATTTTCGCTTCACGAAAAGAAATCCATTGAAAAGAAAGCCTCCATTTACAAATTCCCACCCGTCCCCCCAAAAAAAACTTGGTTGATGATTATTTTCAAAGGACTTCCTTTCCCAGGATGCACTGCACCCGTGCATTTCCAGATTACGAAATTACCGCTTGACTAATCACACCGTAGAATTTCTTAATTTCTTAAACGTAGGTATGCCTTTATTACACTGTCTGCAATTATGCTTTCAGAAAGAACTGAAATAACTTCACAGGGTCCTTTCCCAAGGAAAAAGGCAGGCAAAACTACTCTAAAATAAATAATAAATAAGTTGTTTCATATGATTCAAGGAACATGTGTTTCGTCCCTGTTGCAGATAAAAATGCACATTGTTGAAATGACACCAGGGCTTTCCTACCTGGCCAGCTAGTGGTGCAAGGCTTCCCAACTTCTGACAATGCCAGGGTTGGGTTATCACATGTTACCAGTAGCAAAACTGTAGCGTAGAGGTGTCCCTAGAGCCAGGAATGGAATTGCTGCCTGGCCAGTGACATGGAGGCTTCTTGACCACCTTAATGTTGAAAATGTTATTCTTGATGGGGCTTCCCTCAACACAGGACTGTCAGTATGGGCGGGATACAGTATCTTTCAGCCTGCCCAGCCAACAAGAATCCAGCAGGTCCACATCCTGTTTCAATGAGAAATTGCATTGAAGAAGGATGTGTGAAGCAGGCAGTTTCATGCCTGTTCCAGATAATCAGCAGGAAATGGTTGGCAATGGATAATCTAAAATGTGTAGTTCCTGCCGCTGACTCTTCTGTAGACGTGCTCCTCCATACTGGAGGATGGATATCAAAGATGGTGCCGGTGGAACACAGAAAGTACTGCCCAATAAATTGAGTCCAATTAGACTGATCTGAGCTCTCCCAAAGGCTCAGCAAATGGAATGTTCAGGGGAGGTTTGGCTTTCACTAGGACCTCAACTGTCAAAGTCCTTCTTCTGCTTTGGCTTTCCATTCTTTTGCTACAACTGAGATCCAATACCTGGTTAATCCTATTTTCAGCATTTCCATTCCCTGAAACACACTAAAGCAAACTCCAGGGATTTTTAGGCTGCCCTAAGTAACTTAAGTGTGATGGAGGACTTCTTGAACTGCCCTGTTGTGCTCCAGTAATGTAGCAAATATCCCTGATTTACCTTACCTAGAGTGCCTGTGTGTGTCTGTGCATGTATGTATTTATGTATAGTAAGCTTCAAGGATACATTATTGCAAGCTGTCAGTCACTCCTGCCTGAAAGCTCAGTTGCCCTTTCCCATCTAACAGAAGGAAACCAGCTTTCAGTATATAATTACAAGGAATGTTAGCTTATATTTCAAGAGAAGAATGACTATTATTTTTCTCATTATTTTCTTGTATTAAAACCAATCATCACCGAGTTTGTTCTCTTCCTCTTTGGCTGTTGCTAATAAGAAGTCCAAAGATTACACTCCTTAATGGAAAAGCGGAAAAAAATAATTTCTTCATTGATCAAGAGTAGAGATGGGCACAAAACGAAAAATGAAATGCTGTTTTCTGATTTTATTATGTAACAAATTCTTTACGTTGTGAAACGGTAGGATACATTTTGTCACAAATGAAACATCATGTCATTTTTCCCTCTAGAAACAAAACAATTCATCCTAGAGAAATCAGCAGCAGGGGAGCTCAAGTTCTTCTCTGTAAGCAAGTTTGGACTTTTTCTTGTAAGCACCCAAAATTGGAGAGGTTTAGGAGTCAGGGGGCTGAGTTATTAAGCTTCAAAGGGGGTGCCCCTAGGAAAAATATTTCTAATTGAATCCAGAAACCACAATAGCCCACCACCCCACAGGCAAGATATTAGCATTGCTGCAGCTTGGCTTCTGAATCCCAATTCAATCAATTCTCCAGAGTCAGTCCACTACTCTGTCCACTGGGAATAAAACAATGTGGATGACCCTGGTATTGGTCTCCAGTAGAGATGGGCACGACCAGGAAAATTTTTTTTTGAGTTATCATTTTTCGGGAAGGGTCCGTTTCGGCTCGTTTCCGTTTTTCGTGAAATTTCGCAAAAAAATGTCGTTTCGTGGTGTCGTTTTTTTGTCTGTCGTTATACTGGTTTGGGGGGGGTAGCGGGCTCCTGGAGGCACCTCTGTGGGGTGGGTGCCTCCTCTGGCCCGCTATAAAGGGAAAGCGGGCTCCTGGAGGCACCCGTGGGTGCCTCCTATCCTCACCCGCTGCAAAAGGGCATGCATAGCCATATGGGTATGCATACCAAGTTGCAGACGCAGCAGACTGGCAGAGGCACCCCTCTTTTTGGGGTGCCTTCCCTGCTTCAGTCAGGCCTCGGGGGCATGGTTTGCATGGCACACATGCTGCCGAGCCGAGCCTGCAGGAGTCACCCAGAGCCAGACTCTGCACCTGCTGCGTCTCACTAAGAAGGGAAAGGTACTTGTGTGTAGTGCAATGCAAGTAGATCTGGCTTAGGGTTAAGACGGGTTAGCGCAAGGGCTAGGGTTAGGCTAGTTACGGGTGAGGTTAGGGTGAGTATTGGGGTGCACCTCTGGGTGCCTCTCTGACCCCCTTAGAAGGACAGTGTACTGGCATATGGGTTAGGGTTAGGCTTTGGGTTCGGGCTATGGTTAGTGGGCTTTTTATGGCCGATTGGCACATCTCAGAAGTCTCTGTGGTCAACCTGGCCAAGTGGCCATGCGATTGGTGGAATGGCTCCAAAAATTTGCATGGTCACTCCCATGGCCAGCCCATCATTGCGCAGGTGTAAATAAAATAAAATAAAATAAAATAAAATAAAATAAAATAAAATCAATGGGATTGGAGAGAGGACAGAGGAGACATTTTGTTGCAAGAAAAACCCACTGCTACTGTAAAAATTCTGGCAGTTTTAAAATAGCAATTTCTGCATGTTTCTGTGGTGCTTGTGTTGGCTTGTGTGTTTTTGTTTTTTGGACCACGATTTCAAAAATATATATATTGCGGTCACCGCCCCATTTTCGATCCCCCGCCTGCACCGCATGGCATGGCGAGACGAGAGCAGCCCAGGATGACAGGAGAGGGGGGAGGCCGGGGACCCCCCCCAGAAACCACCCCTCCTCTGGTAGGTGCCCTCACTCAGGCAGGCATATTTCCGCCTGCTTTTTGGGCCGGGAATCGGGGCGGCAGGGGTTTTAAAACTTTTTTTCTGTGCCGCTTGAATTGCGGTGGCCGGCGGCGAGTCCGGTGCTTGTTGCGACTTGCGAGCGACTGCGAGACGATGCGGATTTCCCCCACCAGAGCAGCCCAGGACAGGAGAGGGGGGAGGCCGGGGACCCCCCCAGAAACCACCACTCTGGTAGGTGCCCTGCCCTGAGCCCTCACTCAGGCAGGCTGCGGCATATTTTCCCCTGCTTTTTGGGCCAGGAATTGGGGGTTTTAAAACTTTTTTTCTGTGCCGCTTGAATTGCGGCGGCCGGCGGCGAGTCCGGCTTGTTGCGAGCGACTACGACGAGGATTTCCCCCACCACCAGAGCAGCCGAGGACAGGAGAGGAGGGGTCAACCACCCCTCTGGTAGGTGCCCTGAGCCCTCACTCAGGCAGGCATATTTTTGCCTGCTTTTTGGCCGGGAATTGGGTTTTTTTTAAACTTTTAAAAACTTTTTTCTGTGCCGCTTGGCATCGCGGGATCGCCGCGATGCCAGGAATAACAATGACAAATCAGACCCAATTTTTCTTTAGTCGGTTCGATTTCGAGTTCTGGCGGAGTAATTGTCGTTTCCTTTTCCGTTCCATAACGGAAACGAGTAACGGAAACGGAAACGAGAATTTCGTCAAATCGTGCCCATCTCTAGTCTCCAGTGACACTTCCTTACATTTGATTATCTTCATTCCTGCATTTTGGAGTCTCAGTCTTCTACTGATTTCTTGAATTGATTTTTTCATTTAGATTTATGTTTGAACCAATGTGTACAAAATATTTCACTATTTCAATTTCTTCACCATCAGCATTAAAGTTGTCTGGTTCTTCTGTAGTCAGGATTTTCATCTTCTTAATGTTTTGATGTGGCCCTGGTTATCCAATTTCTTCTTGAACATTTCATGTCACTGATGCTTTCTGCCAGTAAGATGTCATCTGAAATCTTAAATTATTGTTGCTTCTTCTACCAATATTCATTCCTCCCTCATCTGAATCTAGTGCAGTGATGCCTCTACTTACGAGTGCCCCTACTTACGAGCAATTCAACTTAAGAGTGAAAAACCATTGGCATTTTAACTACTACCTTACAAATTTTAGATGTGGTCTGCTCTACTTACATTTTTTATTATTATTATTTTCAATTATTATTTTTTATTTTTTTATATTTTAGATATGGCTGTTTTACTTACAAGTTGTTCTACTTACGAGCATGCATTTGGAATGGATTAAACTCATAAGTAGAGGTACCACGGTATAGTAATACGGTAGTACCTCGGTTTAAGAATGTCTTGGTTAAAGAAAAAGTCAGTTTAAAAAAAGAAATTATTGGAAATGAGGATGCCTCAGTTTAAGACTTTTTTTTCAACGGAATGCCCTGGTTTAAGAGGTTTTTTGTAAGGCATTAAAAGTTGGTGTGTGATGTTCGCATGCTTCAGTTTCTTTTTTTAAAAAAGCTTTACCTTTTTTCTGATCTCCAAAATGGATTCATTGGTTTTCACTGCATTCCTACAGGAAACTGTGTTTTGATTTAAGAATGTTTCGCAATACAAAATGGACCGGAGAATGAATTACTTAAACTGAGATACCACTGTACCTGGGATTATGAGTACCTTGGTCCACAAGTGTTTTGCAAGACAAGCAAAGAGTAATGTCTTGCAATAGAAACACTGGAGCAGGTTACATGATCACAAGTGAGCTAATTGTGGCTCTCTTGCTCTCACCCTGTTGGATTGTGGGTGATGGTCTGGAATGTTCCATCTGAGGCAAGCCTCAAAAGTAGGGGGGAGAGGGGAAGGGAGAATTCCCTTGCACCAGTCAGGAAGGTTTTCAAAGAGGAGTGCAGGTTAGGGATTTTCTTTATTTTTCTTTATATTTTTATTTAATTTGTTTTCAACGTTCTTATTTTTTCAAACCATTTCTATTCATGGGGCTACAAATTGCATTTTATTGTTGTCACATTAAAAACACAGAGTAAAATCCAGTTGTTAGTCCCAAGCAGAGCAGATTGTGCAGCCAGGTAACTAAACCCTGCTGTAGACGTGGACTTTTAGCCAACTTTTTTTTTGTAAATTTTGGCATTCTGTGTGCACAGTACTGTATGTGTTCTACGGGGCCCCAGAACAAATCATATGAGTTTCCATTATTTCTTCTGGGGAAATTTGCTTTGATATTCAAGTGCTTTTGTTTACAAGCATGTTTCCAGAATGTATTATGCTCATAAGCCAAGGTGTTACTCTACAGTTTTACATATGACATGTTCTGCATACAGACTGAACAGATAAAGGGATAAAATACACCCTTGTCTAAAGATGCATTTACTACTGGTTAATAAGTTAACCAAAGTCTAAGGCCCATTGCAGCTTAACAGAAGACTGATACAAATGGATTTCTTTTCACATGAACATCATTGAGTGTTTGCAACATGGCAGCCATATTCATCTCTTCCCAATACATATCAAAAGCCATCTCACAGAAGCTACTTCCCTGTGCCATTATTTAGCAATCCAGCATCATGGCACAAGATTCATAATCTGATCCCTGATTGGCTAGACTCATACATTAAAAAAATATAAGCCAACCTCTTTAAAAATATTGGGAATGCACATACATGTATGAACAGTGCATACAGTGGCTAGGAGCAGTTGTGGGGAGACCACTGAGGAGAAGAGTTTGTTTAGAAACTTCAGGAGAAGAGGTTTATGCCCCTGGAAATCCCCTTTAAAAATAAGCTGTGAAAATTCAACACTGCCCTATTTAAATTTAATTAAGATTTGTACAGTTTTGATGGTTAAGCAGTCTGCAACATAGACAAATGTAATTACCTTCTCCTGATGTCATCCTCCCCACGTCTGCTGTAATCGCTATATGGAGCTTCACACCAGGGACCCATCCTAAACTATACATTATTGGAAGACACATGGGATTGCACTTAGAAATGTTCTCTGGAAAATCCTCACATGAAAAAGGAGTGGCTTGTATAGAATGGGAAAATATTGGACCTATCTCGCCATCTGAAATGCAGGGGGATTGATGGTTATGGGATGCCTCTGGGAAACCTTCTTCTCAAACGCAGGTTAGGTGTCAGGAGTGTTAGCTGAGAAGTTACTTATTTATTGCGATCAGTTGTTGCCAATTTCAGGAAGTCCAGGACTCAGCAGCTGCTTTGGGGCCAAAGTTCTAAATGCTTAACAAGAGCTGCCTATTGGTGGTTGTTTTTTAAAAGGATTTCAATGAGGGTGCTTGAATTATTAGGCTCCAGAGACTGCAATGCATGCTTTAGATCACGTTCTTTCTCCTGCACTTCTTTATGAGTTTACACATGCTCAAAATAAAAACTTTTTGATGCATGGTGTTGGAGTTAAATGATTTCCTTGTCTAAACGTCCCAGAAAGCCAAAGCAAACAAACTAGGAACCCCATTCGGTTTTCCCCTGTTTGGATGGTTTCCCTCTCAAGCCATGGGTGGAATGAAACTGCAGGTCTCCTGGGAGGTGGGTTGGACATCTGCCCTGAAGGTCTCCTGATCTTAATGTTTTTTTTTTAAAGTCTCCAGACCTCTGAGACCAAAATAGAGGCATCGTCTTTTTGCCTTTTTCTGCTCGTACGTCTGCTGTGATGGGTCACTGATTATTATTACTTGTATATAACTTTTCATAAAGTCATTTTGGGGGGCTGATCTACATCTGAAGCAGAGTGAGGCAGAAAAGGGGACCACTGTGAGCTACATATGGGAATTACATTCATGTTTCTCCTTTAAATTGAAAAATCCACATGGAAAACCAGCTAGACCGGAAACATACCAGCTTAGATTCCTTCTCTCCAATATATCTTTTTGAAAACAATTAGGTAGTATCCTTCTATCAAAACGTGTGCACCCTACCCTCCTTCTTGCATACTATTTCATCTGTAAATTAAACAGGTCACTGCTCCTGAAATGCATCTCACTTGATGTATCTGTCACCACTTTGCTTCCTTGAGGATGTGTATGTGTACATTTTCCCAGATGACATGCTTCTTCACTCAACACCCAAGTCCTGATCTTGATCTACCTCTTTGTCTCTTTATATTCTTCATTTCCAGTTCATAAAATTATGTTTCTACCCTTGGCTAGAAGAGTGAGGTATTTCACAAAAACTTATTTAACAGCAGCTGCAGCAGCAGCAGCAGCAACAGCAGCAGCAACAACAACAACAACAACAACAACAACAACAACAACAACAACAACAA
>JAHTLZ010000204.1:15860961-15894833 GCA_023846285.1 Phrynocephalus versicolor | reverse complement strand
AACAACAACAACAACAACAACAACAACAACAACAACAACAACAACAAGTGCCGCCCTTCCCCGCAGGCCAGCTGGTCGACAGGCCAGGTCAGCAGTCTTTATTTTTTCCTTTTTTCCTTTTTCCTTTCCTTTCCTTTTCTTTCTTTCTTTCTTTCTTTCTTTCTTTCTTTCTTTCTTCTTTGGTAGGGCTAACCCACTGGCCCACAGGTCGTGTCAGTGCTTTCCCCCCCTTTTTTGCACAATACTGGCTCTTCGGCTTGAATACAGATATGTGCGCCACCCCTAGAGTCGTACATGACTATCATGGATGTGCGGGGGGGGGGGCTTTACCTTTACCTAAAAAGGCCCTGCTTATTGACATTACTTTTTTTTTTGTTCTATCTAGAACATGCCTCTTCTCCATTTTTCAAATATGTTAAAGAGATTAAAACCTTCTTTCTGGACAAGTTACGTCTATTAGAATTAAGCCAGCTGTGAGTGAGTGAGATTGTGGGGTGTTTGTTTGAGGCCCCACAGTCTCACTCAGTCTATACCCCAGAGCACAGAGAGAACTCCTAGTTCCCTGAGCATCTTGCCATCTGAAGATGCCGGCCACAGAGTCTGGTGAAACGTCAGGAAGAAAAACGTCCAGAACACGGCCAAACAGCCTGAAAAACTCACAGCAGCTATCAACTTGAAATGCTTGCAGAACGCTTGAGGTTTACTATCACTGCTTACTATGTTTCTTCACATCCCAATTTCTCCTCAAGCATTTTAAAGAAATGCTTAGATTTGTCACTTGAAACAACTAGATGCTCTAGAGGGTGCCACAGCTTCTCGTTATTATAAAGAGGGAGAGGAAATTTGCAAGAAAGAACACTGTCCTTATGCCTTCACTTTGCACTTAACAGATTTCTGTGCCATTCCAAAGAGAAGCTGTGCCATTTCATCTATTTCTGGCCAAGCACTAAGCAATAAAACAATAAATGTCAGAAAAGGTTTTATAGCTCTGGAATATATGGAATCATTAGGCTGGGGCCTCTTATGTCCTTGTGATGCCAATATAAACTCTTCCACAGTTGGGCAGAAGCCAGTGTATTTATCTCCTTGGCAGCTTCTCCATAGACAGGTAGACTAAAACTATGGCTTCAGGGTATACTAGACATTTGTTCAAATTGAATTTTTTTAAAAACAAAAACCTTAAGGAAATTCTGGGCTTAAAGAACTTTGGCAACAGACCCATGCCACCTCTGTACAAGCCTCCCTCAGAATTATTGTAAAGGTGATCATGAGTGCCAAAAATATAAATTACGTGCCATCTTTTAGACGGATTTAGGTTTGCTGGAATTCATGTGCAGCATTAATGGGCAAACCAAAAGTACAGGTGCCAAAAAAAAGTTATGTATTGATTTTGCCATTCTTTAAATTGTTTTATACATTTTTTGTTCAAACAATCCACAGGTAACATTGATTCATTTGACCAGCCAATATTTTAAAAAGAAAATCCAGATTCACCAGCCTTGTCTTTTAAAAATGACCCAGTTCCTGTATCCCTTCAATCTAGAGATGGGCACGACTTAGCGGTATTTTCGTTTTCGTTTTCGTTTTTCGTTTCCGTTACGTAACGAAACGAAAAACGAAAAACGGCTCAGAACTGGAACGGAAACGGAAACGAAACGACTAATTTCGAGCCAATTTTCGTTTTTCGTTACTGGAAAAACACATAATGGAGCTAAATGGGAAGAAACGAAAAAATTTTCATTTTCGTTTTCGTTTTTCATTTTCGTTACGTAACGAAACGAAAATGAAAAATTTTGAAATTAGCTCACAAAAACAGAAACGAGCCGAAACGGACCCCTAGCCGAAAACGAAAACGAAAACGAAAACGAACAATTTTTCTGAGTCGTGCCCATCTCTACTTCAATCCTTTTCATTTTGACAAATGTGAATGTTGCTGTGGTTTTAGTTCCTTTACAAACAGGTCAGGTTTTGGGGCACCAGGGTTACTGCATGGTGACTGTGCTTGAACCATTTAAAGTATTTTATTTTTAAAAATGCTTAATGATACATTGCTTACGTTTTCTTTTTCTTCACAACAGTTTATCGATGTATCACTTAGCTGGATGCATAGGCCAGTTTAGCATATCTGATTTACAACTTGTTGTTTTTTTAAAGAAAAAGACTTTAGGAGAGGGGAGAGCTAGAAACAGGATCGAAAATGAATGGATTTACAGTGGACCCTTGTATAACAAGCGGTTTATCTAACAGAAAATCCGCTTAAAGGAAAAATGTCTGGAGATAGGGGGAAAGTGCTTAAAAGAATTGCCATAGAGTGAATCCATACAACAGAAAAACGGTCGTGATTAGGAGTTAACACATTTTCAATGCACTCCTATGGGAAATTTGTACAAAGGGAAATTTGCTTAACAGAATTTCATTTGGAATGAATTAATTCCTTTATACAAGGTACCACTGTATATGAGATGGCATGTGTAGCCTATAGAACCAATACAAATACAAAGAATCTACCAAGTGAAATTACACCCATATAAATGGGTCCAGCAGTATATATATCATGACTATACAAAAACTATATATACAGTGGTACCCCAACTTAAGAGCAGCTTGACCTAAGAGCAATTCGCCTTGAGGGCAGAAAACTGTTGGCATTTTAACTGCTGACACAAATTTTAGATATGGTCTGCTTGACTTACAATATTTTTCTTTTTTTTCAATTTTTTAGATAGGTACCCCAACTTAAGAGTAGTTCGATTTAAGAGCATACATTTGGAATGGATTAAATCTGTAAGTTGAGGAACCACTTGTATAGTGATATTAGAAAAGGAGGAAAATGAAACAATTTGAATGCTCTATGTCAGGCATGTCCAAACGTTGGCCCTCCTGATGTTTTGGACCACAACTCCCAGGATTCCAAGCCTGTATTTCCAATGACAAAGGACTGTGGGAGTTGTGGTCCAAAACATCTGGAGGGCCGAAGTTTGGACATGCCTGCTCTATGTGATAAGGCCTTTTAGTTCCAGTGGCCTGTTATATAATGGCTTCTGTTTTGAATGCTTGGATAGTTCAAAAGTGAACTATATAGTTGAAGTGTAGTATAGAGAGTAAAACCATACAAAGGAAAAATGGGGTTTGGGTTGGGGCTTGAATTAATCAGTCTACACCAGGAAGGCAATCTGAGCTTTTTGCCCCAGTCTCCAACACTGTGCTATATTTCTAATTGCTAGTTCTGAATTATTGTGTCCCAATGTATTTCTTAACCAGAGTGGTGTAGTGCATAGAAGGATGGACTAAGACTTAGGGGTGCTGGGTTCGAATTCCCGCTCAGCCATGGAAGCTCATTGAAGATGTGGAACTGATAAAACAGTCTGCCAATATCTCACCTACCCTGAAAGCCCAGTTATAGTCACTACAAGAAAGTTTTAACTTGTCAACGCATAACAAGAGCCATTCTTAGTTCTACATTTACAGCTATACATTAAAAAAATTGTCAAACACACATTTTATGCAAAGCCATCTTTTCCTGACTTCATTTTTTCATGATGTGGTTCTACTTTCTGATGAAACAAAATGGTCACTCTTTCTTTTTCACTTCTAAAGCAACTCCACCAAAATGGTTCTTTTTTGCTATCACTTTGAATGAGGATGTGCCTCATGAGCATTAAAAATAGTTAACATCTGCATTGGAAAGCCAGTAGAAATGCTTAAAAATCAATTTATAAATTTTTAAGAAGAAGTGTGTCAATGAATTGCTCTGTAAATGTATTGTTATAAAAACACAGTGTCTTCTCTGCAACAAGACTCTACCTTGTTGTTGTTCAGTTATTCAGTCCTGTCCGACTCTTCATGACCCCATGGACCAGAGCTCGCCAGGCCTTCCTGTCTTCCACTGCCTCCTGGAGTTTGATCAAATCCATATTGGTTGCATCAATGACAAAGTCCAACCATCTCATTCTCTGCCGCCCCCTTTTCCTTTTGCCTTCAATCTTTCCCAACATCAGGGACTTTTCCAAGGAGTCCTCTCTCCTCATGAGGTGAGCTCCAAGTGTCCCTCAAAAAATTTGAACCTGGAAACATTCCTCCATTTCCCCCTTGGGAAATTGGTGCGGAATAAAAATATAAAAATAAATAAATAAATATTCTCTTTGTAGGGTGAAATTCAATCATTGATCCCAAGTAGAGGAGACCCAGTGGCTGAAATCCTGTTGCTTAGCATAACAAGACGTAATTAAGTTAAACCCATTGAAACAATAAAGATTGGGGAGCCAATTCCTACCATGTTACAATGGTTCTATGGGCTTATGTTACAATTTAAGATGTCAAGCAACAGGTTTCTGGCCTTTGAATCCATGAGATTTACATATATATTGATGTAATGCATCTCATTGATTCAAAAGGTCTATTTTATTTGGGATTACCACTGGATTCCGCCCTAGGTATTACAAGATTTTTGCCAAGACACAAAAAAGAACATTTAAGCTTTGCCATTAAATATTATTGGCCTCATTTAAGATGCTGTATAAACCACAGTGAATGTGTGACACATTGTGTGGCATAGATTTTAAAAAGTCTAAATAAATTAAAATTAAAAAAATGAAGAGAGACCAAGGGGAACTTTAATAATTAGCCACATATTGATGTCTCCGTCTCCAAGGAAGCTAATCATGGCAAGATGCCTCTTCAACATTTGGCAACATTTGCTTATAACTGGGATAGTTCACTGATGAAAGAGTGTGAGTTGATTAATATCTGAATTTTCACTGACTGAATAATTAATCAGTTACATTTCAATGAATTTGCATGTTACCAAAGCTGAAGTATAAACATTTCTCTGTGGTGAAAGAAACAGAACTGCTTTAACAGCGGTAGAGAACCTTGGCCATCCAGGTTCTCATGGTCTATAAATCCCAAGATCCCTCCATATTTGTTATCATAGCTGGGGCAGCATGGGACTTGCAGTCCATCAGCATCTGGAATTTATAATCCTATAAATGGGTTTGTTGACTCAGGCATGGACAATTTCAGGATAGAAGAAATGAACCACACACCTTTCCTCACTTGGTGAAGAACTGAGACTATGAACAGTAAACTGGGGTTCAATGGGCAGCAGCCTTCCTCACCCGGGTGCTGGATGGGGAGGATGATAAAAGTTGTAGTCCATTTCCCCCGTGCCACCTTGAGAGAAGCTACACTCCATAGGGTCCCCTCCAGCTCTAGAGTTCAAGTCGTGGTGGTGGTGGTGGTGGTGGTGGTGGTAGTAGTAGTAGTAGTCGTAGTAGTAGTAGTAGTAGTAGTAGTAGTAGTAGTAGTAGTAGTAGCAGCAGCAGCAGCAGCAGCAGCAATTATTGCTGTTGACATTGCATTGCAAACATCAGCATTACATTCAATCCTGCCCACTTTGATATGTAATTGTGATCATTTATTACTACACTTCCCTTCCAGGAAACATGTTCAGCATGATGTCACGCAGTAGCATTTGAGCAGGGAGACAAACAGATGGTGATTGGTAGCATGTACGGGAGGGCATTCATATTTTTTCCTTCTGGTTGTTGACAGTGTTTTATCCCAGGACAATGCTAATATATTGAATTCTGGAGGAAAATAAGAGCTGACAACTTCTGGCTGCCATGAATTTCACTACCCCGGTGGAGCTAAGGTAGGAAGGCTATAATAAAGTGTTGCTCTTTTTAGGAAGAACTTTCTAACAATAAGAGCTCTTTGACAATGGAATGGACTATGGTGGAAGGCTGGATGGCAATCAGAGCTGTTTTAGCTGTGGTTTTCCTGCGTAGCAGAGCTGGTCTGACTGATGCTTGTGATCTACGCCAGCTCCACCTTTCTATGATTCTGTGATCTAACAGAGAGAAACAAACACGTCTGCAGAGAAATAAGAGGCATTGCCTGTGCTGCTCCTATGGTAAGCGCCACCATTCCACAACCAACCTTCTAAAACCACACATCCGAAGTGGTACTGGTGGCAATAAAGAGATTTCCCAGCCTCTCCTGCTTTGAAACGAAAGATCTTTGATCTAAATGAGAACTTCCAGCTTGCTGTAGAGCTCCCTTTGATTTAAATGTGATTCAGACTGAACTACCATTTGCTGGCTTGTATCAAGGCAGCATAAGTTTGCTTTATTTGGAATTTGCCATGCATAGAACTAGTATAGTTGACATTCACTCTGTGTCAAAACAACTCCACCGTTGTTGATCTGGTGCCTGTATGTTTGGACTTTTCTTATGAAACAGGGAGTCTCTGGGAGATGCCACAAGGAAGCCGTTCACTTCAAAGTCATCACTATGCAGCGAGCCTAGAGGTCCCAACAAAACAGAAAAAGGCCACACTAAAAACTGCAGGGTGAAATATTTTCTTCCAAAAAGAAGGATTGCTCGCCATGTATATTGGAACCCATTGGCACTGCGTATATGAGTGCAGGGAGCTGTGTACTGCCACCAAGTTAGCGCATTCTCTTGGCAGTTTAGTATTTGAATATTTGGCTTTCTGTGTGAATGGAGCGGCTGTCTATGGCCAAACTCTGACATCACATGTCCCAAGTTTTATTGTAGCCGAGAAAGCATCTGTGAGCAGCTGCAGGCTGCTTTTGCAGGTATCGCTGAACAACCACAATTATCTGGACCACAATTAAAATTAAGAAGCTGGGCTTCTTCCCAAGACAAATGGCAGAAATATCTCCCACATTTCTCTTTTTGAAGAAAAACATACATTTAACAGTTCTCCCGATGCTACTCCAAAATGGGAAACATTCAGGCTTTAAGGTCAAACTACACATTACATTAAAGGGGTAATTTGAATTTGTGTGCAAAATTATTAAAGCTATGAAAACACCAAAGCCACAAACAAAGACATTGCAAACTGAAGCGGAGCGCTTGAGCACTGTATAGGGAAATGTCCCTCAATGCTGCCCAAGTCAACCCAGAATCAAAGTTAGTTAAATGTTTATGGAGTCAGAAATTTTGAAGTGCAAGTGAAACTGAATATTCTTGATGGGTGTGGATTTCTGGAACTTCATTCCAGAGAGAACAAACGCTCGTGTTCCTCACACGTTTAACGCCAAAAAGGTGCAATTTGTCATCCAGGGTCTGTTACGTCTTCCCCTGCTTCACAATCCAAGCATAAAAAGACTTAACTTGCACAAAATTAAGAGTCCTTGATCGGTTTCCCCATTAGGCTAATGAAAAGAAAATCTCTCTTTCGGTTAGGGCAATATAGGAATAAGCAGTAGATCCTTAGCACGCAATAAACATGCTGAAATGACCCCGGTCACAGCAGTTTTTTGGCTGCTTCCCCAGGAATCTGTGTCTTGCTTCCATTACCCAGAGACGCTGGTGGCTATAGGCCTGTCTGTTGCTTTTAAAACGACTGACACGTTGCCATAAATTCTTTCCTGAGACTGGCACTTATTATGGCAACACTGTTCCCATTGCTCAAGTTAAGATTCTGTCTGCATTTAAATTATAAGCCCATGTTTTCACAAGTTTGTATCTTAGCTATAAACATCTGGTGTGGGGGGGGGTGAAAAATCGGCATTCGGCCTTAGTGGTCTAAAGTGAGCTTGCCTCCCATAATCTTCTTCTGTCTCCGTCTCTCTTTAGAATGGGATTTTGTTTTTACACTGGAAGGGGGGGAAATGTCCCCTATTCTTTTAGATATGATTCCCCCCCCCACACACACACACACATGCAGGCTGCAATTTTAAAACCTCTGACCTTCTTTAAAGATTGGTGCAGAAGCACATTTTTAAAAGCCTTCCCTGTTCTGGAAGAGATTAAGAAATCTTGGGTCCAGTCATTGGAATCACACCAGCCTCCATTAAGGGAGAACAGTAAGCAACAGTGCCACATGGATTTGGCTACCGCTCAATGGCACGATAGGGCGGCCACAATGAAGCCATGTTAAATCGTTGCACATGGCGGCTGTCTCCATGCGGTAAGCCGTTCCTGGGTAGCACTCTATAAAACAGGTGGTCTTGTTGTGTGTGTTTCCTCCCTACCCCCACTGCCACACACAGACCCTTGAGAGAGGAAAATGGGGAAATTCCATCACATTGATATAGTCAGAACTGTACTCGGATAACTACATGAAAATAGAAACTGCACAGAGTAGCGATCAGCAATCTCCAAGGCCGTTTTTTAGTTTCTCCAGGACTTCAGCACCTTTCCAGCTCCCAAATGTTTTGGAATTATATGAAATTATTTTGCTCAAAAAGTCCCAATAATGTCAATTTTGCAGTGTTTTGAGGGACCCCTCTCCTCTCAAGTATCCTCAAATTAAAAAAGGCGGGAGGCACTGG
The DNA here is from genome assembly GCA_023846285.1 of Phrynocephalus versicolor. Lineage (NCBI taxonomy): Eukaryota > Metazoa > Chordata > Lepidosauria > Squamata > Agamidae > Phrynocephalus > Phrynocephalus versicolor. Next base: position 15,886,527 of record JAHTLZ010000204.1, on the reverse strand, counting down.
CAACCAGAGGACACAAAGGGTTATTTTTCCTATTTAAAATCCCCCTTTTCCATTTTCCCCATGAACAACAAGAATTGTTTGAAATGTAATAGAATCTCTACACATAATGTATTTGTGCAAAATGCAAATAATGTGGAATGCACATATCACTTAGTAGAGAAAATTAGAAGTTGATTCTTGGGTGAAGGACATAATTGCCCTGCACCATCACACTGAGTACATATACAGTATGCCCTAAAAGGGGGGGGGGGGTTGAAGGGGTTTGCATTTCCTTGGTGCAGAAATAGCTGAAGCCACCACTGACCAAAGAAGAACTCAAAATAAGCAAGCCCACCTATTTTCCTTTCTATTCCTTCTGCTCCTCTCCCAGTTTGTCATCACCGAGGAGGCTGTAACTGCATTAAATATGTAGAACATCAATAACATTGAGTTGCTGGCCCCATGGAGTCAGAATGAAAGCGGGTTGATGCAGGTTGCCCATTTTGGGGGAGTTGAGTCCTAGCAATTGGACTTATTTTCTTGTGGGATTCTTGTGGGACTGAAGCATTTTGCTGCTCATACTTGGAGGAGTAGCAAAACGGTTCCAACTCCCAGACAACCGCACCTGCATGACTGAGAATCTCTACACACATGTTGCCGATTGTTGTTCCAAATAAGGGGCAGACAACTTCCAGAGGTCAGATGGCAGCACATAAAGATCCCCGGATCTTGGATGGCTGCATTCACAACCCCTCAGTATTTTTCTTTTTAAATAAATAGATTGAATGATTGACAGGCAGGTAGGCAGGCAGCACCGGGGGGGGGGGGGTGGACCAAAACTGCATCAAGTATCCCTAGAGAGGACAGGAGGGAAGGGGTTAAAATGTGGGTGCAAATAGACCCAAATAGTTACATATGAGAGGATATACCCCCTCCTCCATTCAGCTTTAAGCAGAGTGGCAACTACTGAACAAAATGGTGTGGCCTTTGTGACAGTAGTTACACGTTGTGTTATGAAACACCACCATTTTTGCATGACCTGGTTGTGCTAATGCTTAATGCTATTTAGATGCATCAATAGCAGCAGTTTTAAAAGATGATGAAAATTACAATAAGCAGATGGTGGCTAGGCATGAATAGGTTGCTAACTGTTCCTCATCATGTGAAAACTACGAATAAACATTTGCTTTGTACCAGCCTGCTGTAGCATCTTGCTTCATTCTCACAGGCTTATGGCTGCGTTACAGAGAAAAGATAATCAATTGCTAAACCATGTTCCGATTTGTGGAAAGCTTTCATTTGAAAAGAAAATGAAAGCCAAAGAGCATAACAACCTCAGGATGAACAAATTATAATAAAAATGGCCAGAAATGTTTTCTTTCTGGGGAAACACTCAGTGTAACAAGATTAATTCTTCAAAAGCTCATGTGCTGGAAAACCAAAATACTGCTTCTTCTTCTTTTTTTTTTAAAGGAAATTGGATTTCTGAAAGTGAATATTCTTCTGGGTTTATGGTATGATTTTTGTGGCAGATTTTCACTGGTGATGGTATTGCGGTGCTGAACTGTGAAGCACAAGCATTCATCAGGACCATCTCCACAACCAGGTCCCTCAAGGTCAGTACAAAAAGTCAGTCATCTAGATCAGTGATGGTGAACCTTTTAGAGACTGAGTGCCCAAACTGCAATTTAAAACCCACTAGTTTTTCAGAAGGTGCCAATACAACAATTTAACCTGAAAACAGGTGGCTGTGAAGGGGCAATGTCGGGTGCCCACAGAAAGGGCTCCAAGTACCACCTTTGGCACCAGTGCTGTATGTTCGCCAGCACTCATTTAGATCAACAAAACAGCTGCAGCAGTTTTCATGCCAAACAAGAGTTTTATAAAACCAATAGGTCTTGATTGCCCACTCAACCCAACCCAAATTACTTTCCACTGAACTTTCCCTAGGGCTAGTTTTCAACAGTACAGTGGACCCTCATATAACAAACATTTGTATAACATAAAATCTGCACAGCATAAAAAAAATCGGATATAGGGGAAATTTGCTTAACAGAATTGCCTATGCGGTGAATCCGTACAACATTAGGGATTAGGGATTACTCTCTTCAATGCATTCCTATTGGAAATTTGTATAAAGGAAAATTTGCTTAACATAATTTCATTTGGAACGAATTAATTCCTTTATTCAAGGTACTACTGTATATTGTTGAGTGCCAGTGGGGATTCATTTCTCTCCCATCTGGTGAAGAATTCAGATAAACCCAGACTATAACACTGTCCTTGCAAAACAAGACATCCAGGCACTCTGACCCTGCAAGCTTATATGGGGATACCCTGTCCTCTTTAAGGAAGGGCAGTCCTCTATCTGAAAGACAGGTCTAGTCCAAGTCTGATTTAAAGACAGATAGACATGAGATGTTTAAAGCTGGCCCCACAGTGAGCAGCACCTGGAATGCAGGCTCAGCAGGAATACGGGTCACCTTCTCTGAGTCTTCCTCACTCAAGTGAGATTCAATGTAATTCTAATTAATTTAAACACACACATCAGTTTTCCTATAGCATAGAAACCAGCATAGGTAGTTTTACACAAATTTGTTTTAGAGATGCGTACGAACCATGGATTCGGCAGTCTCCTGCCAGTTTTTTTATCAGCCAAACAGGGGTTTAGTAATTCAAAGCCCCACAACCTCTGACATGCAGCCACTCGGAGGCAGTGCCCTGGCCTCCCTGCTCCATGTGGGTGCCTGCCAGGGGAGGTGGGGCTATGTGTTTATTTGGGGGCTATTTGAACACCCATTTGGCTGATAATCAAACTGCCCATCCTGCAGTTCATGCTTATCTCTCATTTGTCTCCCATTCCCCCCTATCTTTTCTTTTCTTTTGGCAGTGTGCATGCAGCTACCTGACAATCACACTCATCTCTTCAAATCATAGCAACATTTCTGTGATGGAAGTTTCATCTGATGTATGGAGAATCAGCCAAGATCCGGTCAAAAACAGAACGTCAAGCTTCATAACATATTGATTAGACACACAGTTACCACATCTCGTGGTTTCTAAGAAGCACAAACCTATATCATCAAAGTCTCTCTTCTCTTCTGCCATGCAATCATTCTGTTTGTTTTTTCTACTCTTAACATCTTTCAAGTCAGAAAGCGCCTCCCAAATGCATAACAATCTTATAGTTTAAAAAGCCAACAGCATTTTTTCAAAAAAAAAAAAAAACCCAAAAAACAGAGAATGTTGGTATCAAAGAATACGGCTAATACAAACACCCACAACTCAGGCTTCGAGAAAGGAAAGCAGCTTTAAAATATAAACTATAATAATCTTATAGTTTAAAAAGCCAGCAGCACTTTTTCAAAAACAAAAAAACCAAAAAAAAAAACAGAGAATGTTGGTATCAAACAATACGGTTAATACAAACATCACAATTCAGACTTTGAGTAAGGAAATCAGTTTTAAAATCTAAGCCTCTCCATTATGTTAATCCCTTCATTCTATGCTCTTTTTCTATCAGCAGCCCAGTCCTGTAAGGAGATGTATAAACAGTCCTGCTGAATCAAACCAATGGCCTATTGTGTTCCAAATTCTGCTCATAGAGTGGTTTTGCCTGTAGGATGTCCACAACCAAGGTATTGGTACAATAACACACTTCTACTCGGGCAGCCAATCAACTGATACTCAGAGCTATACTGCTCTTGTATTGGCAGGAATGTATAACTCCACATCCATTTCCCATCACAGTTAGGAGCCATGAAGCCCATGCTCTCTAATCCCCTTCCCAAACTGTCTGGAATGGCACCCATCTCTGTATTTTCCCATAAGAAATCTCATAGTCTTATTACAAGTTGGCTGAAATTGTGTTACTTAACAAGTCACAAGGGTAGGCCAACTGAATCGGTGAGGATTTGGTGTGTCAACTCCTCCATATGTTCTACTGACTCCTGGCTCTCTGTCGCTTTCTTGCCTTTTTTCTATTGTATTCCCAAAAGATCCGCTGGTAAATGGCATTGAACTCATACTACTGTTTCAAATGTGATAATACAAATTGAAGCCAGCATAAGTCTAATCACTGTTTTTCTTATTTTCATATTTTCAACAGTATTTTCATATACTGTTGCCTGCTTTTGGAGTAGACTGATTCTCTGCTGCCTTGCCTCTGTTCTTTTGGCCTAATTTCTAAGGGTACCTTAGGGTTTGGAAATGCCAGCAAAGATGAATTGGAAAATGTCAGCAAAGATGAATTGCAAAATACAAATTGGAGAAAATACAAATAGGATTCTGCACAAAAGTCCAAAAACAAATAAGTCACCTTCTAAAAGAACCCCAGTTCCACACCTTTCTATTATGGATTTTTGCCTCTTCTCTTCACTTTTGACTCATGAATATTATTTTGGTGCTAATCATTTTAGGTCTGTTATGAGCTAGTGTGGAATGACTATTAACAGAAGAAATCAGTTTGCCATCAATGGGAATCTTACATACTAGATATGCTTTGAGAATACAGTGGACCCTCGTATAACAAATGGTTTGTGTTAACATAAAATCTGTACAACATAAAAAATTCTGGAGATAGGGGAAATTTTCTTAACAGAATCATCAATGGGGCGAATCCGTACAACATAAAATGGTCGCGATTAGGGATTACTCTGTTTTCAATGCATTCCTATGGGAAATTTGTATAAAGGAAAATTTGCTTAACATAATTTCATTTGGAACAAATTAATTCCTTTAAACAAGGTACCACTGTATACATTTACAGTCAACACATTGTTTGAAAAGAAAGTAGAACACACTGATTAAAAGCTAAGAATTCAATTAAGGTGTGGACATATAAAAATATTAACCTTTGTGGGTAACTATCATTTAATAGCACTAAACTGGGGACAGGAAATGGATATCTAAATTTTGAGTTTTCCGTCTCAGATATTATGAGGCAGATGCGGCTAGTATCCAGTAAGGTGATTCTGCAGGTAGTACGGGGCAATATCCCCTTTCTTCTCTACAGCTCCCCCCACAAACCCTGAAAAATCTCCTCTCACATCCTCTGGAGTCAATCTCCTGGAAGCTGCAGATGCAAGAAGGAGAAAAGTTCTTGCGCTAATTTGTTTTCAGAAATGTCTCCAATTATTTGACACAGAATTGTATTAAATATTGCATATCCTGATTTATATTTTTAAAGGCAATTGTAGAAACATACTTTGGTACATGATTTTTCTGATGAAAGTGATAACACTCTACCTACTGAGAAGAAGACGGAATCACAGAAAGAACAACTCTGGAAGTACCTCCTTCTATATGCTGAATCTCAGAAAACTTGCCAATGGAAATTAGTGGCACTTAAAAGCTATCAAAAGTGAACTGGAATACAGTAATACCTTCATTTATGAGCATAATCCATTCCGGAAACATGCTTGTAAACCAAAGCACTTGCATATCAAAGCAAATTTTCTCCTAGGGAAAAAATGGAGACTCAGATGATTCATTCTGGGGCCCCATAGATCACATACTGTGCACAAAAAATACCAAAATTCACCAAAGAAATTGGCTTGAAGTCCACGTTCACATCATGATTTCGGTACCTGGCTGCAGAATCTGGGCAGCATTTTATTCTGTGTGTTTAATGTGACAATAATAAATTGCAATTTGTAGCCCTATACGCACTTGATTTTTTAAATTTATTCTTTTATTTACTTATTAGATTTCTGTACCATGCCATCTAGCAACAGAGGCCAATCTGGGTGGTTTACAATATTAACAAATACAAAATAATATGCAATATATATGTAAACAATGTAGTATAGTAAACACAATAAACATAAGTAAATCAAATCAAATTAGTGGATTAGCTGCCCCATGACTAGAAATGGTTTGAAAAATAAGAAAGGATGTTGAAAACAATTTAAAAATATAAATATAAAGGGGGGAAACCCTCAGCTGTACTCTCCTTTAAAAACCTTCGTGGCTGGTGCAAGAGAGACCTCCCTTTCGTTCTCCTCCTTCTACTTTTCAGGTTTGCCTTCAAATGTTCCAGGCAATCCCCCACAATCAGTAGGGAAGGACAGAGAGGGCCACCATTGTCTCACTTGCAATCATGTGACCTGCTCCAGTGCTCGTATTGCAAGACATTATTGATCAAGGCAAAATTGATCATAACTGTTTGCTCATCTTGCAGAACATTTATAGACCAAGGTAATTGTAAAGCAAGGTATTGTTGTATTCCCCTTGTTACTTGTTCAAATTATATAGCAATAATAAAAGTTGTTAAACATTATGCTTTGTATTCATTATTTTGCCCAGAGATGGGAGAGAGAGTTGAAATGAATACTTCACATTTAAAGGTTGACATTTTAGCAAGAGAATAAATAAATATTTGTTATTTTTAAAATTGCATTTTAATATTGTAATAGGAAATACCTGAACTTACGCAATAATGTTCAATGAAACCCGAGTTTATGTTCTCAAGTATCAGATGTTCAAATACATGAAGTTAGTCAGATTTGTTTCAGTTCCTAAAGCTCTGCCCGGAGAAGGCTCCTGTTGGTCTGCTTTTGGTCTTAAGAAAATACCTTGAGAGTGAAATGCCTGCTGTCACTTTCATGGAACATGCAGCTGAAAACACCTTTGTGGGAGTGACTCATTTTACAGGACAGAACTGTGAACTGAATCGATCATTAGACTCTCATATTCATATCTGGCATACCAAGACTAATTCGCCAGCATCAGAATTATCAACACATTGTACGGTCTGCTTGGAAACATCTATTTCGATCAACATCACATATCTAGGGAAACCGCCAAAAACAATATAGACAGTCAGTAGACTGTAATATTCTCTTTGCTGACAGAAAACCACAGAAACTCTAACATCTGCTTTTCTTCTGTCTGGGCTATCTGGATTTATTACCTTGGCTTCCAGGTGTGCAGACTTTCTTGTTACTCTTCAGTGTTTAGAGCTCATATGTAATCTATTTCCAACCACATCAGAATGAAGTGCTTGTTCGTTTTGGCGTTCAGAGGGAGACGAAAGGAAAAGGAAGTCGGGGGGGGGATAGGATTCAGCAAAGAAGGATAAAGTGGATGAATGGTGTTAGCCGTACAACGAATCCATCTCCATGGAAACATCAAGATTACAAAAACTCGAATATAGAGGTTGGATTTGAAAGTCTATGAGCTTTTGGAGCAATGTTATAATGTTTAAAGAATTGTGCTGAAGACACTACTTCCCACTTTGAAGATGAGCACTTAGGACTATCTCTAGGAATAGTATCAGGAAAGACCTAGCCATGATCACACCGCTTAGACTTCCATTTTAGTACTCAACCGCATTATGAATTATATGTACTAGCATCCCTTCATCCCGTTTCAAGGATGTCTGTGCAGGTTTAGAATACTGAACAAAAGAATGGCGTAGGAAAGAGCAGCTTTTCCTCCACTAGACATGGGTGATTTGTATTCATATCCCTGGGGCTACAGATATGAATGGCAGCACCAGAAGTGCCATGGAGATCATTCCCTTCACCCCAAGAACTGTCCAGTGAATGCACCATTTGCTGTGTGGTGTTCTGCTCCATTGGCTCCATCATCAAGCAGCCTAGACAGCAATTCCCTACTTCCCCATTTACTCATTGGCTGAGCAGGAAGTCTCCCCATCCCACCGCATTGACATAGCAAAAGGCTGGATGGATGGGATGGAAAGGAAGATCCCAGCCAGGCTGCTTCCACATGGATGTGACAACAGATCCAAAGGAGTCAAGCACCACATGGCAAATTGTGAGTGGGCCGGCCAGATTTCTGGGGAGGAAATGGAAATGCAACAAATTGTACTCATATCCCCAGGGATCTGAATATGAATTGTCTGTGTCAAGCTTCCAGGTGACCAAATTATTTTGCCAGAAATCATTCAGGTGGTACCTTCTCACTGTGTTGTATCTGCCTTGTCCCCCTTTGTGGGAATGGATCTTTTTCTTGGAGATTGGGTAAAATATAAATATTGTCATGAACACAAATCAAACTGGAGTGTCTTCAAAAGGACATCGAGTGAACCACATCCTAACATGTGTGTGCACAAGGACATCATTTGGGACAAATGACAATACACGTATCTAGTCCTCGTATATTGAAAAATATTTTGCTCACTTCAGGCGCAAAAGACAAGCATCATGATCCAACAACTTGTATTTTCTCACACTCTTTTCATTTACCTGTCCACCAATTAACACCACACCAACACACAATTAAAGGACAGCACTACAAAGCATGAATAAACAGAAATCCCACAAAATACTACAGGATGTGATAGCATAAACACCAACAAATTGTAATAAATCACCTTTTCTTTGGGATATTGCAGAATATTAATTCACATCCTTTGCAGGAAAGGTAGTCTAGCAGCTAGACATGTTAATCTGCTTTGTAAGATTTAAACTCCTCCATGAGACATGATAACTCCATATATTTGAAGCAGTTTAACTTTATTTGAAGATACAGTGGGGAACTTGGAGCACAAAAACTTACGAAAAATAAAAATTAGTATTGCAGGTGCTACATGACTTTTTTTCTTTTGCCACATCCTTTGCTGTTTTGATGATGATTATTCAAATGTGCTGAATGATCTTATAACAATAGCATCACCCTAAGCTATTATTGTAGTTGTTACTCTTAAAGTTGATCTTCTGAATTCTCAGCATACATTGAGATAATACGAACATTAATCAACTGTTGAATTTCTGTTTCTAGCCAAGGTTTTCAAATAATGGGAAAGTATAAATCAAACAGTATGATCCAGAGGTGCTGTTAAATCCAAACTTTTGCAAAGGTGTATAACCCATTTTACATAAGAGGTGTGTCTTGATGGGATTTCTATATTTGCAAGTCCTTGATTCACTTAATGCCAATAATATTTGGAAGCCACCACATATCTCAACCCTGCAATAAACACTACACGAAAAGAAGAAACGGCATCTTTCAGATGAATATTCATCTGTTTAAAATGCTAATTTTAGAACTGAAGAGCTGAAAGTAACCCGACCTATCTTTGGGCCAGCGGGAAACTGAAGTCTCAACGTCAGCCAGAGACCTAAACCACTGAGCTATCTAGCAGTTCCTCCATACCAAATCAGTCTTTCCATATATAAAAGTAGATTCCAAGGATGAAGATGCAATATGCAGAACATGCCTTTTTAAGAGACAAGCTTAGGTGGTAAGAGTAACTCTCTTTTGTGAGTGGGTTTTGATTTGTTTCTTTAGATCAAGTAAAAACCAATTGAAATGACATTGTCTTTCTCTCTTTCTTCTTCTTCTTTTGAACAGGAGGTCAATCTGCTGTGCTGTTATTGAGAGTATGTGTTATATATTGACACAGGGTTTGACCAGACAGTTTATTGTTCATCTCTGCTCTTGAGGTAGGCTAGTTCCCAGTTCACAAATCTAATCAGTTCCTCTGATTTCCATACTCAAAGACGGTGGAGAGGAATTCCAAAAGTGTTCAGGCCAGTCTGTTCCTAGACAGAATGTTGTGGTTGTGTTTTAAATAAGACTTTCAAAAATAAATATAGTGCCACATTCAATCTAGTCCTCACCTGCAGTCCAATGTTGTATGCCATGCAACCCAACCCCTGGCTTAACTGTCCCAGTAATAACTAGGCCAATAACATTAAGAGCAGCTCAAATTAAAACTAAGTATATCCTTAAAGGACATTTGCAGAAGGTCCTTGGCTCACTCATCAGTTTAAATGGCCAAGGGCTGGGGAGCAGGGAAGGAGATGTAAAACTGAAATAGCAGTAGATTGTACCGCATGGTTGACATTCTGTGTGTGGCTGTTGAAAAATTCCTGGAAGGAAAAAGACAAATGAGTGCCAATATGCATAAGGTTACACAAATTCTGAAGTCTTCCATTTGACCCTCCAAACAGAAAAAAATAGTGAGAAGAAAAAGAAATTTGGGGCATCTGTAATAGATTTTTGACTTAATTTGTTTCCTGGTACATTATTATTCATAGTCTTTCCCAGTTTAGAATATATCCTATGGGTGTCCACCAAGAAGCAGCATTTTTTAAACTTGAAAACATGCCACATATTTTCAAGTTTAATGTGGACTATGAGGCTAATTATGTGTTGCTTCTAAATGGAGATGCCCCTGTAATATCTTGGAGCTGGTGATCAACATTCCTCCATGAGTAGAAAAAATGGAGAAAACCTTCAACCTCTCACTACTATGAAGATAAGAAGTGGTTTCTTGCACACTTGTAGGCATTGTGTGCCATTTTGTGTGACTGTTACAAAACGGGAAGCAGTTTATCGCATGGCTCAAGTTTACCCATGAATACAAGGAGCAGGATGGCCACCTAGATGTTACCAAAAGAAAAGGAAAAGAAACATTTAAATAGGACAAAACAAGTCACTGTTTGGCATAAAATTTACATATAAAGCCCAAGAGTCCTAAACTCTTCACATTTTTTTAATATTTTCCTGAACTAGGACAAGACGTTTCTTTCAAGAGAGGTTGTCAGAACACAGGCTGAATCATAGAATCATAGAGTTGGAAGAGACCTCAAGGGCCATCCAGTCCAACCCCCTGCCATGCAGGAACCCCATCACAATATTTCCGATAGATGGCCATCCAGCCTCTGCTTAAAAACCTCCAGAGGAGGAGACTCCACCACCCTTTGTGGCAGCATATTCCACTGCCAAACAGCTCTAACCGTCATGAAGTTATTCCTAATGTTCAAATGGAATCTCTTTTCCTGTAGTTTGAAACCATTGCCCCGTGCCCTAGTCTCTGAAGCCATGGAAAATAAACCTGTTCCCTCTTCAATATGACATCCTTTCAAATATTTAAACATAGCTATCATATCCCCTCTCAGCCTCCTCTTTGAAAGGCTAAACATTCCCAGTTCCCTAAGCTGTTCCTCGTACGATGTTTCTTCCAGACCCTCAATAATCCTTGTCACCCTTCTCTGTACCCACTCGAGGTTGTCAACATCCTCCTGTAGGTTAGTTGCAATCACAGAAAGCATTAGAAATCAGGAATTTAAGTTACAAAAATAAAAATTAACTTAGACAGGTGAATGAAGAATTCAATAGGTCCATCTTTCACAAAAATATAAATATTTGAACCCTGGGAAATCTGGCAATATGTTAATCTTAAGTGCCAGAAATGTTGGTACCACTTTCCTAAGCTTGAAAAACAGTCAGAACAAAAATGTTTTCTAAAGAAAAGATGGTTGACTTGAGGAAACTGAACAGGATCAAAATGAATGGAGATTTAAATGGGACTAGAACATGCAGAAATTCCTACTGTGAAAAAGCATTACTTAGTAAAACAAAATAAGAAGAAATGAAAACAATTTGTAATATATGGATGTAGGAAACCCAGGGAAATGCATTGGACCATTCATTCATAACAAATCAGCTTTGTGTTTTGCTGCACACATTGAATATCAGCAATACTGATATCTTGGAGGAAGCAGTAGTAGCGCCAGAATATATATATAGACTTTAATGGTCACATTGGATGATAATTTATTTGCTATTTTTTCTGTGTTTTCTTAAGATGCTTGATGCTAGAAATACTTTTTGTTTATAAAAGATGTATTCTGTAGATGTGTTCTCTGCCATTATAGCCTATTAAGCTTTCACATTTTTATAATGTAATCTGACATACTTTGGTTGTTCTCTTTTTCTGTAAAAGAGGTGCTCCTACATTTTTTGACTTAAGTACAGTATGTGCTTACATCTTAAGTTCGGTTCCATATATTTTAAGTACACATGCCTACAGCTTTTACCTGGCTGTAAGACCTATGGATGTGACAACAACTCTGAAGTAATTTTGTATGTACGGAACCTAGAAACAATGTAAATAAATAAAGTTTAATAGACAGGAAAGCTGATGTTGCCGGGCATTATTGCAACAGCTAAAAAACTTACAGTATGTTACTGTCAGGATCAGAGCTGCATGACTCTGCAATGTGATTGTGAAACCTCTTTGCAAAGTCAGGCCCCACTCAGGCTGAGGCAACCAGGGAGTGCAGCTGGTGGGCCTTTTACTGGAATAAAGCTAGCAGCCGGCATTCCCTGTTCTGTGCCTCAACAACACAAAATGTCTGGACTCATGAAGCTTTGGCCTGGTTACCTTGAGCTCTGTTGCTCTGTAAGATTTTCTGTTTGACATCCCCCTCTATGTTAGGCTGTTTTTGTGTGGATCTTGAACTTGAACTGGCTGACTACCATCTCTGTCTCTTCATTTGAACTTGGATTGACTGATCACACTCTTGGTCTCAACCCCATTTGGCTTCTGGGAACACCCTGGTCCTGGCCCCCTGCTGATAGCCTAGCTGCCGTCCACACCCTGGCCGTTATAGATACGCTGATTAATTTTGATATGATTGTAATTATTTGAGTTCATTCTGGAATTTAACCCTTAATTGGGGTAAATGCCAGCTGTGACAGACAACAGACTTTTCTGTTCTTTGCCCAAAGGGGGACTGTGTATTTCTTTAAGACTCCTGAGGAATCAAGCTACCTATTTGGGTTCTGACAAGGGCATCTTCAGAGGATGAGCCTCTGTAAAATATGATACACAGACAGCCTATCATACAGACAGTTCTTCTGAGTCCCAAATGAAGGGAAAACAATAGTTGAAATCCTCATCGTTATCATAGTAAGTCACATTACTGCAGCAAGAGGTTTGTCTGAAGAAAGAGGAGAGATTTTGAATTGATATCTTTGATACCTTTGTTTCGGGTGGAATCTCCAAAACTCTATCTGACCTTCCTAACAGTCCTGGTACACAGATACGACATCTGGCCCATGTTAATGTCTCATCTTGAACTTAATTTTGCACTTTTTATATCTTAATCTGGGAAGGAGAATGCTCTCCTTATTTCTAAACTTTTTAAAGTTATTCATTTGGCACATTCTCTGATATAGCTTCTGAATAACCCTATGCATCTCCACTGAAATCTTCAGGCTTTGGGATAGTATGAGGCCACCTTAGATGCTGGGGCAAGATGTACCTACCTGGAATTAACTACGATAGCACAATTTACTGGTATTTCATTTTAGACCTGCATTTTTTTCTTGTTCAAATTCTTCTTTTAAGCCATAGTTACAAGTAATGAGATAATGAGAACTGTATCCTAAAATATGCTGGTATTTTGGGCCCTATTCTTTTGTTCTCCTGATCACTGGGTTGCAGCTGCACTTCTTTGAAATAGAATAGGACCCTTTGGCTGAAAGAAGATTCTTCCTCCTTCCCCCAGAAAACAAGACTATGGGTACAGTAGTTCTAAACATAGGGGTAAACACAGAAGGCTTATTTCTGAGTAAACATGAATAGGATTCTACTAGCAACTTGAAATGAATACATTTGAAAAAGCAAAGCTACAAAGGGAAAACTAAATGTTACCACAGAGTACATTCAGCAATGTATATTTTGTGATTTCAGTCTTAAAACATGGAATGGGGTGAATCCTAAGGTAGGAGCTGTCATTTGTGGTTGTACCCATAGGATCAGGATCTTTGGAACCTGCTTCAGACTTGTATGTGATATTTGTAAATATCTCAAATTAAGATTCATCCTAAATTCTTCTTCTTCTTCTTCTTCTTCTTCTTCTTCTTCTTCTTCTTCTTCTCCTTGAAAACTGGGGAATAGGCCATTGCTTTGTGCAGCTGTACCACACATTCCTTTTCCATGAACAATTTATTTATTTATTTATTTATTTTTATTTATTAATTGGATTTTTATACTGCCCATCTGGCAGCCATGGCCACTCCAGGCGGTTTACAACAAGTTGCCAAATACAGAATGATAACAGAAATCCCAAAGTACAATACATGATCCCATAGACCCAAGACAATAAAAACTAAATGGGTAAAATGATACCAACACATTAGATAAATACCACCCCTCATATTGCTAGATGGTGCAGTATATAAGTCCAATAAATAAATAAATAAATAAATAAATAATCATTGTCATCATAAAATTTAAGGAGAAGGACCACACTCCAGCTGGTGAGTGGGGAGGCAGGGAAAAGAAACATGTACCGCCTGTGGTGCTATGTGTATGGACTTGCACTTACCTACAAACCAAGGTCCACGCCCATCTCTCCTTTGGGACATAATGTTGAGTGGATACATAGTACATGATAGATGGTGGCGCATGGAGAGGTGGTGCACAAGGACTCACTCTAAAGTGTAATAGTATGGTGCCAGGCATCCCAGTTGGCAAGAATATGTAATGGAAGCTTCTCTTGCAATCATTTAGCTAGAACAATCAAAGTCTGAATTCAATTTACCCTATGAGAATTCCAGCACAGCCACCCCAAAATAGTAGATAAGTAAACTGGATTAAATTTGTTAAGAAGGATCAAAACAGAACATAACTGGAAAGATTGAGATAAACAGATTATGAGTCAGTTCTGAGAGGAAGAACATGCATGATTTAACAGAGAAAAGAGGGATTCAGGATATGCTTTGTCTCTCAAGCTATGGGAGTGCCAAGTACTCCCCCAAGACAACCAAAGAACTCCCTTCACTTCCAGCATGTCCATGTTTAAAGATATTCACCTCCACACCCAACAACTTGACAACATCAAGTAATTTATGCCAAATCTCTGTAATTATGCCAGGGATTCTAAGGATCACACACTCATTTAAATAAAAGCCAATTTATGTCCAGTCTTTCAAAAAGGCCATCTGCTGGTGCTGTCCCTAGATTGTTGACAAATCTAGAAGACATGTCAAGTGTTACAGCGACTTGGCTACGTTAGCTGAGGAACTAAACACATATCTCTTGACTTCCTGTACTTCTGGGATATCTAGCATGGTCATACAATCCTGAAAGATGTTGGAAAAAATAGGAGCGAAAAGTACTGTAAATTATTTCCTTCCTCTCTGCAAATCAGTATGACTTCTAGTCTATTCTGTTTTTATACTTCCCCTAAGTAACTATATTTGATGTGATCTCTTTGGTATTAAAGGGAATCATGCATTTTACATCCTTCCTAATAAAAAATGTAATACTAGACTTCCAAAAGTACAGTAATGTAATCTAAAAGAGCACTTCTGCACCTTCCTTGTTTTGGAAGAAGGTTTCCACAACAACCATGAGAAAAAAATTGAGTACAAGTTGGGATGTCCATATAGCTATCAAACATGAAACTACATTGCATGGTGGTTCAAATAATGAAGACTGGAGTGTCATTTCAAATATTTCTGAAAACAGTACTTTCTGTCCCTCATTTGCACTCAGATTGGGCACAGCTATTTGTTTCTAATCCAATATCTTAGAGGTAATAATTAAAGGAGAAAGTCTGACTTTATTCAAGACATACTTTCAAGATTTCACAGCTAGAAAAAAAGCATCACATTAGCTCTAGGAAATTCAATACTGGGATTTGATATTGCAATGGATAATTAAGCTAGTGGGACTTAAAAAAAAAGATGTGCCCCCAAAGACAGAAAAGAGAAATTTATCAAATGAGTGAGGATCAGTGCTGCTTGATACAGTGGTATCTTGGTTTACGAGCATAATCCATTCCAAAAGCATGCTCATAAACCAAAATACTTGTATATCAAAACAAATTTCCCTATAGGAAATAATGGAAACTTACCTGATTCATTCTGGGGTCCCAGTTTCCATTATTTCCTCTGCATAAATCTGCTTTGGCTGGGAGTCGCAGTGGCCTCTGGAGCTTGCCCTGGGCCCAGCGCTGCCTGCACTGAACCCTGGAGCCTACCTCCAGTCAGGAGGAGGAGGGGGAGAGGAAGAAGAGGTGAGCCAGGCCGTTTTTGCAAATTTATTAAAAAAATTGCTTGTTTTGTGAAATACTCACAAACCAAGGTACTCATAAATCAAGGTACCACTGCACATGGTTCCTCTTTTCCTCTAGCAATAGAAAACAATGGTGCCATGGGGAATGAAACTGGCTGAGCACCTCAGCAGAGGGATTTAGGCCCTGACTGGATTTGTGGTTAACTCCTCCCCTTCCCAAAAAAAATTAAATTGACTGAGGTGCATCAGATGTAAACAAGCCAGAGAAAGATGCTTACATTCATGAAATAAGGCTAAATCTTTTAAAATAGTCATTATAGTTGGGAAGTTGTTGGCAATTTATGCAACTTGTTTAAAAATGGCAGTAATTAAAGTGAAGACAGAAACTCCCTCACAAGTGTTTGCACCTCATGTGCATAAAAGCTTGTTCAAGAGAACAGGTGTGAGAGATAGAGCCAGCCAATGCAGTAAAATGTAGAATCCAACAGTATGTGTGGAAATGGACTGAGAAACATCATTTATCAGATCAGCTAATTACAGTAAAAGTTTTGATATCAGGGATCTGAGATAGACCAGATAAACCTAACACAGTAGAATTCCTGTATCCACTGAGGATTGGTTTCTTGTATCTGCAACTGCAGACACAAGAATATCCATTATATAACATAAAAGAGGGAGGGACAAAGGCCAGAAGGGGGTGCCCTTGTGTGTTATACAGATTTGCAGCAAAATCCAAATAAGTGAAACTAAAAGCATCAGTCTTGTGGGTATAGGCCGGGCTTCTCCTATGTATTACACAGCACAATATTGCCTGAAGGACACTTCTGGGTCAGGTCAAGTTGCATGTTGTAAAGGAAGAGAACAGAAGCGAATGAGTCTCAGTCTTCAAAATCATTAGTAATAAAACACTGTGTAATAGCTTAAATGTGAGGCACCATTTGGCATGCAGGAAGTCCCCGATTCAATCCCTCATGTGTCCAGGGTAAGGGTAGGATGTCATCTTTCCTGAAATCCTAGAGAGAGACACCCAGCCATAATCACCTGAGGTGGAGGAACCAACAATCTGTCTTAATGTCCAAAATCCTGTTATTTAGCATAGTATGTTGAGTTAGAGTAGGACCATTGAATCAATAGGAATTTAGTACATCAACTCTTCCAGAATTTCCATTGATTCAGATGAGCCCACTCTAATTACCACTTGCACACAGAACTTCAGCTGAAGTTACTACCACAACTAAGTGAGGTGTTTTGAGCTATTACTGTGTGCAAATATGGGAAGTTCTGCAGTTGGTTGACTATATTCAGAAATATTTTAACATATATTGGTCCAAATGTGTGGTATGTGTATAGAACAACTTCTTTCTCAAGTGGTGAAAGATGTATCTCTGTGGTAGCAGATACTTGTTGTAGCATGTGCTTTTCCTCACCAATGTACCTTAGATTTAGTGTGTTTTATTTCATCCAGGCAGTTTAAATGATCATTAAATAGAAAACTGAGTTAAATGCTAAATCCAATTACTGAGGTGTTGCTTTCCAGGGAAATACAATTTTAGCACTGAAAATGGTTTATCACAGGGAATAGATTTCGCTCTTAATGTTTCATTGGATGCCATGCACTTAGGAGTGAACTAAATGGGTGTAAGCCATTATTGTAAACCACCTTGGGTCCTTTTAGAAGGAGAAAGGCAGTAAACATATTCAAGATAAATAAATGAATAAATAAAATAATATATAATTGAAGATGTTTGGAGATAGAATGATGGGCTTGAATGTGCTGCATTTAGATCAGGCAGTTGGCTAAAATCATCATCACCACCATCATCTAAGAACTCCAGAGCTGGAAGGAACACCATGGATCATTGAGTCCAGTTCCTGTCAAGGAAGCATGGTGGAGACTCAAACTCCCTGCCTCTGGCTCTACAACTAGGACCTAAATCACTGAGCTATCCAGAACTAGAACTTGATAAGCTAGAAGCATATGGTAGGACCCTCCAGATCTGCATGATATTGTCTTTCAGGGTTCCCCCCACACTGCAGATGCTGAAATCTGCAGATAAAAGCAAGGTAAAATTTAAAAACCCAGAAAAATGTCTTTACATATATTACCAGAACTCACCACTAGAGCAAGCCAGAGAACATAAGAACATAAGAAGAGCCATGCTGGATCAGGCCAAAGGCCCATCTAATCCAGCTTCCTGTATCTGACAGTGGCCCCACCACATGAGTCTGAGAGCACATGAGACTAGATATCTGTCTCCTGATACCATTCCCCTGCATCTGGCCCTTGATGAAGCCTGGTTTTAAGCTTGGAGATTACACATCTCCATCATGGTTTGTAACCTGCGATGGACTTCTCCTCCAGGAATCTGTCCAATCCCCTTTTGAAGGCATCCAGGCCAGATGCCATTACCACATCCTGTGGCAAGGAGTTCCACAGACTAACAACACGTTGGTGTATTTGTCAGCAAGAATACATAGCATGGTCTCTGACATCTTGTAGTGACCAGTTCTGGTAAATATATCACAAAAGTACATATTTATCCCCCCCCCCCGGTTAATATTTTTATTGTTAATATCAGTGGATACAGATCCCACTGCTGCATGTATCCATCTGTACTTGCTTTGGGGCACATAACAGCCCTTACTGTTGAGGCTTCATGCTCAGGAATACCATCGAGTCCACACTGGGTTTTTGTTTGTTTGTTTTTGTGGTATAGCCATTCTTGGGAGTGCCTAATCCCTGATTTTTGGATTTCCTTCTCTTCTTGGTTGATACTGTTGTTTCATGTTTTGTCCATTACAATTCTGTTGCACCGTGTTTATTTTATTGGCTTTAATTTACAAACTGCTGTGAAATTTTGGATGAATAGCAGAGTATAAATATTGAGAAATAATTCCACAGTGACTCATTGGGGGCTATAATTTATTGCCTGTCTGCATACCTGTCTGTGAAAACAGGTGTCAGACACCTAGCAGGTCACAATGTCTTTGAGCTTTCCATACACCCATGATGCAATATCTGTCAGTGCAGTCAGTGAGCCTTAAACCACCAGTAAAAACAAGCAAGCCAATGCCCCAGCCTCACTGGTTTATGGACTCCTTGACTGTTGAAAGAATTTGTGTGTAAAGGCGAGAATTTGTGGCAAGCTGCCAGCGATTGTTGGAGAGAAATCCACAGTTCCATTTTCACACATTGCTTACAGTGGAACTATGTAATTCATAGAAATGCAGTAAGGAGCCAGGTGGTTTAACTCAGGCCTACTCGCCATGCATGCTCCTACAATCAAGATGTGTGTTCTCTCCATTTATTCCACTGTGTGTGTGTGTGTGTGTGTGTGTCCCACCTTTGGAATGGTTTGGTCTACAGGCTGGTTTATAGAGGAATGAAAAAGTATGAAAATTACAATAAGGAATGAGGAGTATAAAATAATATTAGAAAGTTCCTTTTTAACAGGAATTCACTCTTCATGCTTTGGCTGTTTATAGTTATTACTAGGTGTTATGTTTTAAAGTGACTGAGTAACTGCTAGTGGTACAGCAGCAGTAGACTAATCTTGACATTGTTCATAGTTTGGTAGGCTTTCCCATCATTTCCTTCCCTAGATTTACTCGTAGCCTGCCACTTGCAAGTAATCATGGAAGCTCATGTCATGAGAAAGAAATATTTTTGAATACCACAAATGTTTTGGCTTTCAAACAATGGAGTCAGCCCAGAACCAGTAACATATATTTACCCTCCCAGAAGACTAGCACCTAGGCCACCCAAGGAAGGTGATGGTGGAAGATTCTGTACCAGCTTCTCAATGGATATTAGAGATGGGCACGACTTAGCGGTATTTTCGTTTTCGTTTTCGTTTTTCGTTTCCGTTATGTAACAAAACGAAAAACGAAAAACGGCTCAGAACTGGAACGAAAACGGAAACGAAATGACTAATTTTGAGCCAATTTTCGTTTTTTGTTACTGGAAAAGCACATAATGGAGCTAAATGGGAAGAAACGAAATTTTTTTGTTTTCATTTTCGTTTTTCATTTTCATTACGTAACGAAACGAAAACGAAAAATTTTGAAATTAGCTCACGAAAACGGAAACGAGCCGAAACGGACCCCTAGCTGAAAACGAAAACGAAAACGAACAATTTTTCTGAGTCGTGCCCATCTCTAATGGATATATCCTCAAACTAGGGAGCGTATTGTTAAAAGGGTATGTGATAGCCAGCAACAAAAGCTCTGTGTAAGCATCAGTGAACCTAGCATTCAGAGCATGTTTACACTACAGCCCTGTTCTATAGTTCCTTTCAGCACACTTCTAAGTTGGAGAGCAATTCCTCATCCTGTGTTGGCTTTTCCCATAAGCAAGAACCCAGCTGGTTCTAGGAGTCATGATCACATGGAGAGCTTGTCTGATCAAGCACCTCTTCTCATTTCTTGTGGAAAATGTGGAAAAAAATGTGATAGTCTTCCTGAACATTGGTTTGAAGAACAGAAAACCTCAGGAATCCATATTTGAGTATATAAGTGGGCAGATGAGTGCTCATTTCGATAGGCAATGCCTTTGCTTTTAAAGTAGGGTTTTAATTGATCTGAATAATTAGGGGTCATTGCAGGACACTGAGTGTTTCAAAGTATTTGTAAATGGTAGGGTTTAAATGCTATAATTTGTTTTTACTATATCTTACTGTGCTTTAAATTGTCTTAGGATTTTTAACGGATTGTGAGCTACCTTGGGCTCCCAATGGCATGTAAGTAAAATAAACAAACGACCCAGTCATTTTAAATGAAAAAGGAAGCCTTAACCAGTAAAAAGTGGCATCAAAACCACAGCAAAATGGCAGCAGAAAGGGAAGGGCAGCAAGTATGAATGAAATCTTCCTAGACATATAACTCCATAAGGTTGACAACCAGGTGACAAATTGACTGCTAGCTTTAACACAGTGATAGTGTGAAATACTTGAAGGTTGAATCTGAGAAGAAACTATCTCCACTGTTGAAATCATAGATACCCAAGACTTGCATATGTAGCCCACATACACACACTTACTTGCACATGCACAAAATTAGTTGTTTGTAAAATGTGTGGGATATTCACAGGCAGAGGATAACACCAGCCCTAGCCCTGTCTATCATCACTTCTATCATCCTCTGAAATGAGGAGGATGACAGGTCTGAAGAGGCAGGGCATATGCGATCCTTAAGGTCTTCCCCATGTGAGTTTTGAGTCTGGGAAATCACTGGGGATGGAGAGATTAGAGTGCATCCCACCCCTGAAAGTACCCCTCTTACCAAGAAAGCTAAGAGTGACATTCTGCATAGCCTTTCAAATACTACTCTTTTTTGATGCTATTCACACTCCCTTTATTTCTTAGCCCCAAACTTCTTTATGCCATTTTTAGAATTAAAACCTGCTTCTCCCCCATCTTCATTCATTCTACTCTCCAGATGATACGCCTAGCCACTGCCTGCTGCATGGTTGTGATTTTAACGGCATCCTTATGTCCGCTCACCGCATTGAATTGTTGGGAGGGGTCCCAGGTGGAGTTGTTACTCCATATTTTTTTTTACCACAGACAAGGAAACAAACAGCTTGCTAGTTTCAGGAAATGAAAAAATAGTGCTCTGACAATTTCAGTGAGAAATTCGGTTTTCCAACTGGATTTGAAGGGTTAATGTTGTGAAACATACATGACTGATTCCCCAGAGCCTCATTTCACATCTGTTGCCTTACCATTATCCTTTTCAGGACCAGGAAAACAAGAGGTGGAAAAGTTAACTGGGTTGCCCGGAAACAGATATAAACCAATGTCTGAACAACACCTAGAAGCTAATTTATCAGAATCAGAACTCTACTGACTGCTTTGTGTACCCACAACCCCCTTTTCTCTTCAATTGCCTTATGGGTTGAACAAAAGCCAAGACATTCTGGTGAATGTTACCATGTAAGTCAGCTCCCTGGCTTTTTCACACAGTTTCTTTCTAACCCGAAAAATAATGTGTGCCCAGAACTTGGAGGCATAATGATTTGCTGGCACAAACATGCATGGCAACATATAAGCCTCTGGAAATGATGATCCAGTTACTCATATTATTTAGTAGATAGTAAAGATGTCTGCCAGAGATGTTGCTTACATGTAGGCGCTGAAGTTCATTATTGGAAAAGTCACATAACTTTATAGCAATTAGTACATGTAAAGAATATCTTACCCAGAGGGAGATCTAGAACAAAGCATCCATTTTTCAGCTGCTGGTATTTTGCTTTGAGCCAATTTTCCGATATACAGCTGTTGTAAAATTCACTGTAAAATTCTCATTCCTGTTTCATTTTGCATCAAAAGCTCGATTTTTGGCTCTGCGCTTTTTGCCTTGTGTCCAAACTTGAAAAGAAAGGGTTTCATTTAAAGGGAAAAAAACACACTGCCTAGGTGGCATGTTCTAAAATATGATCCCTTGGAGTCTCAAATTATTTCTGATACTATTTACTTTAACGGGAATATAAATTATTTTTTCCCCATTGGATACGTTATTACTTACATGTGTGACAAATGTTACGCCAAAGGTATGACTTATTTTTTAAAAAATTAGGGCTTATCCAGAAGGCACATTTCCTTCAGTAAAAGTATCTGATTTGTCACCGACTGCTATGGTATTTGTGCCCTCCATTCTTCTGTTGCAGAAAAGAAAAGGTAACAAAACCCATTCCTCCCCCCCTCCCATAGACTAATGGCCTTGAGGCCACAGAGTCCAAACTCTTGCTCAATGCAAGAACCCAAATCAAGGTACATCTGACAGATGGTTGCCTAAGATTCTCTTGAGCACCTCCAGCATTGAAGCACTGACTTGAGTTCATTATTACTGGTCCTGCATTCTGGGATGATCAAGGACAGATCTTGACATAACAATCATTCAAGTGTTTGTACAACACAGTAGGACCCCAGTAGCCGCTGGGGATTGGTTCCAGGCGTACCCATGGATAATGAAATCCGTGGATAAGAGAGAACGCCAAAACCTCCCCCAAAACTGCTGTTTCGTGACAGTAGCTTGCTTTCGGGCTGCTGTTTGTGACAGTAGCTTGCTTTACAGCTGCTGTTTTATGAGAGCAGTTTGCCTTACAGCTGCTGTCTGTGACAGTATCTTGACTTGCAGCTGCTGAATTATTTATTTAATTTATTTCTGCAAACTGTGGATAACTGAATCAGTGGATATGGAGGTCCTACTGTATTATCCTATCTTCTGAGCCTTCCTTTCTCAAGGTTTCATAGTTCCTGAAGTCTTTCCACGTAGTGGGAAAGGATTAGGGCTAGGGCTAGGTTTAGTACCTTGGTCATCCTTTTTGACCTCCTCTGAACTTGTCCCAGTTTGTCAGTATGCTTGTTAAAGTGTGTTGCCCAGAACTGGACACAGTACTCAAGATGAGACAAAAATCAGTGCCATAAAGATGGGAACTAGTAGTTCACAGAATTTGGAGACTACACCAATGCAGCTTTTAAAAGCATTTGCCTTTTTGCAGCGGCATCACACTGTTGGCTCTTATTCAGCTTGTGATCTACAACAATTCCAAGAGCCTTCACTTGTAGTATTACTGAGCCAAATATCTCCCATATTGTAACTGTGCAATTGGGGGTTTTCTCACAGGTGTAGAACTTTGCACTTATCCCTGTTAAATGTTATTCTCCTATTTTCAGCCCAGTGCTCCAGCATCTTTTGGAATCCCCCCCCCCCATCGTCCAAAGGATTAGCTATTACATCTAATTTTGTGTCATAAAATCATTTTTGATAACCATCCCATGTACGTCCTCATGATTTAATTACAATGGTACCTCTACTTACAAGTGACTCTACTTATGAGCAATTCAATTTAAGATTGGGAAACCATTTGCATTTTAACTGCTGCCTTACAATTTTTAGATGTGGTCTGCGCTACTGCCATTTTTATTTTTTCAATTTATTTATTTATTTATTTGATTTTTTTACATACAGCTGCCCTACTTATGAGTTGTTTGACTTATGAGCAAGCATTAGGAACAGATTAAACTTGTAAGTAGAGGTACCACTGTATTTCCAAAGAGTTCCACATGATTTTCTTCATCATGTAACCAGTACTGAGCTCTGAAAAGCCCATAAATGGCAGATTCTACCAGAGTTTCAGTGGTTTTCAGGATTCTACTTGGACCCATATATTCCAGGTTAGGTTATGACCATGCTCTTCCCCCCTCTCTCGGGTTCATTGGGTTCTGCCTTAGATTCTCATCCTGGCTGAGCTCCGGAAGGGATAGTATTTTTAAAATCTAGAGTTTCACCTCTTCTGCTAAGGTTGCCATCTCAACATACCCATAGGAAATATGAGGTTTTCTCACTAAAGGGCTGGAGGTCCAAGTATCTTCTACTGAATATGTTGATGTTAATCCATAGCCACATCATCTGGCCAGGTTACGGAGGTCAGATGCTCTCCTTTGCACGTCACTGTAACAGAATGTCATGATGTACAGATAATTAGAACTATGATATAAATTGGCAGGCATCTTGGAGCATAGCAATTTGGACTGATGTAGTTCATCCTTAAATCACGCCTATGCATTATTTTGAAAAAAAAAAAACACAAAGTGAGGAGACATGCTTTGGAACGCAAAGAAGTTCATCATTAACCTACTCATCCTCTACCTCTTTCTTTACATTGAATTTCTGCCCAGTTTGAGCTAAATGCATCAGCTATGAATCTCAGTTTCTGGATTGTGTCACTTTCTGTCACACTGTGATTTCCAATTAAACTGCATCAAGTTTGTGTTTAGGAAGCAAATACATGTTATAAGATGGGACTTGAACAGCTTGAGGAGGGTTCATCACCTCCCCCCTCCCTCACATAACCACGACAGCTTTTTAAAAAGATAATTTTACTAGAAGTGTGCATACAAGAACAATACAGATTTAGGTAATTGAACCATTTCACTTTCATGATCCCTTGTTCTCTTCATCTCTATTTGGCCTCCTTGAAGTCTTTACATTTAAATTCAGCAAGATCACTTCCTATTCAGGGCTTCCCCAGAGAGAGAGAGAGAGAGAGAGAGAGAATAGCGATTCATTGATCACTCTCAAACCTGTCTCTCACTACAGTTCAGTGTTGTTAGGAAAGGCAAGAGGAAATGAGGATTCTTCATGTTGCACAAACAATATTTAATATTTATGTTTCTGCCTAGCATCTCTAGTGTGCTGCCTAGATGCCCTAAGCATATCCGATCTCGCCTGATTTCGGAAGCTAAGCAGGGTCGGCCCTGGCTAGTACTTGGATGGGAGACCACCAGGGAATACCAGGTGCTGTAGGAGCCTGGAGTAGGAACCGGCAAGCCACTCCAGTATTCCTGCCAATAAAACTCCATGGACATGGAGTCACGAAGAGTCAGTCACGACTATAATGATACAACACACACACACACACACACACAGCATCTCTATCAGCAAAATCAAAATTCAAGGGAGACAGTATTACTTTAGTAAGAGACATCAATATATGTCACCTTTGTAAAAACTGTGCCTCTTACCAACAGTGCTGTGCCTGTGTCATCAAATGCACTGTCAAATGCAAGTCATCCAGGTTATCTTATATGAAGAATGAAGATCTGCTTTCTTAACAGCTGTTTTTTTTTAATTCCATGTTATGTACACATTTGGCTATAACTGGTAAAAGGTAAAGGCAGTCTGCCTGCTGCTGATGTGACTTCCTTTCATCCTCTAAACCATTTCTCGATATGGTGTGGTTGGGATGGAGGAGATCCTGCAAGGAACTTTGGTTGGGGGGGGGGGAAGCAGAGTTATTT
>JAHTLZ010000204.1:15794784-15856095 GCA_023846285.1 Phrynocephalus versicolor | reverse complement strand
TAGATAGATAGATAGATAGATAGATAGATAGATAGATAGATAGATAGATAGATAGATAGATAGATAGATAGATAGATAGATAGATAGATAGATAGATAGATAGGTGTGTGTGTGCAGTTATATAGATATAGATAAGTGTCCAGAATGGTTTTATTTACATATAACTTTATTTTATTAACTTAGAGATTTTTTAACTATTTTTACTCTTGGTTTTAATCTTGATCTGCTGTACAGTGGACCCTCATATAACAAACGGTGTGTATAACATAAACTCTGTACAACATAAAAAATTCCAGAGATAGGGGAAATTTGCTTAAGAGAATCATCTCTGGGACAAATCCATACAACATAAAAATGGTTGTGATGATTAGGGATTACTCTGTTTTCAATGCATTCCTATAGGAAATGTGTATAAAGGAAAATTTGCTTAACATAATTTCATTTGGAACAAATTAATTCCTTTATACAAGGTACCACTGTATTTTTAAATACATTCATGTGGTGTTTTTAAAACGGTTCACTGTTTTATTGTTATATTTCTTGTGAGACAATCTGGCAACTTATCTATTGGGACAGAGAGAGAGAGAGAGAGAGAGAAATTGTAAATGTGAATGTTTTGCTCCCAAAGTGATTTAGACAGAGGCCACAGAATCATGGCTAATAAAGGGAGTGATTGGTCAGAAAGTGGAAGTATGGAAATAATGGCAATACAGGCTCAATAACATTCCGCTTTCTCTGATTTTAGAAACAATTGCAAACTGTTTTGGCCATAATAGGAAACATTTATTTATTTATTTATTTATTTATTTATTTGTTTGTTTGTTTGTTTGTTTGTTAAATTTATACCGCGCCCATCTTCCCAAGGGAACTCCATTTTGTTTGTCTCGGGATGATTGCTACAAAGTTTCCCTATTATGGCAATCATCTCCCCAGGTATTTCCGCCTATTTTTTAAAAAAATCCTTTAAATTCTACATAGTGTTTGAACAGAGCGGGCCGTGCTCACTTCTGTAACCACTTCATGCCCACCAAAGTGCAAATACGTGCTTGCTGTTTTCCTTCTGTTTTGTCGTTCGTGTGTGGGTGTTAAACTGAGCTGTTTGGAGAAGTTAATTCCACAAGAAAAAGAAAAAAAATGTGTGCTGTGCCGAAATAAATCCTTGCTTGCTAGGGATAATTTCCTCTGTGAAAGGACTTAAGAGAGCAGATTTGACACTCAGCCATGTAAATGCTGAGCAATACCCAACCATATGCACTCTCAGAATGGGCTACAGATTAAAATGTACAAATGCAATGCGCCCAGATTCCTAAGGGACGACAAAAGTGCAGATAATTCTGCAAATGATTTTTGGGAGAGGGTCATTTTAGAGACAAAGTGTTGAGAAGTGCTTTGATATCTCCATATAGTGTGCAAGCAAGGGACATTACATGGCCTCTCATTAGAATACCTCATTCTATGTTTAGACAGCCTGTTAACCCCTGCAAGGTTTCTGCCTCCAGGGAACAGGAAGAATAGGCACTGTTATCTTCCCTTAATATCTTTGGAATTTGTGCAAAATGTAGACAAAGGCAGTGTCTTAAGCTGACGGAACAAGTCCAGACAGACTGGCTGATTGAGAAAAAAATTGCAAAGAACCCATCTGGTGCATCTGATCGTTTAGCGTGGGGTGCAGCAAGGTAGCAGCTAGCATATTCTGTGGTATTTGCAACTTTTGCTTTACTTGCACAAATATTGTCCTTGAAAATGTGAGAAGTTTAGTTTCAAATGACAGAAAATATTCCCTCTGTCTTGTAAGTAGAATAATTTAGCCACATACAAAAATAAACAAACAAAAATACAGGATATACTGCACATCTTCATTCTGTATTTCATAGTACTTCATGGACCAGACTGTTTCCCTTCAGATGGTCAGGGTTTGACATATTGGTTTTAATTTGTGAATAACTTGTTCTTTTGGACTATAAGGTAACTCTTACTATCTACACCTATGATAAAACTCAATAGAAATCTGAGACAACCCCATGACCTGCTAGTTCAGGGGTGGAAAGCTTGTAGAGTAGGTATTGTTGGGTAGCAAATAAAGGGCTGTAATATTGTCCAGTGATAAGCAGGGTCTATTGAACAAACAGACCACAGTTGCCAATTCATACTTTCATATAATTAATTAGAAAAAAAGAGGCATTCATTTGGGATATTTGTTTTTAAATATTGCTGTTGATCAGATATGTAAAATGTTCTGCTTATATGACACCCCATACCACTTTAAGTAGGCTCTGGGCAGTTTACAGTTTTAAATATAGTATGCAGGCTACATATTGCCCCCCCCCAGCTAGATGGGTACTCATTTTACCAACCTCGTAAGGATGGAAGGCTTAGTGAACCACGTAAATAGCATCTACCCAATCAAAGGACAGTGTCAATACTATGTGACGAGAATTAGGGTAGAGAAATCTGTTTAGGGTGGGACCTTTGTTTTTATGTGAGAGGGGGAAAATAAAATGCTCTTTGTCATTCTTTAGTTCATTCAATGATACCCCAAAGAGTCTCTAAAATATAAATTATTAATATTAATGAAATAGTAGTACACACATGTTTTGCATTATTTTATTGTCTCATCAAAGCTTTCAATTTTATATGACCTTTTTTTTTTCACCCTTTGGGTGTCAAGATTGATAGAGCTTTCATCCAATAGCCTTGTAAAGGCTATTGCAAAGATATGGTGGTGTGACCAATGAGGGCTGTTAACAACAAATCAGCACGGGGAGAGGAGAATGGCCGCGGTCTCACTGAAGTTTTCTGCGCATCTTAATTTGATGCGTAGTTTTTCCCTGGTGGTCACGTGGTGTTGGATGCGCAGTTAGTGTCCTGTCGACAGGGTAGTATTTTACTGCTCTGTGCCCGTCTCTACTTGCTTACTGTGCATCTTTTCCCTTTTTCCTGGGTTGTTTTTCTTAGTCTCCGTTGCTGGACCCACGGGAAGAGGCAGGAAAGGGGGTACAATGCTAATTACTGCATATTTTCTGGGGTCACCCCTCGTTAGAGTAGCAAAGAACTGTGCATGTTTAAGGGAAGCTTAAGGGCGTGGTCGGTCAGGGTAACAAATTACTTCCCTTCGTGGTTAGGACACAATCTTTTACTGCGCAGTTTGCTGCAGCAAAAATGCGCAGAAAACGCTGGTGAGACCATGGCCAATGTTGAGTCTGTAGAAGATTTGGAAACCAGAGATAGTTTTTGTTTGACAGGAACTCTCAATATTTTCCCCCATTTATTTGCTTGTGTTCTTCCTTTCATTTTCTTTGTTTGCTTGTTTTTTTGGGAGGAGGGATTGTTCTTCTGCTAATTTTCCCATTTGTGCTTTCCCTGTCTCTGTTTTTAATTGTTTTTTGGAAGGTTTACTGTGTATTTATTCTGGTAAATGTGTATAATTTGGTGGCCTTTTTTTCTTTCTTGTGTACGGTTGCCTACTTTTTGAACAGATTTAGTAAGTGCTATCTTGCGGCTTTGATTTTCTCATGGTTTTTAAAAGCCTTAAGGGTTCCTTAGATCTTTTGGAGCCCAAGAAATCAGGAAAGAGGAACTTGAAACTATAGAACCTTAAAGAAGAATAACATGTAAAATGAAAGGATCGATGCATGAAAAAACAAGGCAAAAAAATGACCCACACTTCAAGTAACCTACACAATCCAGATTCACTGCATCATGCAGTGAAATTCACCAATCAAAACTGCATAATTTATTACAAAATGTACATATTAGTGGAGAAGATAACGCTATGGGAATGGTTTGCCAAAAATGCATGTTAGATAAAACTGCATATAAAATTCTGGCTTAGCAGAAAAGCCTACAAAAATGTGTTACAGACTTTAATGCCGAAACATACCCACAAAGTTCTCTGAATTTAGGATGAACTGAACTTACACTTAGAGGGGGAAATGGCAAACTGAGATAAGCTAAAATGAACTAATGGATCCATCCGTACCTGGGCTATTAGCGAGAGACCTATACATTTCCAATGGTATTCTGGTTTTCCTTGGAAGGAAGCATTCGGTCCATGTGCAAAAAACCCTCCGTGGCCCCTGAGAGAAGGCCAAAACAGTCCTCAGGTGTTTAAAACTCCCTCCACGAACGCTACTGTATCAAAGGCATGGACTGCTTCTAGCATTACTGAAGTGCAAGATAGCATTTGTGTGCTGTCTCTTTTCAACCCAGTCTTCCTCCTTGTTAGCAGGGTTTTTATCCTTCCCTGTGGTGTGGCAGAAACCAAATAGGAAAGCAGACCAATAATTTAGGCCTTCTTCCAGTTACTGCTGGAACTAGAGCCACACAAATTTTCTGTGTGAGCGACAAAGCCAGCAATGAGAAAGGTGGGATCCAACAGATGCTGTCAAATCTGCGGTTGGAAACCATGCTCATAACCTACCCTCTTGAGGGTTACATCATTATTTACATAGAAATTACACCTCCTATCAATAAATCAATTCCATTAAATCAGTGGTAGGACCCAGTGTTTTGACAGCAGAAAGTCTTGAATAAACAACAATGTGCAGAAGGAGTCAGAAGGATAGATCTGTGGAGCCTCATTGTTATAATGGCATCTTGACAAGTTCCATTTATTTTCCATGCTAGTTGAAAAGAGGGATTGTGGCCAATATTATTTATCCAGGTGAGCAGATGAGCATGCCAGCTTTTGGAGTTCTGTGACACTGGTAGTTGTTCAGGATTGTTCAGCCATTGCAAGCTAATCTAAGGGATGCCTCACTCAACCAAAGGTTTACGGCTGTATAATGAAGGTTCAATTTCTTGGAATGGAAATCTACAACTAAAATCTTTAGAGGCTGCAAATAAACAGCCTTCAAGCTGCAAATGACCAAATTCTAGATCAAATCAAGCATGGATGCTCACCAGAAGTTTATATGATAAATCTTTGAACACGTCACAAGATTCACCGAAAAAGACAATGTAATGCTAGAAAGTGATAGGAAGTGTTGAAGGCATTTAAAAAGATGAAGACCTAACATGAGATTGGTTAAATCAATAAACAGACCCATGACCTTTAGATTGTAAAATCTAAGTAGAACTCTGAATAGCAGGGTCTACTGGAGGTCCCACATTTGTAGGGTCACCATGAACCAGAAGCAACTTGGTGGCACATAACAATTAGCTTTTGAACCAGCAGGTAGAGGTGCAAAATGTGGATACTACTATTACTAATTGGAGATGAGCATGAAATAAAATTTTTATAAAATAAAAAATGTATTTTTTATAAAATAAAATAAAACCTGTGCCAACCCAGCACACGGGCCAGCTGGTTGGCGCGAGATAAGAGAAATATTTTTTTAAAAATGTTCTCACCCGGCCCGTGGGCCAGCTGGTCGGTGCAAGAAAAAACAAACATAAAAAAATTAAAAAATGCTCCAACCCGGCCCGCGGGCCAGCTGGCTGGCACGAGATAAAAGAAATAAAAATAAAATAAAATGCTCCAACTCAGCCCATGGGCCAGCTGGTCAACATGAGATTTAAAAACTAAAATTTTAAAAAATAAGTTGCCGACCTTGTCTACGGGCCAGCTGGTCAGCGCAAGATAAAAGAAATAAAAAATGGTATTATACACCAGTAAGGTTGTATCATATTACAAAGTTAGGAAGTAAAAATTGCTGGAGGAAGTGTGGAGTAATGGGAACCTATAGTCATATGTGGTGGGATTGTCCTTTAGTTAATAATTTTTGGAGACAGATTGGAAGAGAAATATCAAAAATTGTTGGAAGGAAAGTGGAAATATCTAAATTAATGGTTCTCATTAACCTGGGTAGCACAGAGTTAAAAAAAAAAAGAGGAATGTAAATGGGTAAACCTGATGGTAATTGCAGCTAGACAGGTTATAGCGAGTAATTGGAAAAATGCAGAAGAGCTAGGGGTGAATCAATGGAGGAAGAAATTAAATAATATTATAATTTTAGAATACCTAACCATGAAGATACGCAGAATGAAAGGGTTTAAGGTCAAGGAGAAAGAAGAGGAATGGTTTGAGAAGTTATTGAATTATATGAGTATGTTTGACCAATTTGGGGTAATTAAAACGTTAAAAGCTAAGTAAACCTTGTGGATTGTCAATTGTTAATTTATATAGAGATGTACATATGGTTAAATTGTTAATTTGAATTTGTTTTATTATCAATGTATATCCAATGTATCAGATGCCTGGGGGTCACTGTTTTTGTCTGGGGTGTTGGTGAATTGTTTTATAATAAAATTATTTTTTAAAAAAAGAAATAAAAAATAAAAAAAATAAAAAATGCACTGACCCAGCCCGCAGGCTAGCTGGTCAGTGCAAGATTTTAAAAAATCAAAAAAATCAAAAATAAAAACAAAAACAAATGAAAGACAAAATGATTTTTTAAAAAATGTTTTGTTCTAAATGAAACAAACAACCCCCCCCCCCAAAAAAATCAAAACGAAACACCATTTTGGCATTTCATGTCCATCTCTATTACTAATATATAATGTTGGATGCTGAGCCTCAGAGATTATCACATTCCACTTAAAGAGAAAGTAGATTCATTTTACAAAGGTGATCTCATTTCTGTATAATAGTACTACACATATGACCTGGAACACCCCAAGAAGTGGAAGAAGGCTTGACTTGGTTGGGTTTGGATGGATTAAGTTGGGTTGGGTTAGGTTCAGTTCTACAACTCCCAAACTCCAACTTCAACCCTATCAATGCATTATTGAATAATGTTTCATGATAACTCTACTGACACCTTTTGCATTTCTACTACATTTCATATTTCAGTCCCACTTATATATCAATGCTGCTTTCTGAGCCTTCATTTTATGCATCTGATAAAGTAGGCTTCAGTTCAAAGAACCCTAGATAAAAATGACATCTTTAAGGTGCTATGCTTCTTTAGAGAGCATTAAAAAATTTATGTTAGCTTAAAAAGACTAACAGATTTAGTTCAGTGTGACATTTCATGGATTGCAATTAGACATGGGCATAAACCACCAATTTGGGAGTTCATGCTGATTCATCCTTTGGACAAACAGGTGTTCAGCAGTTCCCAGCCATACCTCCTCCAGCAGAACACCCCCCCCACACACACACAGAAGCAGTGCTCTGGCCTCCCTGGGTGGTCCCTGCCAAAGGAAGCAGGGTGGGAAGCACTGAACCCCTGTTTATTAGAAAGACAAACTGGCACGAACTGCCAAACCAGCAGTTTGTGCCCATCTGCCATTACAGGTCACTTGGAGAATGGTTTTTAAGAAACAGGAGTTTAACCCTGGAGAAATGTGATGGGGGAAACAAGTATGATGGGCAAAAATCAAGGTCAATTATAATGGTACCATAAAAAGAACAATAGCAGTATTTGTCCCAACAATCTTCAGCGGAAGTGCTGGTTACATGGCCATTATGTTATTAGCATCCAGATGATTTTAAGGAAATATTAGTGCTGAAGATGGTGGATGAAGCTAGAGGATAACTATTTATATGGTGTGACTAAGACTCCTTGGTCTTATTTAATTTTTTAAAAGGCCCCATTTATTTAGGGTGAGTTACATACTGCCATGCAATGAGCCAAAATGCAAGATCGCAAAAGGAAGATTTACTATGCAAAATTGAAGAGAAGCAGCTCAGCAGGTTTTGGTGTAAGCCACCTCCCAAACCATGGTTTAGGTACCTGGGTTCTGCTCTCCTTGGGACTAACAACTGGATTTTATTTTTTATTTTTAATGGGACAATAATAAAGTGCTATTTGTAGCTCTATACGCTCTTGACTAGCTGCCCCATGACTCGAAATGGTTTGAAAAAATAAGGATGTTGAAAACAAATTAAAGAAATATAACGAAAAATAATACAAACCCCAACTTGCACTCCCCTTTGAAAATGTTCCCGGCTGGTGCAAGGGAGACCTCTGTTCCTCTCTCCTCCATCTGCTTTTGAGGCTTTCCTGAGATGGAACATTCCAGACAATTATCCACAATCCAGCCGGGGGGGGGCACCATTGGCCCACTTGCGATCCTGTGACCTGCGCCAGTGCTTGTATTGCAAGAAATTGCTCTTTGATCAAGGAAAAAAATAGAAGAAATGTTTGCTTGTCTTGCAAAACACTTAAATGAAGGTACTTGTAAACCAAGGTATTACTGTGTGCTGTACTGTATGCAACGAAATCCTGGTCCTTTTTTTCCTTTCAGCTTCATCTATTCTATAA
Source organism: Phrynocephalus versicolor (assembly GCA_023846285.1). Lineage (NCBI taxonomy): Eukaryota > Metazoa > Chordata > Lepidosauria > Squamata > Agamidae > Phrynocephalus > Phrynocephalus versicolor. Next base: position 15,847,885 of record JAHTLZ010000204.1, on the reverse strand, counting down.
ACATTTGCCCAATGATATGGAACAACTCCAAAAGAAACATGTTCTTTCCTTAATTCCTCTCACCGAATGACACAAAACTCGGTCTTCCATCTTCAGCTATCGTTTCCCATTCTTGAAATGAAAAGAACATGAAGACTACAGTAATGCTAATGGCACTGGCTGCCCCTTTGAAGGGGAAACCTTCAGAAATTTGACCAGCAAATGAAAACTGATTCAACAGAGTCTGGCCGCAACTGCTGTCAAGTAAAAAGCACCTCTTGTCTAGATCCCATGTTGCCTAATGGATAGCTCTGAGGCATTACATATCCAGCTGCACCACTAGAAGTTGGGAGATGATTGCCCACTGTGCTGGACTCAACCATCCATAGATCAGCTAAGAAGTTCCAAGATGATTATTCTAAGACAGGCATGTCCAAACTTCGGCCCTCCTGATGTTTTGGACCACAACTCCCAGAATTCAAGGCCTGTATTTCCAATGGCAAATGACTGTGGGACTTGCAGTCCAAAACATCTGGAGGGCCAAAGTTTGGACATGCCTGTTCTAAGATGATCATTCTGATGCATACAATGGCTTAAGCATTTCTTTAAAAGTACTTGAGAATACTGGGAGAGTTTCCTGCTTTCTGATCTCATACAGTTGGAGCCAGGAATTACCGTTTTGTAATGTGGTTCTAGCAATATTTCTTCCTCCCTCTGTTTTTGTGGCTATGGTTCACTCCCAACAGCTGAGAATGTCTTTCAGTACAAATTAGTTAAGTCATGGTTACAGTCCAAGCTGGGACATAATAATGATCTGGGTTAGAAAAGAGAGATGCAAACTGCTGCACATAATGTATACAACTGAAAATCCATGGAGAGGAGGAAGAAAAGGAAAAACCGTGGGCGGGCGGGCTCAGCCAGTCTGGGCTGTGGTTCAAATAACCAAGGAGAAGGCGACTGATCCTAACAAGGTGTCATACTATGAAATAGTAGCTGTCTTGGCATTGAAGTCGGCAAAATTACAGCAACATCTGCAGTGGTTTTAGGCACTTCTTTATCAAATGGGGGCATCGGAGGAATTCTAAAGTAAGCCAAACACACACATTATCATTCACAAGTTGTAATTAGGGTGTGGTCTTAAATATCCAGAAAAAAAGATTAATGTAATTTAGGATCCAGTTTCTCATGTTGGACAACTGGATGCTCCTAGAACACCCGCAACTGGGGTGGAAGGCTCTACCAGTGTCAGTTTTCTTCATGTTGTTAGAGCTTACTCTTTTATATTAGACTGCCTAGAGTGCCTCAATTGATAATGTTTAGCTTTTAGGGATTGTGGTTAAAAACAAACAAACAAAACTGAACTAACACTCTTGCTGAATCTAAAATGAAACAAAATGTTCAACCAACTGCAACAGTGAAATTCAATAGGAACAGGATGGAAGGGATAATGCTGTTACCAGCCTACCACCTTGCTCCTAAACAAGAGAAACCTCTCCTGTGCAAAAACAGGTAGCAATCTTGACTCACGATTAGAGATGGGCACGACTCAAAAAAATAATTTTTCATTTTTCGTTTTTTGTTTTTCATTGAGGGGTCCATTTCGGTTCGTTTTCATTTTCGTGGGTTTTTTGTGCATTTTTCATTTTCGTTTTCGTTACGAAACGAAACGGAAACAACAAAACGAAAACGAAAAATTTTCGTTTTCATTAGCATTCTTTTCATTGTGATGTGTCTGCCGTAACGAAAACGAAAAACACGGCAAAATTTTTCGTTTCATTTTCTTTTTCGTTTTGTTTTCTGGAAAATTTTTGTTTTCGTTTTCGTTGCGTAACGAAAACGAAAAACAAAAACAAAAACAAAAACAAAAACTTCGCTGAGTCGTGCCCATCTCTACTCACGATGGACAGAGATGAAGACAAAAGATTTGAACCAAGATTTGTGAGCACTAAGAACTCAAAGCTCTGAGCATGCAGGGGAAACCAGAACAGATAGATTAGTGCTTGAATGAACTAATCACAGAGGACTGCAATAATGTATCATTCTTTTAAAGTGGCTACTAATCTATTAGTTCTGCTTTTCTCTGCATGCCAACTTGTTTGGACTCTGCTGTTTGCTCATCTTGATTACAGAGAGGTTTGTTAATTTTGGAAGGCTCAGTTTTTTAAAAAAAATGAATTGAAACCAAGTTTTCCCCCATCCCACAAAGAGGGCTTCGGGTAATAGCCTTTTCTCTGCTGTCATCTTCCAGGAAAGGCATTATTTATTTATTTATTTATTTATTTATTTATTTATTTATTTATTTATTCATTCATTCATTCATTAAATTTATATACCGCTCCATCTAGCTACATGGCTACTCTGGGCGGTTTACAAGCTGAACAAAAATCAAACCATAAGCAGTAAAATACAATATAACAAATAAGCACAAGTATATAAATAAAAACACTATAACTAGCAAACAATATATAACAACAGCATTCTTTGCTATACATCTTCTTAAATCTGTAGGTATCTATTAGCTATCCCAGCTCAGAATACTTGATAGATGGATGCATGCATGTCCTTTGGAGAGCACCTACATTTATGTCAGTTAATGTATCTTATGGTGAGGGATATTGACATTCCATTTATATCTTAAAGCAGCAAGGTGCTTACATTCAAGTGCTTACATTTGGGTGGAGACTTTTTAAAAAAAATTACAACTTTTCGTTTTAAAAATAATTTGATTTATAACAACCATTAAACATGGGAACAGCCCATCCCTACTTAGCTATCAAAAGTCCTTAACCCTCCCCCCCCACCCCACTGGAGATATCAACAATTCTCTTTCCTTCAAAGGCTCCCTTTCCCCTGCAATAATTGTACTAGTTGTTATGATGGTGCACTCCCTTTCCCCTTTATTAACACATAATCAAGAAATACTCCTCAAATATGTGTAAAAGTATGTGTTGTAAACAACCCCTTCTTCAATATTATATGTCAGTTTATCAGTAATGGCTATATCCCATACTTCTTTGTGCTATTCATTCAATTGAAAATCATACTTTACTTTTCTTTACTTAGCTATAAGGATGGGCTATTCATTTTGGAAGCAGTAGATTGAGCCCAAAGGTGCTGTTTGGAAGCCTCCAAAATGCAAGCAGCCAATCCGTTATCTTCCTACAGGGTCACATCAGGCTAAACTCCAACCAGGGTGAAGTCTCCTGACGTCATCTGTCCTTCTCCCTGGTGCTGGCCAATAAGGAGCTGGGCAGGGAAATGCATCATCTGTCTGATTGGCAGCGACAGGGCAAAAGGACAGATCACATCAGGAGACTTCACCCTGGTTGGAGTTTAGCCCAATGCGACCCTGCAGGAAGGTAAGTGATTGGCTGCTTGTGTTTCAGAGGCTTCCGAACAGCACCTGGGCTCATGGGAACAGCTCATCCCTACTTAGCTATCATTAATCTTGCAGCTGTTAATTAATAACTTTAATTCTCTAGTTGACCAATTAGATTGCTCCTTGCCAATAATGATGAAAGTGCTACTTCAGGACACACCTCTACATTCAATAAAAACACTTATACATTCCTGCTTTCCTACTATATATGAAAATAAGTACCAGTTTTCTTGCAACCCCTCCATTACTATTCAGAATAATTTATATTTATTTGATTTCATTTCACTGGAACAACATGCCATCTCCTCACTAGTTTATTGATAATGTCCTTAATCCTTACACAGATTTCTTTATTTCGATATCCCATAAAATTAAAACTTTCAAAATATTTTATTTACCACCCAATTCAGGACACTGTCATTCAAAGCATAAAGCTTCCACATGCTATATAAATTGTTGTTGCGCTGTGTTCACATGCATTTTCCATGTCTGTCTCAGGTCCTCTACAGACATAGTGGGGTCACTCTGCTTCCACTCTGTGTCATCTTTACATACACTGTACTCTATTTCACCACCCAGAGTGACATTTGGTTAGATGGTGCTATATATAAATCAAATAAATAGATAAATAAATAAACACATTTCTACATTAATATGTGATACTCCACCTATAAACCTGCATTTGAATTCTGAATCAACTTAGATTTCCAATAGAGCAGACCATTAATTCAATGGCATTTTAAGAAAGTGTTGATTCAATCTCAGACATTTGATTTGCTGAGTCTGCTGCAGCTCTTTCATTTCAGCTGGGATGGTGAACAGCAAACAGACCAAAAAGCATAATTAAATCTGCACTTCTAGGTTTCTATCTGCATTTTTGATGCATTTTCTCTAAAAATAGGTATTTCGGATTTATCAAAATAGTAATGTTTATAAATATATGTTATACTACATACTCATCCCAAGTGAAGAAGTATTCCAAGGGCCAGCAGCCCCTTCTAAACCTGCAGGCCCGGCAATCTACTGCATCTGCTACCCGGAAGTTCTCCCCCCATCACCAGGGCCCGCGGCATGCTCTGATTGGACTGCCTAGGTCCCTTTCTTGGCTCGGGCCTCCCTGTTAGCCATGAGTCCGGTGCCATCTTTCTCCAGATCCTCTCTTGCCTTGACAGTGGCCGCTATCGACCACAATGCCAGACCCTGTGAGTCAGGTCCGTTGATGTAACATACAACATCTGGTGAAGTGCACCTATGCTGCAGAAATTAATTTTTTATATATATATTCATAACTGTCATCTATCTGTCTCTTTGTTGTATTGGAATTTGGAAAGATGGAATTTTGAAACTTAACAGATTTTATTTTATAAAATAAATTGTGTGTGTGTGTGTGTGCAGAGAGAGAGAGAGAGAGAGAGAGAGAGAGAACCATCTCTCTCTCTCTCTCTCTCTCTCTCTGCAAGATGGATAATGCAAATAGCTGGGAGATTTTTACCTTCCATGAAATTCAAGGGAAAATTGGGTGCCTGAACTTGAGCAAAATGTGTGAGAGATTTTAAAATGAGTTGGAAGGAGCAGTGATACTAGAAACATTTTGTGTTGCATATCCAACATAATGTCGTACAGTTATATAGGTGGCCCTATTCAGATATTCAAGTAATGGTTAATTTGGTTTTGAACCCTCCAGGAGGGGTCCAGTGCCAGCATCTCCTTCCTTCTTTGTCATGGATACAATGTCCTTCCAGCTCAGATCACCTGGATGTGAACAGGAACATGTGGTGTCTGTCACCAGGAAGTACTCCTAGTAGTAATAGTAACATTACAAGGCAACTCATGATCATCATGTGGGCTTTAAAATCAGATTTCTAAAAGCTAAGCACTCTGAGCTCTTTGTCTGAATGGGGAAACCCAGTTTTTCATGTTCTTCTATGTTTTCCGTTGACTCCCTCATTCTTTCCCTTGGATTCATAAAGAAACCTGTGAATTTTATGAAGCTCTTATATACAAACCCCGAAGTTTGTTTATAAGACTCAAAGTCCTTATAAAGTTCTTATAAACATAGTTCTTATGAAGTTCATATAAATAAAACCCAAAGTACTTAGCCAGTCCCACCATTACCTTTGAATTCCATCAACTCGTGACATCATGAGCATATCCTCTGCATCTGAATTTATATATCCTCAGTTTGTACCCTGCTATCAGCATTCAAGGAGCAAGGCTAGGAATAACTTTGGAGCTTGGAAAACTCCTGACAAGATGTGAGGAGTTAAATGATTCCTCTGTATGCTTGTACAGCAGCTCATCACAGACTCTGTGGGGATTGCCATGCATTCTACTCTTGTGTTGCCTTTCAAGGGATGCCTCAGGAATACTCACAGCTTTTGGCAAAACGGCAAATTTGGTAGAAACATCTAAGCTTGCAATCTCCTCTGGAAAGGCTAGGAGAGCCATTTTAGCCCCCTTTTCTCTGGAAGGACATTCACTGGGGTCATATTGGACTTGCATCAATGCTGGGGAGGCGCCCTGCTTGATGCCTCTTTTATAAGCGACTTCAACATTCTAAGGGAAGAGCCGATGGGCTCACATCCAGTAGAGGGCAGTAGTGTACTTAACACCATGTCTAGTTGGGTGAACAAGCTACTCCAACAGGGAAGGACTTCAAGATAAGATTCTCAGTGAAGAATAGGAAGGTTGGCAAATACTTGACACATTTTCAGCACTTGTGTACTTTATTCCCCTTATACCTGATTGGAGAATGACCAAATGCTCTGATTAGCTCAGTTCAATTGCCTGATGATAATAATTACAAGTCTTTGCTTCGTTGATCTCAAGTGAGGATAATCTAATTATTTCTGGGTCAGATTATTAGATTATAAAATCTCTGTTACTCTGTCAATTCAAAGTGATCGTGGAAAGCTGATGTAGGGCTAAAAATCCTGGTCTCTGGGTTCAACAAGGGTGGAAGGAAATACCCACTGGACCTTAAACTATTTGGTCTAGCATTCTGTTCCTAGAGTGCCAACCAAATAATTTGGGAAAGTTAGAACATAAATCTTTGCTGATTTATTTCTCACAGGGGAGAATGAGAACTCCTGAGAGTTTTCACATCAGTGAAGAGGTTCATGAGGTTTTTTTTTTTTTTGCATTTTAAACAACTATTGTGAAAATATGGAATTCCTTTTGCTCAATAAACTTGTAGTTGGTACCAAAAAGCCCTAGAATGTTGTGTAAAGCGATGCAAATTCTTTGCGCACAATACAATATTTGTTTTTTACTAGATGTCCCATCTTCTTTGCTAACAGTGCTGTTGACAAAGAAAGCTCCCTGCCTCCCTTGCAGGACAGGAAAATATCATTGTGGTCAACAGTTGTTTGGGCTGTTTGTTTGTTTTGGCAGGCATCTTGGTGTGTTGAGACATGAACTGAAACCTTGTTGCATGTTGTAAGAAAATCCATATATTTCACACCGTTCCTAGGCAGCAAATAAAGAGTCCCCAGTGTGATTCTTGGGGAGGGACACTCAGACACTGGGCTTGTGGCTTGTGTATGTACTTGAGAATGTTGGGTACTCATATATGTGATGGAGCGCTTGTCCCTTAGATTAATAAATGCCTGTCTACTTAGAACTTCTTTAGCATTGGCAGTTAGGGTTGCCACCTCTAGGGAAGCCTGAGAAAACTGTTATGAGATGATCCCAGAGGTCATCATAACTAATAATCCTCGAAAGTCTTATTCTCTAAGCTTGTTTTTAAATCTTCCTGTGGGGTGGGACTGTTTTGTCATCACATGACAGATTTTCATATGGTCATGGTTGATCTGACCTTTGAATTGCCAGGTCAGTGTCATCATCTTGTTTCTGTTGCTCAGTAGACTGCTGCATTTTCTGGTGTTCCAAGACATGATGCACATGTACCTTGTGCACAGACTTCCTTGAGTAGTTTCTCTGTGATGGATCACTTCCTCCCATGCAAGGATGCACAACATCTGGCCCCACCAAGTGGAAATGCATCCCACCTGTGCTGCATCCCAAGCTTCCAGGTACTCAGAAATTCTCCTAAGATTTGTATGGCCAGATTGGCGGCCGCATGAAAGAGATTTGCTGTTGCTACTGCTGGCAGACACCATATTTCATGGGTAATCTTCATTCACAGGTATGGTAAACACACCTGTCTACATTGCCCTCATTTGCATTAATTTATCATAACTCCAAACCCACCTATGGGACATGCCTTTATGAAACAAAAAATGTCACAAAAGTTATAACAATTATTATGTGACTTCATTTCTAGAGGGATCTCTGATCGGCTAGGATCTCTGTGTGACTAATCTGGGATGTTCAAAATAGTTCCGAAACAGTATATGTGAAGATGAAGCAACACAAGATTGAACAGCAATGGGATATTCACAAAATCTAACTGTCGGCTGCAAAGTTGGCAGCTCAGCGGTTCGAATCCCAGATGCCATGCAGCAGAGCGAGCTCCCGCTGATAACCCCAGCTCCTGCCAACCTAGCAGTTCGAAAGCATGGAAATGCAAGTAGATAAATAGGTACCACATGCCCATGGACTTGCACAACACTGGCTCTTTGGCTTGAATACGGAGATGAGCACCGCCCCTAGAGTCGGACACGACTAGCACGCATATGCGGGGGGAAACCTTTACCTTTTTTATAGTTGCTTCAGCTTTTCCAAACACTGCTAGAATGTATTTGTGGTACGGAAGTGAAAGGCTTTTAATGCTATAGAATCATCGGAACTCAAGTTTCCTGAAGTGCTTAGAATTTGCTGCTGTACTTCAGAGGTAGATAATGGATAGCTCCAGCAGAGAATTCTAAGTATGTGAACAAACTACAATTCCCAGGATTCCATTGTATGGAGGCATGCTAGTTAAAGTTGGATATATCTTCTATATTCTAATTGGATAGTGAGTATACACTAAAAGCCAAGAAGTTCTACTGTCTTTACAAAATGCAGCTGCTGTTGTAACGCAGGCTGAGAGTTTGAAAATATGTTTTGGACTATATCTCCCAGAATACTTCAGCCAGCATGGATATGACCAATCTCCCCAGGGTTTCTTGGGGAGTTGTAGTTACAACTAGTGTTTCCAAGCCATGAAATGGGTAGTAAGATTGATAGTGCCATTTGCAAAGCAAACAGCCGTATGGTTTGCTGTCTTTATGGCTTGTTGGTTATTTGGGAAGAGGGCAGACAAGAAGTTAGGTTGTTGTCTGTGGCACTTCTTATCTTGACCATCTCTGCTGACATTGTATCAGCAGCTCCAAGTCAAGTTGTTAGGATGTTCGTGACCAGACTCTCGCAGCATCAATCTCACCATTAAGTTGTCAATCCTTTAATAGCACTTGGAAGTGAATCAGACACTTCCACTGACATTGTAACTGCTGAGTGTGAAGAAGGGCACGTCTTATTTCTCGAGACTTGTAGGTGACTCGTTCATTTACAACAGAGACCGTTAAGTGTTGTTCCCCACATTAGTGCTCACAGGCTTCTTTAGGGAAATCAAAGGAAGCTAGCATCACTTCTAAATCACCTTTAGAAGCTGTGAGGTAGATTTATGCCATCAATCTGAGGAATGACTCCTCTCTTTTTATACTATCATCCATGGAAGATGAACAGGATAGTGCAGTGTGCACTTCGAAAAAAGGAAAATTGTATCAAGTGGGACTGAAGAAGAGATCAATGCAAAGCCACCCTATCACTTCTTAAAGGACAGATGATGTCTTATTATCTTCTTTGACAACAGGAGCCAATTTCAGGGTCAGCCCTCTGATTCTTTGGGAAATAATGTCTCAGGTCTTGAGTAAGTTTGATTTAAAAGTATTCAGACATCTAATTATAGATTATTACAGAATGAAAATCTAAAGTATTCTGGGGTTGCAATGGTTAAAATGCTAGATTATTATAACACGAAGCCAGGTTCAAATTCTCGGGAAGCCACAATGCTTTCTAGGCTGGTCATACTCTCTATATCGTCCCTCAGGATTGCTGGGGAAAGAAAATGAGAGAGAAAGAAGCATGTGCACAGCACACGGAGCATATATGCAGAATGAATATGAAGGCATCTGTCTCATCTCGATTGAATGTGAACCCCACGTGATTTTGTGATCCTGACTCCCCCTTCACGCTTGCCTGAATTGCCACCCAAATTGCTAAAATTTGGAAATTCGTATTTGTTAGGGGTAACAATTTGTATGAATATAAATAGATGGATTAGCAATATGTGAACACATTTTGCAATTTGCTTTTTAAACACGTGCCCTTCTCTAGTCTCTATGCATAGCTGAGACTAGAGGAGGCAGGGAGGAGCTAGCAGGCTGCCATGTGGATTGGCAAACTACTGCAAAAAAAAAAAAAAAAGACCCCCTCGGTGCAATGAACCTGCTAAGTGGACCAGGCAGTGGGGCTAGGATGGGATATGGAGACACCTGCCAGGCACTGCTTCATATGAACCATAAATACCCATCTCTAGTGACAACATGCTGGGATGATGAAAGTGGTCAATATACAGCCCATGATCTCAACCTAGTACTTTGGGTTGCTTTGCCATATGGAGGTCACATGCATATTTAATACAATTGAGTATGCTAGAAAGGTGCCACTTTCACCAAAGTGTCTGGGGCAGTTAGCTTTTGCAGTAGTGTATTTGCTTCACTCTAACCTCTCCTTTTCAACTGGAGGCAGATGAACCAAGAAGACCCTGTGCAAGCATGAGTAACAGGAGGGGAAGGAGGGAAAGGAGAGAAAAGAAATTACTGTCTTAGGAGTGAATTAATTGGGGGAAATGTGTTTTAGGGAAATGTGGAAGAGAAATTAATTTGGAAAGAATCCAGGTAAGAAATTAAAGTGGAGGAGATTAATTGACAGGAAAAGGATTTTCAGGCTATTGATGTTGTGAGTCATTTCTTGCCAACTTGCTCTGTCCTCGGTTTCTATCACTGGATGGTGAAAATGCCAACGAGGATCTTATAAATCATCCATAGGGACAGGCTGGCTGACGTCTTCTGGTTATCTGAGGAAAAAGTGAGGCTCTCCCATCTACCCACATCCCCTATATACAAGCAAACTGGACTTTCACATTGGTGATGGAATATTTCACATCAAATTAGCAGATTAGATGGGATGGGAGGAATATGTCATTCACTGAAGGCACTTTAGGATAGGATAGATCTAATCTTCCACTCCGAAATCTGTCCTTAGAGGAAACTCAAACTCATGCTTCCTCTTCCTGGCCAAGTAGATGCATTGCAGTTCATATATTTTTGAATTGAGAGCTTTGTTGAGAGAAGAGATAAAAAGGGAGGTGGGTTCAGGTACAGTGGTAACTTATATAAAGGAATTAATTCGTTCCACATGAAATTCTGTTAAGCAAATTTTCCTTTATACAAATTTCCCATAGGAATGCATTAAAAATGGAGTAATCCCTAATCACAATCATTTTATGTTGCACAGATTCGCCCCATAGGCGATTCTGTTATGCAAATGTCCCTTATCTCCAGAATTTTTTATGTTGTACAGATTTTATGTTATACAAACTGTTTGTTACATGAGGGTCTCCTGTATATGGATTATTGTGACGACCCCTCCCTTTTAGATGTGTAATTGTGATGAAAACATGAAGTGTAAAGAACCAAGTTATTTTTCTTCACCGGATTCTCTTGGTAATGCTGTGTGTTGTGTCGTTATAGTCGTGACCGACTCTTCGTTATTCCATGTCCATGGAGTTTTCTTGGCAGGAATACTGGAGTGGCTTGCCAGTTCCTACTCCAGGCACCTACAGCACCTGGTATTCCCTGGTGGTCTCCCATCCAAGTACTAACCAGGCCGACCCTGCTTAGCTTCCGATATCAGGCGAGATTGGATGTGCTTAGGGCATCTGGGACAGACTCAGATGTATAATATAAAAATAATAATGATGTTTATTGAGAAAATAAATAAATACAACTATGACTGAAGTTGGTATGCGTTGCCTTAAACTATAAATAGATTAAATCAAATCTTCAAGCCTCCCTGTCTTTAATAAACAGTAAATAGTAAAGCCCTCACACCTAACCTGCCTGACTGAACTCTAAAAGAGCTGTTGGCATGAGGTTCCATCTTCATTGCGCCAATCCCTGTACAGCCCGTCCTGCACCTGCATTTTAGTGCTGCCACGGTTCATATTTGCTTCACCAGGGAAATGAATACATTTCCCTGGAAATGTATTCATTTCTTATGTTGACTCTGGAGTAAAAATAATGTATCTCCCATGGCTTGTAATGGGTCTGAACTAGTTGGGGTCATGAAGAGTTGGTCACGACTGCATGACACAAGTTGCCTCTCTCTCATCTTCTCCCTCACTTCCACCTTCCCACAGTAGTTTTGACTGCTCTAGAAAAAACAGCTACTGAGCTCTCCATGTTGTGCATTAGAGTTGCTGAGCCTGAAAGCTGTTTGTTTAGGATTACAATAGTGCAAGACAACTAAGAAAAGTCCTTAATAATAAATAACCAGTACAGTATTTAAGGACAACTGCAATCTGGTAATGGAGGGGTATATTAATAGTACACTGCAAGAGATGAAATTTGCTCATCTCTTTAATGGAAAATTATTCACTCAATTGTTTGTGTATATATTCACCATCCCAAAAAGCTACCCATGTAAGCAACTGTCTTGAATGTGTTTTTCTTTTGCTTTCAATACATTCTTTTCACTTTTTAAATGTCTCCTTAAAGAAGGAGAAGAGGTGGGGGTTGGGGAGGAGGAAGTTTTAAATGATCCAGAGCTCCTGTACATGGTAGTGTAAATTATGAGCAGGTTAAGATCAATTTGGTGTGAGCTGCATTAAGATTGGTGGTCCTTGAAGTTGTTTCTGTTTTAATTGCACCATCTTTCATATCACTATGAAATATTTTAAGTGAGGGGGGGGAGAGCTTGTCTTCCAAACAAATGAGACAAAAGAAAATCTCTGAAGAAAGGAAATTGCAGTATAATGGAACAAATGGCTCACAGCCATCCCACTATGGGCTGTGTGATCTCATCAGAGCAAATATGTTAAGCTGCCTTGGATTTGGTTAGCACTGAAGCAGGGGAATCTCTGAGAGGAAGTTATAAGGAAATGTTGTGATGGCGGCATCTTCGTAGGTGGCACTCTCTTTTTTCATTATCATCATTATTTGAGAGGCAGGATTTAATTACATGTTCCCTTGAATGACGGCTGGAAAGGTTCTGGTCTGTGGGAGGTTCCAGATGTGATGTCCCCATTTCCTGATGTTGTGCTGTACTCTGCCTTGTGGAACCACAACACTCATGACCCCAGGACTCTGGCTTGATTATAAAGTCAGTGTTGTTGCTTGCCTGGATGCACTTCAGTAACTGTTCGTTTCTCTCCTTTCTCCCTGCTTCCTGCCTGTGCAGAAGCTCAGCTATCAGGATGCAAAGCATGCACACTGACCTGTTCAACAAATGTCAACTCATCTTGGGGCTTAGGCCCTTCTGAACCAGTCATGACAGTCCTGGTACTGCAGGAGCAGAGGTGTGTTTCATCCAAAGAGGCCATGCTTTGGTCGACAATATGAAGGCAATGGGTTGCTGAGGAGAAAAACTTCAAGCTGGAAAGGAAGAAAAACCATGCATCTGCCGTGATTTGGCAACAGTTATGGATAAGAAACCTCCCGAACCGGAGAGGTTCCATCTTGCCTGGGAGCTGATCCTGGTGGTTTACTATGGTGGGTAATCTGGGATCAACTTTCTAAAACAATAGGTGCATATGAACTACACAACCTGCTGTATCATTTTGACTGTCATGACTCTGTCACATAAGGGAACCCTGGACTTTTGAAAGAAACGGATTCTCATTTGTCTGAAAGACATGTGCTGTGTATTTGCAAACAAAGATGGTGTTTGATGGCAAGCACACATTATTGGGGGTTATTTGGACTTCTTAGACTGTTGCTGGATGTTAGAACTAGGGGACATACACTCAAATTGAGGGCTGGGAGAGTAAGAACAGACAAAAGAAAATATTTTTTCACCCAGCGCGTTGTCAGTCTGTGGAACTCCCTGCCAAAGGATGTTGTGAAGGCATCTGGTCTGGATGCCTTCAAAGGGGGATTGGACAGATTCCTGGAAGAAAAGTCCATCACAGGTTACAAACCATCATGGAGATGTGTAATCTCCAGGCTTAAAACCAGGATACCTCAAGGACCATATGCAGGGGACAGATATCAAGTTTTGTGCACTCCCAGAGGCATCTGGCGGGGCCACTGTGAGATACAGGAAGCTGGTCTAGATGGGCCTTTGGCCTGATCCAGCATGGCTCTTCTTATGTTCTTAAATGAACATCCAGCCTTTCTGATCATCACTGAATGTCCCATGCAGGTTCTCATTCTTTCAGTCCTTACTGTGGGGCAGGAGACTGTGTCTTAGTTTGCACAAACGGGACTACTGTTTGGCTTCTAGCTCTAATGCTAATACAGATTACTATATTAATTTGGCTGGAATAATTTCAACAGTCAATGTAGTGTGATTGAGGCTTGAGTATCTGGCACTGGGAACAGGGGAACTGAATCTCTATTTGGCCGTCAAGTCCTCCAGATGACTTTGGTTTGTCATTAGCTATTAGTCCAGAGTGTAGGACTTTAGGCTATGGGTCAGAAGCTTGCTGTCCTACCTTCCCAATCTGGCCTTCTGGCATTTCCCATAAGGCCAAGCCTCCATTCAGCAGTTGTCCAGGTTCCATGTTCCTTGCCACCCTCCAAAAATAAAAAGAATTTTAGACTAACCTTCTGTGGTGACTGACTATATGCACTATCATACTGGACACCTGCATGTCAAAATGTACAACTACAGTACATCACTGACAGGAACAGATATTTCCCAAAGCCAATGGTTCCTAATTGTCCATACAAGATCTATCCACTGAAAAATACTTTGCATTAATTCTGGAATAGTTGATAAGAAAGGACAGTGCTGCTGGGAAACATCATTGTTCCCTTCTACTACTGTGAAGATTGTTGCAAAATTCAGAAGGAATAGGGAAACCTAAACTGGATATCAGATGATATATCCTCTGGGGGTTTAAAAAATCTGGACACTTTGACCCCTTTGAATTCTGCTGCATGCCTGGTCAGGAATGACAGAATGCTAGTTTCTGCTATCTTGCATTCCTTGATGGAAGGAAAGTGCAACAAACCCTTTAGAATACAGTGGTACCTCTACTTACGAGTTTAAATCTGTCCTGAATGCATGCTCATAAGTCAAACAACTCGTAAGTAGAGCAGCCATATCTAAATAAATAAATAAATAAATCGTAAGTAGACCAGACCACATATAAAATTTGTAAATGGTTTCCCGCTCTTAAGTCCAATTGCTGGTAAGCAGAAGTACCAGTGTATTGGTTTGAATAGATGGTGTAGTTCTTGGAGTGTGTATGGTTTTAAATTGCTAGAAAATTTTAAACATTTTTTTCCTGTTAAAATGTATGTTATTTGTATCTTTCTTGTATTCTGAGTTGAGATCTTGCTCTAGAATAGAATCTAAATGATCAGAGAGCTAGTATGGTCTAGTGCATAGAATGTTGGGACTAGGACTCAGAAGACTTCAGTTCAAAATTCCCATTTGGCTGTAGGAAATTAGTAATAAATCATCATCATCATTATCATCATGCCTTCAAGTCAATTTGACTTATGATGACCCTAGGTAGAGAATTCTCATTCCTTTTTTTCTAGGGGGGCACTGGGGCTGCAGCCACACTGGTTGGCTCTACTTAAAGGAGACACTGCAGGGAATTAGATTCCCAATCTTTGGGAGCCAGATAAACCACTGAGCCATATAACCAGCTCTCTGGTGTAAAATTCTCTTAATAATCTCATCTCCCCCGAAAACTGTATTAGAGATGTCATATGCCAGAAGTGAGTTTGTATCATATGGCAACAATAACTGTTCCAAATAAATAAATCATAAGAGAAGGGAAAGAAAATAATAAACTTCTCAAGGATTAAAATAATGCCAATGTTTGTACCAACTTTTTGAAAATGTTGGGAAACCTTGTTACTGGAGTTGAAGGATGATCAAGCACTGGCCTATTCATGTGCCTGCACTGACATATTCAGTCCAGCCTCAATAATGGGGTTGAATTGTACCAGCCCCCACTGTAGGCTGTGCAAACGCAGAAATGACTGGGCGAGTGGATGGCTTCAGTAAAGATTAATACAGTCTAGATGTTCACCTTTCGTATTGCCATTTCCCCCACAAAACAAGACTCCAAACTTTTCTTTCTCTTTTTTTTAATAACTGGTGGTAAAACTTTATTATTCAAGTTTAGATGTAACAGACATCTTTTGCTGCCTGAAGAATTGTTTGCATAAGAAATACACCAGAAACATGTTTGTGAGTAGAAATGAACATGCACTATTGGGCGGGGGAAAGGGGTAGAGGAAAGCACACATTGAGAAAATAAAATAAAGTAACCATGTGTCATAGAAGACAGAATAGTAATGAGCATTCTAGAGGCAATCCAGAGCTATATATTTAAAGGGTTTTCTTGAAACATATAATTCCACAGTTGAGACTTCCATGAACTTTGCTGTCCTGTTCAAGGATGACGGCATTTCGAGATGTTAGCTTTTATTCCTCTCTATCAAAAGGGAACAATAATTAAGAAATGAAAGGAAAGTATAGAGACATTCCTACCATGAAATAAATCCTTAGGATGTTACCTAGTAGCAGATATCAGATGTTGTTGGGAGCGGTATTAGGTGTTGTGAGAGAGGGAAGAGGGAGAGGTTAACCCATGGACCTCAAACAACTGGAACATCTGCTTACATACTAAAATTAGTGTTTTTACCCAGTGCTCATTTATTTCAAAGAAGCTCACACAGTATACTGTCCAGTGGGACCATACATCATCTCCATCAAAGGAAGTTGTATATTGGGATTTTCTACCTGGAGTACCATAGTACCAATGGTCAACATTGGAAAGATGTCATAGTTTGGCCATAAAACTGGAATACCGTAGCAGAAAATCATTTTTTTAAAAAAAGACTATTGTATTTAAGATGTATTTAGTTTATTTCCAATGGCCACCCTATCTTATCTGTAGGCAGACTAAACACAAATCTTTGCATTTCTTATTTTTGGCTATAGCAGTTTAAAATTCTATAAACCTCCTGGGTACCTTAAGTATCAGAGGGTGTAGCAAACTATATGAGATACTATGTGAACCTAACTAATAAACATGAGTTTTCATCAAGCATTTTCCCCTGTTTCGTGGCCAAGCTCTGATAGCTTCAACTCTGTATGGGTGCCATATGTGTCAAAACATACTCTTGTTAGTATCTGTGTGAGTGGCATGCCATGAAATTAGGAATGGATTCATAGCAGTTTTGCATCCTCTATGTGTTAAAGGGCCTCCTGATATGGGATGATGAGGTTGTAGTCCAATACAGCTGAAGAGTGCAAAGTTGGAGAAAGTTAAGCCTATAGCATCTATAATGCAATGGAAAAGGCATGGCTTTGACGGTACAGATTGTGACATACATACCGTAAGAAGAAAATATGTCAACAAACGTGTTAGCAAGGAGTAAAAATCCTTTTTTAAAATTGCACACTAGGTTCCTCTATATCAAAGTGGGCAAGTTTTTTAAGTCTTTGGCATTAGTTTTTTCAGATGTAGGAACAGGCATAATCAGGTTAACCGAGCTGAGATATATATTCTAGAAGTACAGAGTTAATTATCAGAGGCTGAAAGAGAATAAAGTAATGGGTGGATAAAAAGATAACTTTTCTTGACACTGCACTTAAGGACAAGCATTTATTTTTAAATATTGTATAACAGTAGCTAGTGACAAGGTACAGGAAGACTCCCATATCTGCAGGTTCAGTTTCTGTGGTTTCAATTATTTGTGGTCTGGAAATATTTAAATAAAAAATTACAGAAAAAAATATATTTTCACATGCATTATCAGAAATGGCCACTAAAGGGAGCCAGAGACTGTACTATGAATTCTTTCTGGCGAAGACTACATATAGCATATTAGTCTATAGTGGCCAGTTCTGGTAGTACATGTAAAATATCTGTGTTTCTTATTATTTGTGAGGAGTGGGAGCAGCAGTTTAAAATCAATCCCCAGAGGGTATGGTGGATAGATCTCTTTCCCTAACTACCTTCTTTTAAATGCCTCACTTTATTATTTGACATCTCTCCTTGCTGACACATTTTCATTTTCTGCTCTGCCACTAAGGTAGGCTCTAATGTGGTTTAAGTGGGAACATGGGCTACTACTGAGCAGTAAGACTCCACTTTTTTATTACTACTTTATATTCATTTATTTTACCTGGGTTGAAACACATGGTCCTGCCCTGCATTTTGAAAATGAAATGCTCATTGTCTTTCAGCTGGATTGTGTGATTTGCGTTGTGATTAACAAATTTAAGAGTGCTGAATTCTATTCTGCAGATTATTGGCTGTTTACATTCAGAACTCATCCATCAATTTTTTTATACACCAAGCTCAGGGTGATCTTTGCCTTTGGTCAGTAAAATGCAATATGGCTACTTGTTAAAGGAAATCTTAATATGAGACTCTGTGTGGAACTCTTTAAGTCACTTAGGGTCTTGCAACAACCCCCTTGGATCAGAACTTACTTTTATAGATATGGAATACTCACCCTCTGTTTCTTAAACAATAAAGCCTAATGTTTTCTGGAATTTGAAGTTCAAAACATTTGAAGAACCAACACTTGAAAAATCCTACCACAGCTGGAATCTGAGCTGATAATGGTCTGCTTCAACTGCTTTGGGTTTGGATTTGACCAATCTATGTCTTTTTGCCAGTGCAAATGATGTGGATCTAAGTCCTTGCGGCTGACTGCACTCTGCTAAATCTTCTAAAGAGAGTTGAGAGAACCTTGTTGTAGGTTTGGGGCAGCACAAGTGAAAGAAAAAAGTGGAGTCAACTTATAATATCACCCACTATATGAGGTTATTAAGTATAAAGCTTCTTCCCAGTGTTTTCCCCAAACATTTACGTAAAGCTGGGGGAAAAGAACACAGGCAATTTTGACAGGTCCATGGTCCAGTTTTCTGGCCCTAGGACCATTGACAAACTTCTGTATATGCCAAAAAAGCACAAAATGAAACAGAAGCTATCTAGGAATCAACATATAGTTAAATGGTGAATAGGGCCCTATGAAAAGGTAAGATCACAATTCCTAGAGATGTCAGTTAGTGGCAATGTACAGTGGTACCTCTACTTACGAGTGGCTCTGATTACGAACAATTCAACTTAAGAGCGGAAAACCGTTGGCGTTTTAACTGCTGCCTTACAAATTTTAGATGTTGTCTGCTCTGCTTACATTTTTTTATTTTTTAGATATGGTTGCTCTACTTATGAGTTACTGAACTTATGAGCATGTATTTGGAACAGATTAAACTTGTAAGTAGAAGTACCACAGTAACTGAATCTTGGCAGAAAAAGAAGGGGACAGGAAAGGCTTGAATGTGTGTGAAAAAAAAAAAACCAAAACAAACACACTCTCCAAAACTACTAAACACTTGCCATAAGGATAAACAGGTGGCCCCATCTTGTAAAAGAATGTTTAGACTGTGTCAGCATGTCAAGCCAAAACAAACAAATAAATGTATCAATCTGGACATATTAGGTCAATTTTTAAATTTATTTTGCATAGGTTAAATGTTATTGAAAACCACAGTCCTGCTCCACACTAGGAAGTTTATTCCTTCATTGAGTCATCCTGATCTTTCTAGATAATGATCAATCTAACAGGACATCTCCTGTATGCCCTATTTTCAGTATAAGGCTAGTGGCCCAGAATTTGGGTACACATATAACATCTCAGATTATATATGTCTCATCATGGCTTTTCATCTCAAACAAGTTTGGGCCTCTTCCCGGGAAGCAATGTTTCCTTGATGGTCACTTGGCCCTATAATCTGCAGCAAATCTAGAACAGACCTTGGGAACGTTAATATTGGATTACCATTCTGGGAATTCCATCATACAGAATAACCCTTCGGATCTTCTGGGAGGGATGGAAACCCAAACATGAGTTTGCCATGTTTTCAGGCAAAAGATAAATACAGGTAGCTGACTATACTGAATGTTACTTACATCTAGGAAACATTAATAAAATAAAGAATAATTTTATGGCATTTAAACAGAGTAGTTTGTCGTTTGTGCCAGTACCTTTATAATCAATTGGCCAAAATACTTGAAGGAGGAAGCAAGTTTTCCTCTGAGAGAAAATCTGGCATGCTTATTTCCAAAACCTTCCTCAAAGATAAGGACTAGAAGCATAGTTTTTAAACTGAAAGCCAGACATTTAAAGAAGGCTCTGGGGAAGTCCTGACTTGAACTTGTGCAACTACAAAGCCTTTTTGTTTGACAGGCAATATACTGTGTGACTGTGTCCATTTCCATAGATGGGCAAATTGCTTTCCTTTGTTAAATCTGTATCATGGTGCTGGGAGTTGAAATAATAATAAAAAGATAATTCTTCCCGTCTCTGCCCACCACTTCCCCAAATTAGTAGAATACAATGTTTTATATAGTTTTAATTTCTGAAGATGTTCATAGAGAGACCTATATCTACCAGCAGTAGAGAAGCTTTAAAGGAAGAAAGAGATACCTTACGAAACTTAGCAAGTCAAGCCTTGTTGCCATGCAGTACTTTTTTGGTAGTTTTTGCTGGATGTTAAATAAGCATATGATTTCTCAGGGGGTGTATCTGGACCAACATCCTTGGGCCACTAAGGGCATGGGCAGCATCCTTTCCTAATCAGCTGCTAAATGCAACCTTAACAAGCATGTGGCAGTTTTCTTGACAATCACCAAGGCCAGATCTGCATAATCTGTGACCTATTGAGACATGTATGGCCCATTTTCCTTGGGTTTTTTTTTTTTTTTTTGGTATCCTACATAGTCAGAAAAATAGTAAAACATGACAAACCCTACTTATATGATTGGACTGGGTACCTTTGGTTTGGTTTCAGGCATAGCCCACGGTTCCAATTTTAAGCTAAAGATAAAGAAATGGGACAGGTAGACAGGTAGTCTTGTTGTCAAACAACATGCCTGCTATGACTTTAAAACTGGACAAAGGATTCAGTGACAACCTGCCTGTGAGAAATGTAGCTCCTGTCACAGTGGCAAGATCTGTAAGCCAGATATGCAATTGCTTCTTGTACAAGTTATTTCTCACAGCTTGCTTTAGATGTAAATTGTAGATGCACACAGAAGGGCAATTTTTTTTCAGAGGGGTGTCTAGGCTTGGCAAATTTGCATATAACCATTTGGCAAGACCACAACTTTTGTCTGACACACTGCTGTCTGTATTATGCTGTCAAATTATGGGGATTGTTTTTACCAGTTGCCTTAAGATAACTGGGCAAATGGAAAAGTGATAAATAATAATTATTCTTTGCTCTTAGCAGAAGAACATGGTGATCAGATTACCAAGTGGTTGTACCACTTGCACTATTGCATCATGCACGACAACATGATCTACAGAAATTTTGCACTCGCTCTCCTTGGTTACCTCAACTACTATCATGCCCTCGTGTCGTATGATGGAGAAATTAGTTTCACCGTGTTCAATAAGGCTCTTGTTCTATTGTCACAGTTTTTTTTTAGGACTGCAGACTTGGTTATTTTTATTAGAAGGCTGCGGAAGATGGGTTGGCTTGATTTGACAAAAACTGGGTTTTCAAGAGGCTGCCTGAGCACCACGGGTCAGAGGTTTGGTTTTCCCAGTGTATGTGTACCCTGGGGGGGGGGCGGAGCCAGCTAGTACAGCCTTGGCCAGGTAACATGGTCCCAGACATCCATCAGAAGGAGGGGATCATAAGCCGCTTCTGAAAACTGAGAGAAAGGTCACCATAAGTCAGAACTGACTTGATGGCACAACATTGTTATTTAAATATTTATTTATGGGTGTCTCTCAGAAATCAACTATCTTGTGTACAGTGTCCCATTTCCAACTCATTTCCAAATTCGCTGCTGTTCAGGCTGCCTCTACTTAGTTTTACATTTTCCCAAGTCATGCTGAGAATATTACTCTCTCCTCAATGGCCTGTCTTCTTCCTCCCATTTCTACGTAAGCACAAGCATGTTCATTTTCTACCAGATCAGAGAGCGATACACCTGAACCATGTTCAATTTTAGTTTTAATTATGTGAACATTTGTGATGGGCAGCAGAATAAGTGGGATCAGAAGAAGGCCTTTCCCAACTGGAGGACGGGAGCCTAGAAATACTTCCTTAAAAATGTTTAAGACAATAAAAAGAGAAGGAAAGGAAAGAACAATGGGATATCAGACAAGACAGTTTAAAACTTCATTTGCAGCAATATTCAGGACCCAATTGCACTCCACAATCTTGAGAGGCTAGGTCCCTGCAATGAGAAAGTCAGCCCCGGCATGACAAATCAAGCAAACATGAAGCGACTGTGTCATATGGAAAAATGAAGTGCAATGCTACTACAGAATGCAATTAAAAAAAAAACAGTGCCAAAGAGTCAAATGGCACCTCTTGACATAATCTCTGAAGTGTTTCATCTGAAACATAGACAAAGCAATAAAAAGAGGATATATGTTTATCATGTTTATCATAACAATGTGAGTTAAGAGCTTAAGATACAAAAAAAAGTACTTGGAATGAATAGTGCTACCCTTTTTCTTCCTCCTAAGTAGGCATAAAAATATTTCCATTTCCTTCTTCTTCGTCTTCTTTCCCTCCCCTCCCCCAAATATCATTAATATTGACAAAGTCCATTCATTTCATGTTACCGGTTACAATTTTAATGCACACACACGCGCACAAATAAAAGATACCCTACTGCAATAGAAAGTTGCTTCATTACCTTGTTTGCTACATTTGCACATGTAAACAGAGCGAGGCAGAGCCAGCGCTGAATCTTACGCATGATGGAATATCTTTGTTGCATACGTACACTGTAGAAAATAATTATTCAATATGTCAGGCACCATTATTTGAAATGTAATACATTAATATTTACTAGAAAAATAAGTTTTTTCCTATTTGTTCTCCCAACTTCTTAAATGAAATAAGTTAATATGACAGTGCATCCAGTAGCTTGTAATATCTCTTGTATATCCCTTCGTAAAAATAATCAAACCTACTGGCTGGGCTGAGATAACACAAATGAACTGAAGTCCATCCTTTGTAGATCCTCGTAGCATCTATGGAGGCTTGTCTAACAGCACCTTGCACTGATGAGTGAATATTTAGTTATTTAGCCCTATTTCCCTGAGCAGTTATGCTGAGGAGCTTTCCCTTCATGGAATAATTTTACAAAAAGCTTCTTCCCCCTCTTTAAAGAATTAAAAAAAAAATAACCATGAAGGCAAATGTTAGCAAAAAGCTGGCGTAGAGAAATTGACCGCTGTTTGGGAGGAAGTCGGTCATGCAGTCTAACCTGAAGCAAAATTTAGAAAGAACAGATAATGCAAAATAGTATACTATGTATATCAAGTTGAAAGAGTAGCTTACATTTAAGAGACAGAGCACTGTTCTTTAGAATGGTACTCTCTAAACTAAGCCTCTATTTTGGCCAAAACATGTTACCCACAATCCCCTGAGAAGCAGTTTGCAACCCCAGGGTGTGCTCTGAGCTGGCATTCAACAAACACTAGCTGAATGTACATTTTAGAAAAGCCTTCCCAATCCCTACAAAGATTTATGAGGCAGACTGGAAAGGAGGTCTTTCCAAATATATAATAGCATATTCTGAGACCCAAGTCATTTTCGTCTTTCCTGAGAAGTTTTACCTATGTGTTTTCAGGTCAAAGGGGAAGGAACAATACATTGTGGCCTTTGTGATCTGGAAGGCTCATAATGATTGTTACACGATCTATTGGTACCTACTCCAACTTACTGTCACTCTAGATGTAGGAGGGACAACGTTCTGGGGTCGAAAGATAAACTGCCCTCTGCACCCCTCAAATACTTCAAGACTAGAGTACATCCTTCCATTGCTAGTAAATTTTCATAACTGCAAGATCCCAGTGATTCTGCTGGGAAACACAGTGTAAATGGAGCACATATCTTCTTTCCTAATATAAATATATTCTTAGCATCCTGCTTAGGAATACATTTCTAAATGGAAACAAGGTGTTGCATGCCCCACGAATCACAAAATTGCTGGGATATTGGGGGGCAGTGGCAAGTGGGGAAAACGTCAGTGGTGCTGGCAGGCAGTAATCCAGAGTGGGCGGAGATGCAAAAAGCTGGAGGGGGTCACATGTGCCCTCCTGCCCTAAACTTTGAAGGGAGAGCATTGTCATAAACTGTAAGGTGCAGTGATCAAACAGTAGAGGAGCAACTTGAATCCAGAGTAAAGTACAGCCTCCGGATTGCAGAAACAATGATGTTCTAATAAGGCCAAAGTTGAACCCAAATAATAACAATAAAAAAATAATATTAGATTTCTGGACATTGTTTATTTAATAAGTCTATTTTGCTATACAGTGTGCATATCTTACTGTACACCTGCTGCAGCATTACAAATCTTTGCATTCTAGCCAGCTATGTTTCTTGTACAAAAACAGAGCATTAGATGTCTGGGAAAGCCTTTTTTCCAATAGAGTCTTGCTCTAATATAGTGTATTTTTGCATGGATTTAGGTGGGATGGGTCCCTAAGTGATCAACCCTTTACCCTTGCCTCCCCCTGTCACCTATTCCAGCTGCCATCTGTTGCCTCTCTCTTTTTTGGGAATAGACTTTTTGCTTATAGGAAGGAAACGGAGAGAAGAGAAAATAATGAAGGATTGTATACTGGATAAGGCATGCTTGCTATATGAAGTGCTTAATAAGACATTACAAGCTATTGAATTCCCATCAAGGAAACCTATTTCTGTTTAATTGTGCTAAGTGCTAA
Organism: Phrynocephalus versicolor; assembly: GCA_023846285.1. Taxonomy (NCBI): domain Eukaryota; kingdom Metazoa; phylum Chordata; class Lepidosauria; order Squamata; family Agamidae; genus Phrynocephalus; species Phrynocephalus versicolor. The sequence continues at coordinate 15,823,621 of JAHTLZ010000204.1, read as the reverse complement.
GGTTTTATTTTATTTTATTTTATTTTACTCTTTAGATTTGCCATTTGTTTCAGCTTGTGCATTGTTCCTATGTAGGCCCCTCTGGATGTGAGTTGTGAAGTCATACTTGTCCGTGCAAAAATGCTGGCATATACTGCACTGAAATGGTCCACTGTCACCGTGGCAACTCATATGCAAGGCATACATCACTTCATCCAGAAAGACAATGCCACAGTGCACACACTTGGTTGACAGTTCATCTTGAGTACTTCGGTCAACTTTCTCCGTTTTAACTACATTCAAGGGGCCTTCATTTTTCGTGTTGGGCGGCACCTTAGCTTTCTCCTTGGAGGCACCATTTGCAGTTGGCCCAGGTCTGGAATGCTTTATCGCCAAATCTAGAGGAATGTCATTGTCGGATCCGACTGCTGAAAAATGAGGAGGCAGATTGAAGGTGGGATAAGGCACATAGTTTTGGCAAGGATTTGGTAGGCCAGGCACATGACTCAAGTAGTGTGGATTCCCAGGAACGGACAGCTTATATTTACTCCAGAATCTCAGCCAATCGGCTTCACTTTGAAAGTCATTGTGTACAAATGGAAGCCCAAACAGCGGATACTGATATTTTTCGATGGGACTTCCAGGTGGTGAATAGTTCGGGTGTTTAGCAGGTCTCATATATTTCTCTATTGGACTCCCTCTCTCTGAGCTTCCTTTTCCTTCTGATATAGAGGAACTATTGCCTGGGTCTCCGGTACTTTCCTGAGGACTTTTTATCTGAATGTGCAAAGGCTGCATCCTTTTATGAATATCCAGAGTTTGGCTGACCAATATTGACTGCGGTGCAGAATGGCTTTTAGTCAATGAACCCTGGGCTTCATATTTACTCAGACTGGGAAGCTGGATATCTCTCTGGTGACCTTCCGTCAAGTGATCCTCTGACCTCCTATCTAACGGGCTGCCGTTGACTTGTTCCTCGCCATTCCCTCTTTGTTGTTTGTTTAGCTGCTCAGCCTGAAGTGCCTCCGGGTTAAGGCGCTTTCTTGTCCGTCTCCTAATGATCTGCTCACCGTTGTTTTGTTTAATGATGTTTAAAGGCCTGGGAGTCTGCATATAAAACACAATAACATGATAAATGAAGGAGCAATGCCAAGCAAAGTTTTGCAGAACTACTTGTGCAAAACCCTAGTCATAGAAGTGAACACTGTAATGTTGTTTCATTAAAATAAATTTAAAGAGCATCTTTTCCCCAAACAAGACACTGCAAGGTTACATCAAGTGCTGAAATCTTCCTACTTAATTTGGAATAATGAAAACATATTTGAATTGGTTTTCCTGGTATGCAAGTGCTGGAGTTAAAGGTGCCACTGCCATCTACTGTATCTTCAGCACATACAATTTAGTATAACTTCTATATTGTCAGATGGTGATCAGAACTATGAACCCTAAATCTATTCTTAGCAAAGGTTCCCTCTGCACATGCGTGCTAGTTGTGTCTGACTCTACGGGTGGTGCTCATCTCCATTTCTAAGCCAAAGAGCCAGTGTGGTGCATGTTCGTGGCCATGTGGTTGGCTTGGCCAAACACCTTTCTGTGTGCACCACACTGTTTACCTTCCCACTTTTTACGGTGGTACCTATTTATCTACTTGCATTTACATACTTTTGAACTGCTAGGTTCTATTCTTAACATCATCCTAATAGAATGGAAATTTATTCTGGTGGCTCAGTGGACTAAGGCTTCTGAAAACTGTTGGCTGCAAAGTCGGCAGCTGGGTGGTTCAAATCCCGGGGGCCACGCAGCGGAGCGAGCTCGCGGCGATAACCCCAGCTCTTGCCAACCTAGGAGTTCGAAAGCATGTAAATGCAAGTAGATAAATAGGTACCACCATAAAAAGCGGGAAGGTAAAACAGTGTTTCCTTGCAGCCATGCCAGCCACGTGACCATTGACTTGCACAACACTGGCTCTTTGGCTTGAATATGGAGATGAGCACCGCCCCTAGACTAGGACACAACTAGCATGCATATGCAGGGGCAACCTTTACCGTTTTTAATAGAAGGGAAATCTATTCTTAACATCATCCTAATAGAAACAAAATCTTATACCATGATTTCCCAGTTTTTATGTCACAGGATATCAATTTAAGAAATCAAGATAAGTTTCCACCCCAGCATTTACAAAGCTATGACTTCAGCCAGACATAAACAAGGAAGTAAGATAGAAGATAGCATATGAAGACACAAAGTGTATGGCCAGACTCATAAACATCAGATTCGACCAAGATAGTTACATCTGAATTGAACTTCTTCCATTTTCTCTTTGTATTTTTGCTTTTCAATTTCTTTACCACAAATGTGTTGTTACAGGTGTGGCATATCTCAGATCAGTCTAAAACTTTCTTACAGATGTTGGCCAATTAATTGATGGTCAGTAGTCTTAGGAGTTGAGACAATAGCCCACAATTCACATGTGAATCCTGGTAGTCAAATGATAGCCCAGTTTAAACATCAGATTGATGCTGGAAAAATTCTGCTCAGAAGGTCTTGAAAACCCCCAGGACTAGGTGTAGTGAGTAGAGGAATAGTATTACTCACTACACCTAGTCCTGGGGGTTTTCAAGACCTTCTGAGCAGAATTTTGGGATGCACAATGATGGGGTGCAGTTAAAAATTAAAAATCCTAATAAGGATGGACATTCACTGTGAGTTAGATATTTAATATGATACAGGCTGAACTTGATGATCCAAAGGGTCAAGGAGGAACAGTGGGGAATTGAATTCTCAACCTCTGCTTCCACAATCATGTACATAAGCCACTGAGCAATCCCGCTGGTAGTCCTGTACATTATTGTTTGCCTAACTGCATCTCTCTCCTCCAGGCTCGCAACATGACATTGTTTTTGAAATACTAATTATTCAATATGGAGCATGCAACCCATAAGAACATAAAACATAAGAACATAAGAAGAGCCATGCTGGATCAGGCCAAAGGCCCATCTAGTCCAGCTTCCTGTATCTCACAGCGGCCCCACCAGATGCGTTTGGGAGCGCATGAGACTAGATATCTGTCTCCTGATACCACTCCCCCGCATCTGGCCCTTGAAGTACCCTGGTTTCTCCATCATGGTTTGTAACCTGTGATGGACTTTTCCTCCAGGAATCTGTCCAATCCCCTTTTGAAGGCATCCAGGCCAGATGCCATCACCACATCCTGTGGCAGGGAGTTCCATAGACTTACAATGCGCTGGGTGAAAAAATATTTTCTTTTTTCAGTTCTTACTCTCCCAGCCCTCAATTTGAGTGTATGTCCCCTAGTTCTGGTATTTTGGGAGAGAGAGAAGAGCTTCTCTCTATCCACTTTACTCATACCCTGCATTATTTTGTATGTCTCAATCATATCCCCCCCTCAAGCGCCTTTTTTCCAGACTAAAGAGGCCCAAATGTTTTAGCCTTTCTTCATAAGGGAGGTGCCCCAGCCCAGTAATCATTTTAGTCGCTCTCTTCTAGCACATGGATTCTAGCACAGAGGTTAAGGACCTTCGTCCACACTGATGTGACACTGAATAATAATAATAATAAAAAGATAGTTCTGAATCATGTGTATACTATGTTGTTCTAAGTAAGATATCCAGCAATATCTGGAGGTACAGGTAAACATTAAAGAGATAGCATGGTATTTATGAACATAGCATCAATTAGCACGATCTGATGATTTGTAATGCCTGGAACTTGGTAAAGTTACTTTTTTGGACTACAACTTCCAATACAGCCAAGCCGTATGGACTTGCCAACTGAGGTATGTGAAAGCTGCAATTTAAATTTTTATTTTCCAAAGAAGGTTTAATGCTGGTCATTGCCTGGATACAAGACTTCAGAAAATCCTATATCTACTTTGTTTTGAATAAGAAAACTCTAAAGCTTGTAGATTTTGCAAATTTATAACTGATCCTGATGAAGTTATTGTCCACCTGTGGATTCTGGAAATTGGAATTTGTTTTACCCCTATGGATCAACACTATTTAGAGCAGGGGTCCTCAACCTAAGGCCCTGGGGCCGGATGTGGCCCACCAAGGTCCTGAATCCGGCCTCTGGGACCAAATGCAACCCCCCACCTACCCCCTGCTTTGCAAGCAAGCCAACCTCTGCAGCTGCTTCGATTGCTGAGGTAGTTCAAACCAGTGAGCTATGATGCTTCTCCCACTTCCCAAAACTACCGCCCAGATGATCAGCATGCTGGCTAGTTGGGCATTTAAAGTGGGAGGGCTACAGCAAGGTCCCCCACTCCCCCCACCCACCGCCCAGATGGTCGGGCCACCGTGTGCAGCCGAGCGGGGCAATTTAAAACAGGATGGCTGCAGCAAGGTCTTCCATTCCCTCCATGGCCCTGAGGCCCCACCCCTGCTCCTGCTCCACCCTGCCCACCTGCCTTCCTTGTGTGGCTGCCGCCTGTGTTATTGTAGTTGCGAGGAATGAAGGGAGCAGGCGGAGGCAGTGCCAGCCAGCCAGCCTTCTGAGCCAGAGCAGCCATGGCAGTGGACCGCTGGAGGCATAGACAGCAGGTGACTGAGGGTGAAATGGAGCTACTTCCCACCCACTCACCCCCCTCTGATCTGCTGCCTTGCTCCATGGAGCGAGGGAGGGGAGGAGGGAGCACAGCTATGGCCGGAGGCTGAAGTTGCCACCACTATCACTGGGTTAGAGACCTGCGAGGAGGAGGTGGTGGAGAAAGAAGAGAAGGGAAGAGAAGGCCAACGGTGGCCTGAGCCTGGTTCCTGGGAGGCTGGTGGGGTTGCATTTGTCCCCGGTTGGTGATGGGCGGGCTGGCGAGCCAAGAAAGCACCGCAGCCTGGCTGGACTCGGTCGGTGAGTGGGCTGCAGGTGGCTTTGGGCATGCCTTCCTGCCGCCCCTCCCCTCCCTCCTTCCCAGCCCTTGCTCCCTCCCTCAGTTGCAGTGCACCAAGTCAGGCCGGGCCAGGCCAGGCCAAGAGAGGAGGCAGCTTTCCCTTCCGGGCACAGTGAGGACGTGATGGCCAGGGCACATGGCTGGATCTGCGTGCAGTGGCACCGGCCTTGCTGTCCTTGCTGGGGCTGCTGTTCCTCATCCTGAGTGGCCGCCCAGAAGGTGATGAGGGGCCTGAGCTTGCCTGGGCTGCCACCTCCTTCCCGATGCAATGAAGCCGCTGCCACTGTAGGAGGAGGAGGAGGAAGAGGCGCAGCAGAGGGATCCCAGCAGCGGCACCTCAGGGTGGTGATCTGGAGCAGGGTCGTGATCTGGAGCAGGAGGCATTGCTGGGGTCCTGGATACACAATGATCATGGGCCAATCATGGGGGGCTCCACCCACTTGCCCCTCCCTCCCCCTTTTTCCATGTCGGCCTTTTTTTTTGAACTGTGGTCCGGCCCCCAGAGGTGTCTGGGGTGTGGTGGAACAGCCCACTGTTTGAAAACTTTGAGGACCCCTGATTTAGAGCATCAATAGTTAGCTGGCTAGATAACCCGGTGGTACAGGTCTGGGGAGCCATGGCTGTGGGTTTGATTCCTCACTGTGCCTCCTTGACAGAGGCTGGACTCAGTGATCCAAAGGGTCCCATCCAGTTCTTTGGTTCTAAGAAGAAGAGGAAGTCTTTATTTATGTAAGGGGGAGGAAATCATTATATAGAGGTCTACAAATCATTTTAAGATTCCAATAGTTCACAGGACCACAATGGTTATCAATAGGGGGATAAATTGGTGAAAGCAATTTATTTAACGGTATAAAATGAAGTACAAATCATTGTAAGATCCATAAACAAAATGAACAAGATATTAAAACTATATAAAATGTTATAAACATAGAGTTGGTTTAGGTAACAAAAAGAACATATTTAAAAAAGAGGTAACATGTAGTGATATCCAGAAATGTTAGGATTTTGGAGTAATATATAAATATACTAACCATATCACATTAATAATAGCCATGGGATTAATGTTTTTAATACTAACTGTTGCTTAAAATATGCCATATAGATGTAATACTATAGATCTATGGGTAATTAGATTAAATATGTTATATTTTATAATATTTAGGATGAACAAACTGAAACTGAACCCAGACAGGATTGAGGTGCTTCTGGTCAGTCAAAAGGGAGATCAAGGGATAGGGATGCAATCTGTAAAATTACCCTCCAACTGAAAAAAGAGGTGTGCAGCTTGGGGGTGATAGTGGACTCATTTTTGAGCCTAGAAGCCCAGGTCACTGCTGTGGCCAGGAGTGCATTTGCACAATTAAAGCTAATACGCCAGTTATGCCTGCTTATTGAGAAACCTGCTCTGGTCACTGTGACACATGCCCTAGTGACATCCCGGATACACTACTGCAATGCGCTCTATGTGGGACTACCTATAGAAAGTCTCAGGAAACTTCAGTAGGTCCAAAATGCAGTAGGCAGATTTGTGACTGGGGTGGGTTACAGAGATCACACTACCCTATTAAAGCAGCTCCACTCGCTGGTAATAAGTTATCGGACCTTAATTTACAAAGCACTAAATGGCCTGGGTTCAAGCTAGCTCAAAGATCGAATCTCGCAGCATGAACTGGCTCGGGTGCTATGGTCATCAGGAGAGGCCTTTCTCTCCATCCTGCCAACTCATGGGAACACATGAAAGGGTCTTCTCTGTTGCTGCTCACCAGCTTTGGATTTCCTCCCAGTGGAGGCCAGTGCTTTCCATCCCTCATAATGGATTTTTTCTTTTAATGTTTGTGTGCTCTTTTTAGCTTTAATGTTGCCTTTTAATGTTTGCTTGTCTTGTAAAACTCTCTTAAATAAAGTTACTCTTAAACCAAGGTATTACTTTATAATGCTTACCTAGTAAATTTAACTATATGTATACAGTGGTCCCCCACCATTTTGCGGTTCATATACTGCGGTCCCGGTATATTGCGAGATCGCTGTATATGAAAGGGAAGGGCCCCTGTGGTAAGCTGCTTGGGCCTGCTTGAGGCCTCCTGCACTTAACCCAGGCCTGACAGGCTGCCCCAAATGGGCCTCTGATGGGCTTCCTGGGCCTGTCAAAGGCCCCAGAAGTGGTTTCTGACAAATTGGAAGTGACTTCCGAAAAACCAGAAGTGACTTCCGGATTGTAAGAAGCCACTTCTGGGGCCCGGGAAGCCTGTTGGAGGCCCCTTCAGGGCAGTGCTATTTCCCCCAGTGCTGACCTGACTCAGCATCCCCATACCATGGATTTTCAATTATTGCGGATCAGGTCGGGTCCCTAACCCCTATGATAGGTGGGGGATTACTGTACATGCATGAAAAATAAACATAAGGAAATTAAGCCATTGTCGATGGATGAGGCTCCCCCCCCACACACACACATAGTATGGTACAACTATGAGACTGGAAAGTAATAATTTAGTGGAATAAAAGGGGAATAATATTTAATTGAAGTCTCATAACTAATCTTGATGATAGTCGAGACCCAATTGGAAATTGTTTGTGATGAGACTGGAGTGCATTTGAGGGATCAGCGGTACAAAGAGCCTTTTGGAACATCGGCAGGAAGCCGTATGGGAGAGATAGAATAGGAGCGCATGACAGATGTTCAACGTGTGAAGAGACTTTTACAGATCAGAAGATGAAGATGGGGAGAAGGTAGCGATGTGCGCCTTGCACAGTCCCTGCAAGCCTTTCGGAAAGCTTTAAAAACCTGGCTTTTCCAAGACGCATTTGGTGGCTGATATTTTTTTTTTCACCCGCCATCTGCTTCTTGCTGATTGTTTTGGTCTTACTGCTGATTAATTGTTTTTATATTGATTCACTTATTGTTTATTGTTGTATCCTGTGTTGTGAACCGCCCGGAGTTCCCTCAGGAAGATGGGCGGTATACAAGCCTAATAAATAAATAAATAATTAGATAGATAGATAGATAGATAACATGATAGGTTGCCTCAAATGGAAATTGGAAACTAGTTTAAGAAGAAATGAGATGGCCGTGTAAAGCAGGCATGTCCAAAGTCAGGCCCGGGGGCCAAATGCGGCCCGTTTTCAAATTATGAGCAACCCGCGGCTTCTTCTCCTCACCTGCTCAGCCTGTGATGCATCCCTGTCAGATGGCCTCTCCCTATACCAGATGGAGATCTCAGCTTGCAGTTTTACGGTTTGTCTGTCCTCCCTCCCTCTGTCTGTCCCCCCAGCCACCTGCCCAGCCTACCTGCACCCAGTTCCATTGCCGCAGCATCCGCCCTGCCTCCTTGCATGGCCTAGGGCAGGCATGTCCAAACTTTGGCCCACCTGATGTTTTGGACCACAACTCCCAGAATTCTAAGCTTAGATTGCCAGTGACAAAGGACTGTGGGAGTTGTGGTCCAAAATATCTGGAGAACCGAAGTCTGGACATGCCTGAACTAGAGGCTTGTGCAAAGTCCAGCCGGTTGCCAAATGCAGCTGAATGATCGGCCCCACACATTTTCACATCACCAAATCTGGCCCTCCTTGCAAAAAGTTTGGACACCCCTGGTGTAAAGTGTAACTTTGTTTGGGTGGAACTGGAGAAATGGTGAATCTATGCAGAGTGCCGATAGTTCTGAAGCCCTTCTGGAAGACATAATTGCAACAAGGAAGCCAGCCTTAAGAGTTAACAAGTGGGGAGTCAAAGTGTAGAGATGGAGAGGCCTCCGTTGATCAGGAGGAACAAGAATTTCAATAGAGTATCTAGAGTTGTGGGACTAGTTGGAAGACTGTGTGGTAGCAAATGATTGGAATTTGTAAGGGTATAGTGTAACCGTGAACAGCTTTCTAGCTTGGGCTAGAACTTGGTCTACTAACATCTGGTGGTGCTGGCATTGGTGGTGACTTGTAGGGAAGCCTGTCTAGAGGTGGAAGAGAACCAACTGCAGAGAGGTGAGTGGTTGATGCTCACCAGTGGAGGCTGTGGTGCACTGCGGTTGTAACCTAGATGGTTTTGTTCGGGTTGTTGAAATGGGGACAAAAACAGGCTAGAAGCCAAGCCGTTAAGGGTCTCACTTTGAGTCTTGCATGTGTTAGGACTGACATAGATGAAGCCATCAAGCCTAGCAAATGTTGAGCCTTTTGTGCAAAAACCATTGTGTTTGGTTGGAAAAAAATGATAGCTTGAAAGATCTTTTGTTTTTGGTTGTTTGGAAGGAAGGCTTTTTGTAATCTGGAGTAGAGGACTGCTCTGATGTTATGTATGAGTTGATATGGTGAAAGGATGGATTTGCTGATGTTTATCTGAAATCCTAGTGCAGTAAGTATTGTTAACGTGTAGTTAAATCTTTTCCTGCTCTTTGTTTGGTAGGCGACACCAGCAGCTAGTCAACCAGATATGGAAAGATGCTGATGTTGTGGAGGCAAAGGACTGTGACAACTGAGGCGAGGCACTTGGTGAAGGCCCGTGGCACTGTGGAGAGGCCAAACGGAAGTGCCTTGGTAAGTAATGTCACTTATTCTGAACCTGAGGTATTTGCGATGGTCTGTTCTTAAGAAGATATGAAAATAGGCATCTTGCAAGTACACAACTGCAAACCACTCTTCTTGCTTTAGTAAGGGTAGGAGGTTTACTAGAGTGGTTATCCAGAAATGCTTTGGGTGGATATAATAATTTAAGTCCCTGAGGTCTATAATGGGTTACAAACCTCCATCCTTTTTTTTTTTTTTTTTTTTTTGGGAAAGTATAGTACCGGAAGTAAAAACCAAAGGTGTCACCCTCTGGAATTTCTTCCACAGTGTGCTTGTTGAGCAGGGTACTCACTTTGTCTCAAAGGGTTTTAGAAGGAGGTGTTACATATTATTTGTTCCAGAGGAGGGAGGTCCTTGAATTCTATAGCATATATTATGGTCAGTACCCAGGAATCTGATATAACTTGTTTCCATGCAAGGAGGTAGGGTTCCAGTCGAATGTCATTGTGAGTTGTTGGTAGTGGCAAAAGGTAGTCAGGGAGCTGGTATGTTTTTTCGGTCAAATCGACATGCTGGCTGACATTGACAGTTTGAAGACTGGATGGTTTAACGTTGGTAGGCCGCAGTGGTATACTGCTGTCTATAACGGTTTGTGTTTCTTGGTTGTGTGGTAGTGCCCTGTTATCTGTAGGAGTGAGCTGTTTTCCTGATCTTCATCAAATTGTCAAGTGCCTAATCTGATGTGGATGCAAAGAGACCTTCCCCATTAATGGGAGAGTCCTCTATTTCATTTCTAGCATCATCTGGTATTCTGGCGGTCCAGAGCCATGCATGTCTCCTGAGGTGGATGGCCATGGCAATTTATTTGGAAGCTGCATCCCAACATGTTGAGATGCTATTATTTCATAGTCAATGAGGGACATCACTTCAGTATGGTAGAAAAGAGTTTAGTTCTTTTTATCATCTGAAAGCGAGTTAAGAAATGGGAGAAGTTTATGCATCAGTTGACAGCTATAGGCCTCCATGGCACAAAGGTAGTTAGAGGTGCGAAGCGAACAGAAGGCTAGTGAGTAATGGTGCCTGCCAATAAAGTCTAACTTGTTGCTGGGTGTAGAGGCAGCTCGGCCTTTGGCCCTGTTTTCAGTAGGATCCACAATAAGTGAGTTCACTAAAGGATGCTTAGATAGGAAAGTTGTATCTTCCCCATGTGTATGGTACAAGTTGTCAACTCGCTTAGTCATCAAAGGTGTGGAGGCTTATTGCACACACTCTAATATCACTTTAAAAGAGATGGGATAAACCCTAATTGCAGAGGAGGGGCTTGATTCTTGCTGAGAAGTCATTAGTGCAAGGTTAGTTTACCTGAAGATCCATTACTTAGCTATTTTATGGACCATTTGGAAGCACATCCTTAGGTCCTCTGATGGTGGTGGTGGATGGCTACAAATTTCTATCAGCTACATCCGAATCTAGTGTTGGCAGATTAGGTGGGGATGATGGCAGTGTGTATTAGGAATCATCATCAACATCAGGAACACCAGGAGGGATAGGTTCATCCATGGATGTGGGATAGTTAGCTCTGTAATGAGCAGTAGATATGAGTTGAGTGGCGGGGTTGCCAGACATGGGGAGGAGAGCTCAAAGTAATTGTCCTCAGTCTCAAAGGTGCTTTGGATAGTGTCCTGTGTGACATTCCGTTGGCACCTGCAGAGTTGGAGGTGTATACTGTTTATGGCGCTTAGGTGGTTGTTGCGAAGTGGCAGGCAACCTACGCTTGTGCTTGTACTGAATTTGCTCAACATTACTAGCCTCATCAGAAGGCATGAGATCACTTGAATCTATCTTTGATGCCGGTGAGGGCGGTCAGAACGAGAATCTGCATAGGCATCATCATGTTCTCAGTGTCGAGATGAGGAAGGTGAAGAGTGGTAGACATAGTATTTACAGTGACGTAGGTCTCCACCTCAATGTAGAGATGACCTCGGTATCGAGGGAATCTCCTCGTACTGGGCCTCCTCTCAGAGTTGAAAATGCTTTGTCTGGTCAGTTAAGAACATAAGAAGAGCCATGCTGGATCAGTCCAAAGGCTCATCTAGTCCAGCTTCCTGTATCTCACAGTGGCCCCACCAAATGTATCTGGGAGCACACGAGACTAGATATCGGTCTCCTGATACCACTCTCCTGCATCTGGCCCTTGAAGTACCCTGGTTTCAAGCCTGGAGATTACACATCTCCCTCATGGTTTGTAACCTATGATGGACTTTTCCTCCAGGAATCTGTCCAACCCCCCTTTGAGGGCATCCAGGCCAGATGCCATCGCTACACCATGTGGCAGGGAGTTCCACAGACTAACAACACAGTGGGTTAAAAATGTTGTCTTTTGTCTGTTCTCACTCTCCCAACACTCAGTTTGAGTGGATGTTCCCTAGTTCTAGTATTTTGTGAGAGGGAAAAGAGTCTTTTTTGAGATGCAGTGACCAGAACTGTACACAATACTCCAGTTTTGTACAATGGCATTATAATGCTGGCTGTTTTATTTTTAATTCTCTTTTTGGTAACCCCTAGCATGGCATTGGCCTTCTTCACAACTGCCACACACTGGGTAGACACCTTCATTGAGTTGTCCACCAGCACACCAAGATCTGTTTCCTGATCTGTCAGGGATAGCTCAGAGCCCAGTTGATAGAAAAAGTTTTGATTTTTTTGTCCTGATATGCATTACTTTACATTTTGCTACATTGAAATACATTTAACATTTCTCAGCCCATTTCCCCAGTTTGGAGAGATCCTTCTGGATCCTTCAGTTTGGTATCATGGTGGTGGCGCCTCCACTTATTGTTTGGCGTTGACATCAGACAGCTGGTGGTGATTTTTAGAAGTAAGAGCTCGATGTGGAGGGTGTTCGCCCTCAACCGACTGAGATGTGAGCTCCTGAGGCAAGCCCAGTGATAAACCAGGGATTTGTAGAGGCGCTTACACTATAGTTAGTGCTCTATCAGAATAGTCTCCCCAGCTAACTGAGTGGCTGTATCTTGGAGACAGTGCCTGGAGCTGTTGAGGTGGAAGATCATCCTGGCTTTGGTGTCATAGCTCCATTGGTGCTGGTGTAGATCCTTGGTCTGAAGGTAGGATTGGGCTAAGACAGCCTTAGAAAATTTCGACTCTGGTTTCAACACGGAGGAAGAGATATTTTTTCTTCTTTTCCAATAACAAAACAGATGGCTTTGAAGAAAGTTTAGCTTGAGACTGTTTTGACTTCTGTTGCTTAAGTGGTGGTGAAGAAGTCGATGGGATAGAGTGATTGGCTTGATCTTGGGGCTCCATAGGTTGAAATGATTTCTCCCAAAGATAAGCACGTAACCTCCCCAGGTGCCGTTTTACTAAATATACGTTTTACTGGGGGGTTTGTTAGATCTTTAACATTAGGGCACTGGAATGGCTGATGTTGTTCTTCCAGACAACAGAGGCAAAGATCGTGGCTGTCGGAGAGTGGGATCTTATTGAGACAGGCCATGCACCTCTTAAGAAGTCCTGTGGAGACCATCAAATGGTGCAGGGAGGTGTGGTGTGGGGGCAGAGAGCTTTTAGAGTCCAAATTTCTATCAGAGGTTATTGTTGTGTCCAATAAAGGAGGAGGAAGAGGTAAGTATTAAGGAGAAAAGTAAAAATATAAAAATAAAATAATTGAAATACTTTCAGTTTTGCAGGAGCTAGAAGAAAAGTGACCATTTTCTGCAGCAGCAAAAAGGAATTGAGGCTGCAGGCGGGAAAGGAGGAGCATACACACTGTGAAGGAGGAGGTCCTAGACTGTCTTACAAGCTTGGAAGAGACCGGTGAATCTCTATGCAGGTGCAAAGACCCCTGTGTGTGAATTCACAGATGCCACAAAGAAGAACAACATTTTTCAACTTACATATATATTTAATAAAAACTGCCTCCATTAAAAGAGGAAAAAATAAGGTAAATTCAAAATACCTGCACTTAAGTACCCGAGCAGGGCTAAGGTTTAATTATATATTTGGCTTTTGACTGGGCAGACTTAAATTAAACTCATTAATGTCAATGTGCATCGAATGGTAGCTTGCTATTATGCTCCAATACTGCTGTTAAAATGGTGCTATCTTAGCACTGTGCTAATGAAATAAAAGGTTTTAAAACTTATCACAGATTAATATGGCTGCCAAGATGCATTCATATTACAAAGCTTCCAATGTTTTATGGGAGGTGTTTTTCAACTCCTCTTCCAAAAGAAAATTATTCTTGAAGCATTAATGTGTTCACTATTTATCCATAAAACCTGTAACTTAATAAATATTCTCACACAGGACCCTGTAAACTTTCTACAATATCTCTCTGTTATGGCTTAGTGTGCAAGATTTGCACCTATATGTCTATCATTGTGCTCTTTTTTTTCTCCTTCCTTCTTGATATGCTGTAATTTATATGCATTAGCCATCATTTCCTATTATATCCAAGCTGTCAAACTGTGGCTATCAGGATCAGAAAAAGCAAGGAACTGAAACATGTGTTTCAGTCAAGCTCAACTGTTTAGTCCCAACTGCATTAGATCTGTTGAAACAAATGCAGTTAGAGTTACAGAAATATTGACTTGAATCAATCACTCTACTTGGGTTTAGCAAACAGATTCAACTTTTCATTTAAGATCTGTGCAAAATTTTTAACGTTTGCACATAGTTCTAAATTATTTTCTTTCAAAGTATACCTTTTAGAACTTTTAATAAATAAGTTAGAATACATTTTAAAATAAAACTGTATCAAAATATTTGCACAAAAGCTGATGGATAACAAATTTCCAACCTTTGCATATATTTAGGACTGTGATGAGCAGAGGAGAGATCTGGATTTATTGGTAGATCTCCAGATGATTTATATAATACGATGAAAAGAATGACTAATATGTCAGATTCTTCATTTTAAAAAAATACTATAAACAATATAAGTCTTGCTCACATGCCCAGCCTAAATTATACTGGTGAAATAAAGAAGGTCTGAGGCTACAAGATGTTCACATCCATCTGTAATCTAGGAGATGAGAAACAGGAAAAATGACTGTCTGAGATAAGGACCATCTCAGCTCCTATCAGAAATAGCAAAGATTGAATTACTCATGAATGTTTTGTATCATCTCATTACTCATTACCCATGGGTGTCGGGCCACTGATTTCAAACAGAAGTGGGCAGAAATGGTTATGCTCATGCCATCATCAGTGACAACATTCAGACAAGCCATTTCTAAATATACAGTGGTACCTCGAGTTATGAATGGCTTGGGTTACAACAAACTCGAGTTACAAAAGGAAATAATTGGAAATGGAGTTACAACAAACTCAAGTTACGAAAGGAAATAATTGGAAATGGAGTTACAACAAACTCAAGTTACGAAAGGAAATCATTGGAAATGGGGTTGCCCCGGTTAGGATTTTTTTTCCCACAATAGGAAGCGCCGCTGGGGCATCCATTTCCAATGATTACTTTTCAGTATGAAGCTCTGCCCAGTGCATGCTGTGTGTATCATTTCCAGGACCAGGGCATCAGTCTCCAATGATTTCATTTCGAATTGAAACCGATGCCCTGGTTCACACAGCATGCATGGGACAGCGCTTTGTATTGAAAGGCTCCCCCAACGTGGCTGTCAAGACAATCGGCTAGCTGTTGGAGCTGCAAGAAGCAGTTTTCGGCTGCCTGGCGTTTGAGGGTTTAGGAAAGAATGGGGGTGGGGGCGCAGGGGAGGACCTGTCCAACTTGGCTGGAACACCCCCCCACACTCTGGGGTTCCCCAATTATGTCAGGTGTGGGACCCCCTTCCCTGTTTTTTGACTGGGTTGTGGGGAAGGAATTGCTTCAGTCCTGAGCCACAGCCCCCCCCCCCAACTTTCTCTCCTCCTCCTGACTTTGCAGTGTGTGGCGGGGCGGCTACGTTTTCTGCACCTGCCACAACAGAAGCTTCTGTGGTGATGGGCACACGAAAGGGGAAAGGCAGTGGAACTTTCATGCCCGCTGCAACACAAGGGAGACTTGTGTTGCTGCAGGTACACTCTCACACACACTCTCCGCCTCCTGACTTGGCAGTGTGTGTGTGTGTGTGTGTGTGAGTAAGAGAGAGAGGAGGGGCTATGGGGGTGCGAGGAAGAGGGGAAGCTTGGAAAGGGGGAAGCTTGGAATAGAAAGACCGGGAGGGCAAAAAGAAGAAGAGAGAGAAAAAGGAGAGAAGGGGAAGTGGAAGTGGGAAAAAAGCGGAGCAGGCTTTCAAAAATCAACCCCCCCCCCATAGATAGCAAAAATCCTTTCCCATTTTTGTAGGCAGAGGGTTTTTGACACCACCCATCGCTCCTTGTCATTGGGGGTTTCAAAAATCCAAGGCCACCAAAGAGGGGAAAAGCCTGTTCCTGTTTTCCCTGGCATAAAGACAGCCTTATTGGAATGTATTGAAATTCAATGTAATACGCTCTCTCTCTGTCTCTCTCTATTTAACTTTTCTGACCTCCAGAAGGTTTAATTGGTTTCCCCTAAGGGAAACAGTGTTTCAAGATATGAAAATTTCAAGATCTGAAAATTCCCATAGAACGGATTAATTTCGTATTTCGAGGCACTACTGTATATTCAAACAGTAAAATAAAACTGAGTTAATCAGCATGAACTGTCCGAAAATGTCACTTCTAGGATGTAGGTAAAGGTCATGAGACTACATCCTGAAAATGTTATGATGGCACAATCTATTGGAATTGTCAATAATCACTGGAGGTTACACTCAAACATTTGTCCAACAAACAGTATTCCCAAAATTGCACTCCTGGAAGTTTCCAGAACATCATTCCCCATTTTGGAGCTGGATTTTTATTTTTTTGTTTGGTTATCTATTGTAATAGGAAGCCGGGAGCCTAAGTATTGTATTCAGGGATGCGGAGTGGCTGTGCTTGAGCTATCCAGTACATACCTTTTTCTTTTGGAGTGGGGAAGAATGGATTAACATAACATTTTAACTAACATTTTACTTTACATGCAAAGAATGTTAATTTAACATTATAAAAGTTGAATGTCTGTGTTAAAAGTAAGTTATTTTCCAATTTCTAACGCTTAACTATATTTTTACCCAACATTTGGATCTCTAATGAGTTTTGTCACTCAGCTATAAAATTCCTCTTGTAATGAAGGGATTTTAACCTGCTGCTGAAATGTTATTTTTATGCACTTCTTTGGATGAATGGACGAAACACACTTTTTTTCTTTTGCATCACATCACAATAATTAATGCTTCATGGGTAAGCTCCAGTACTGGCTTCTCTTCATGGTGTACAAGCATTGTTCATAATGAATCACATCTGACTCCAGAGTGGCCACATTGAGAGAGAGAGAGAGAGAGAGAGAGAGAGAGAGAAAGAGAGAGAGAGAACAGTTTTGAAATTAACCACAGCTGCCCAAGTTCAGCTGAGCTGCCTAAAACCCTTTCTGTATTGAAACAAGTAAGTTCTTCCTACCGAGTGAAGCTTCTGGTAAAGACCACACGCATTGCATACATATCCTCCATTTGCATTCTTTCTCCAGAGAGAGGTCTTTGTGGTCAGGCAATTGGCACAAAAAACACCCGAGCCTCTACGTCTCTGAAAAAGAAGGAAGGGGGGAAAACACACAAGGTCAAAGGTTAGTCACATGATCTGTGGAGTTAGGACAAATCAACACAGGAGTTTTGTCCTTAGGCTGGCAACAACTGATAGTATAAAACCACACTGCCCATAATGAGGTCAGGTTCAATTGTGCCTAATAGGCACCACTGATTTTCATTACAATTTACTCTGCAGTGATGGATGACGTGTGCAATATGCCACTACTTCTCTCCTTCCTATGACTGTAATAGCAGCTTTAACTTTTTGAACTTTAGAGTTTGTGCCTTTTAATGGCGGGGTTTGGAATATTTCAGAAGTCTTTTTTGAAACAGTAATATGCACTCTGAGTAGCAACTGTTATTGTTTCATTCTAAAAGTGTTATACCTAACAACCTTATCTATTATAACAAACGCAACAATGACAATGCATTGTTCAAATTATTCAGTTTGTGTACTGCCTAATGTCTTACGAGAGAGTCTACATTTTATTAACAACACATGCACACCAGAGAATCACAAACTACCATAATCTTAAAAATCCATGTTTTTTACTACTTAATTCCCACAGTGTGCTGAGAATACGGGGTATCCATTTCAACAGCAAAACTATTTTTAAACTCAAGATGAAACCGGGCAACACTCTCTCACCATTGGAAAGAGTTTACTTGAGCAAGTTTAGTCAAGTAAAGTCACAGGTCTTCCAAGTGGAAAATGAATATTAACTGAGCTCCGCAGCTTTTATTAATAATCTATCCCATTCAAGCAGTGGGCACCATGGACGAGAAAAGCTTGTTAAATTTCCTCTGTGGCATAATGATATCATTAAACTTTTTTGTTCTGATATGAACACCACAACACAAAACAAAAAGCCAACTTGTGATTGTGGGCATAAGTGCTAACAACAATGACATGGCTGTCTTGTTCTGCCATTTCTCCCTTCTCCCAAACCTGCAGGAGGGAAACACACACACACACACACACACACACACACACACACACACACAAACTTTTAATAAAAGTTCTCCATCATACACAAGTGTGGAAGGAGAACGGTTTCAGTAAAAGATTAAACTGATTTTGTTCTAAATTAAAAAATTACTAGCCTCGTAAATCAAAATTTCAAGGTTTTGTCAAATTTAAGTAATTTATTTAACTTTATACGGTACAGAAGGAGGGTATTGGTGCCAAGAAAATACAATGGTTATAATTGTACTCTGATACATTTCAAATGGAAAGCTTTTTGCAGACATGATTTTGGCTTAGAGTGTGGAACACTTTCTTGGCATTAAAAGGGCATTTGATTCATCGGGTGTTTCACAATGTATCACTAAAAAGACCTGGTGATCAGCCAGTTCCCTATAGGGTAATTTTTCCATCCAGATGCAAGTGCTATCAGAGGCCCTCGTCAGCTAAACTAATTATGATCTTGCCTTTGCTGATGCCTGCTCACTCTAACGTTCGACATCTCCCATTAATCATCAATACGAGGAAAATGAATGAAACATAGAGAAAGGAGCGCTGGTAACCTACACAACCATAAAAATTTAAAATGAGCGCAATAATTTAACAAGACTGGGGAAATGTTTTCTAGTGAGTACCAAAGTCAGACTAACAACCACCCTTTTAAGCCAAGAAGACTGTTTCATTAGCGTAACAGGTTGTGTTACTTTAAGGAAAGGCAATAAAATCAAGAATTTCAATGACATAAACCCCTACTCCCACTGTCACAACACCATTAAATAAGAATCATAATTACAACTTAGTGTATCATCTAAATCTTAGTACACTAGGCCCTATTTGTACATAGCACCCTTTTGAAAGTCCTTTTATTATGTTTATCATTTACTCATTGGAAATACGCACAGTGGTACCTCTACTTACAAGCAATTCGACTTAAGAGTAGAAAACCATTGCCGTTTTAACTGCTGCCTCACAAATTTTAGATGCGGTCTGCTCTACTTACATTTTTTAATTTTTATTTATTTATTTATTTATTTACTTTGATTTTTTAAAAAAATCCGGTTGTTATGAGCATGCATTCAGAAAAGATTAAACCCGTAATTAGAGGTACCACTGTATATCCTAGAAAATGTAATATGTTACAAGAGAAACATATAAAATTAATACATTTTGCTCCATGTAGCCTGACTTTATATAATCGAATTTCATTGAATAGGCTAATATTTAGATTGTTTAACCTTGAAAGAGTGTAATGGATTGCTAAAAACATTCCTTGGTGATCAATACACTTTTAATTAAACAGACCTATTGTTGACCATGTAGACTTAGATTAAATGGAAGCAATTTTGCATGCCCACCATTTGGATTTGATTGAAGAACATCTCTACCTCATTCCAAATTTCCTTGGAGATGAATACTTGCAGTGGCATGTTGAACAGGGTGTAGCCCTTGCACGAGACTTTCCATACTTCCATGAAAAGTGCAACAGTTTACTTGCAGATATTTTTCCCTTAAGATGAAGGATGTACTCTGAACTATTGGTTACTGATCTAGAGTTATAATTTAAGTACTTTGTTGCATATTAACAGCTGCACTAAATGAGAATTTCGATGCAAATCACCTACCAGTCAGCTCTGTTATGCCTCAACTGGTTATAAATCAAGAATGAAGTTTTTAAAATAAAGGTTGAGAGATATCAGGGACTCTGGTGCAGCTATTGCAGGGATTAGGGACCCAACCCGACCCGTGATAATTGAAAATCCGCGATATGCGGATGCAGGTTGGGTCAGGCCTTGGGCGCTTAGTTGGGGGATCTTGTACTTACTCCCAGCCTGGCACTGCCCCAAACGGGCCTGCAAGGGCCTTCTCTGTTTGGGGCACCACCAACCCTGGGGTAAGTAAGGAAATCCTGAAACAGGCCTTTCCCCTCTTGCTCCAGGGGGCCTTTTTTCATATACTGCAGTCCCGCAATATAGCAGTATATGAACCGTGAATGGGCGGGGACCACTGTATCAAAATACCTTTAACTTAAGACATAACTACTGGCAGAATGAGTTTTGAGCTAAAAATGTATGTGCATTATTGTTTCACTCTTTTACCTTTGGTTGCAACCACCACTAGAAGAAATTGCTTCCTCACTCTAACTCAGAATTTGAATGTAGCCTTTGGATCTAAACATGTAAATAAGTACATAAGTAAAACACAGTAGGAATTCAAATGCTGCCTAGATGCCCTAAGCACGTCTGATCTCGCCTTATTTCAGAAGCTAAGCAGGGTCAACCCTGGTTAGTACTTGGATGGGAGACTAAGTAGGTGCCTGGAGTAAGAACTGGCAAACCATTCCAGTATTTCTGCCAAGAAAATTCCATGGACGTGGAGTCACGAAGGGTTGGTCACAATTGTAACAACACAACACACACACACACACACACGACACAGGAATTCAAACACATACTAAAAAGGATTGTAAAAAGTAAAGGTAAAGGTTTTCCCTACATATGCGTGCTAGTCATGTCCAACTCTAGGGGTGGTGCTCATCTCTGTATTCAAGCCATAGAGCCAGTGTTTTACAAGTATCTGGCCATGTGGCTGGCATGTCTGCAAGGAAACACTGTTTTAACTTCCCACTTTTTACAGTGGTACCTATTTGTCTACTTGCATTTACATGCTTTCAAACTGCTACGTTGGCAGGAGCAGGGGTTAACAGTGGAAGCTCACACCACTATGTGGCACCCGGGATTCAAACAGCTGAGCTGCCAACTTTCTAGCTGACAGTTTTCAGTGCTCTAGCCCACTGAGCCACCATGCCCCCTTAAAAGGGAAGGAAAGCACAGTTATTCCTTCCAATACATCTGATGTGTCATTGCATTCCTGCTGCATAGTGATGACTAGGTTACCATATTGAACTGGCCTCAACTAGACTGGTATCACTTCATCAAGTATACCTGAGAAGGGAAAATTACTGTATTTGCTAAATCTGAAGAACATTAACAGTTATTCTTACTAAACATTATGACCACATAACCTCCCACCCTTTCGTGGTTCATATACTGTGGTCCCAGTATATCACGGGACCACTGTATATGAAAAAAAGCCCCCTGGGGATAAGTTGGAGAGGCTTCTCGCTGAACTGGGAATGACTTCCGGAAAACTAGAATTGACCTCTGGATCGCTAGAAAGCACTTTTGGGGCCCCCGAGGGCCTTTCCGAGGCCTCTGACAAGCCTAGAAAGGTCTTCGGGCCCAAAAGTGCTTTCTAGCGATCCAGAGGTCACTCTCAGTTTTCCAGAAGTCACTTCCAGTTCAGTGAAAAGTACTGTTGGAGCCTACAATGGGTCCAGGAGGGCCATCATAGGCCCGTTCAGGACAGCGTCAAGCCTGGGTTAAGTACAAGACACCCCCGATAGCTCCCTCCCCCAGCTCCAACCCGACCCTCTATCCACATATTGTGGATTTTCAATTATCGTGCGTCGGTTCAGGTCCCTAACCCTCACAATAGGTGGGGGGTTACTGTAGTAAATCATAGTTTTACTCAATATGGTGACACCCTAAGACATCCATGATAAGGTTCACTTTAGGTGATCCTAACAAAATATACTTGGTTCATTTCTGAAGATGTCCTTTGCAAGCAGTAATTGATCAGAAGGGGATCTAGATCTCCACCAATGACACTTGTTACTAATTGGGAATTATCCATGTAAATTTCCAGTACATGCTTGGGAAAATATGCCCCAAAGGTCTATAATTGAAGCTATGTGACTGCTAAGTCAGTCTTTAATTATGTGGATCCTTATTGCCAGTGCACTATAATAATACTGCCTGAAGGGACCACTTCAGTTAAGGGTCTGTCAGTATTTCCATTTTAGTGCCTAGACTGGGTGTTTAATATATTGGTTGTCTCAAATCACATTGGGCTGAAATTTGGCACACAAATTGTTCAGCGCAGATGTGAGGATTTTTTTTTCAAAAAATAAAATTTTATTTAAATCAGTTCAGCTGTTTATAATTTGGAGGAAAGCCAAACATGAACATTTTCTCAGGTTTGTGGATAAGTTCCCTCTTTGCCTAAATGTTGAACCGCAGCAGCGAGGTTTTCAGGGAAATGCCAAATGTATCTAACAGGAAAGCTTCCTGATACATTAATTTAAGGGAAAAGAAAGCTTTTAGGAAGGATTAAAAGAAAAGAGCATGTTCTAGAAACCACACCTTCCAAATGTTTCCTATGAATGAGAATCACACTGAAACTTTGAAATTGCTTAGTAGTCTTTCATGCTAAGAAATTAATTTTCTTAAAACAATGATTACCAATGATGACAACAACAGTGAGAGCAACAACTGTACTGAGCTTGAGTTTTACACCTCAGAAACACAATATGACCTGAGCAGGTGTAAGGAGAAGGGTCAGTGTCCGTGGACCCTACTCAGCTGGGCATAAAACACAGCACAGCTCTAGAGGGTAGCCACATTTTATGAAAAAAGTACAAGTCTTTTCTTTTCTGTATTGGTAGCAGTTTGCAGAAAAAGGAATTTTAGCAGGTGTAGCTTGCAGAAGTTACATTCCTAAACTTCCATTTTCTGCACAGCTACTGAAGGTACTGCCATTTTGCTCTCATTTTTATTAGGTACTCTATTGACCTGACATGGATTCAATTTCTGCATCCTAGACCATGCCACATCTGATAGGGAGATTATTTTATTTTATTTTATTTCTATAACACCTTTTTCTCCATATGTAACCCAAGGCAGTGCACAACAACTAAACAAGTTATGATGCTACACAACGGTATATTAAAAAATAAACATTGATCAAGATCACCTTTAAAATAATTTCATAATTTCATTCCCTAGATGGCTACTTATTGCCTAAAAGCCCAACTGAAAAAGATTGAATCCAGTATACGAGGGCCAGATTTGATCTTGTACTTGTAAAGGAAACAAGAAAATGTCTCTCCAAAGCCCTTCTTAGGAGTTTGATAATATTCCTCTGTGTTGCCATCTGGCTAGAATGGCATGAAAAGAAATGGGAAACTGAAATAACTGAGGATGTATAGCATAAGGCTTCATACTCAGCAGATGTCATGAGCCACCTGCATTGGTCAAATAGTATCAAGAATGTGGACTTCTGTCCTTACATGAAGGGAACATTCTACCTAACAACTTGCAAAAGGGACTCCTCAGACTATAATATACAGAAGGCTTCAGCTCATAGATTCTTCAGGTTCTAGTCCAAAGTACATTTCAGGATTTAGTTCCAGTTGACTGTGGCACACTGCTCCATTCAACTTTCTTTAATGTTGAAATGTGTAATCTATTTTGCTTCATAAAACCAAAGCAAAGCAAAGTGTGCTCCTTATATACCACCACAGTTCACAATTTACTTGTACAGGCCACACATTGTTAACCCTCCCCCTCCCCCATGAGCGGGGTACTCCATTTGCTGACCAGGGAAACACTGGAAGGCTGAGTTAACTCTGAGCTTGCTATCTGAACCCATCATGATCTCTGGCCATGAGCACAGTCGTGGCTGTAGTACTGCAGTTTAAGCACTGTGCCATGTTTGAGAAAGTTATGCTTCTAGACCTTAATCAAAGCTTAGACACACTAAGCTAATCTTGGTGCTGTTTTCCAAGAGCACAAAAATTAGCTCAGTGTACCTCTAAATTAGCTCTTGTTATGGGAACCACTGTGAACTGGCCAATATCATAATAGATTTACATGCAAAGAGTTGCTGATTGACATACTCCCTGTTCAAAATATACTCAAGACTTGGGCTCTCTTGGGACAACTTGATAGAAAGGCCTGATCCAACATAAGTATACTTATTTGTGAGCAAGGCCTGTTTTTGACACAATATGCATTCCACACGAATAATCCAAACGTCTTTTCAGGGAAACAATGGTATCAAATCAATACTAGTCTTTTCTGAGTATAGGGTATGTTTTCTACCCAGGAGTATCAAACTGCATTACAGAACATTTTTTGTTTGTTTTCCCACAATACTGAAAAACAGTTCCCTTGGAGGAGAGGGATAATTTGTGCTGTTTCAAGTATGCTGCTAACATGAACATTATTTGTGTGAAATTATGTATCTTTACTGCCATGGGAAATAATGAAACCTTTTTAATATAACATTCTAAAACATCTATAGCAGTTCTAACATTTCTATGGTACACTGTTTAGTTTTTTCATTTCTTTATTTAGCCAGTCAACGAGTGAAAAGGAAATAAATGTTGGGCACCAGGCACTGTTGCAGAACTCTGATGGGGTGAAAATGCTCAATTGATAATGACAGGAACTGGCAATATTACACGAAATTGTTAACATTTCACAAGGCCTATTTTTCCCTTTTATTCAGGCCAAAAAAGAAAAGGGAAAAAAAACACACAGTTGAGTTTTTCCTATTTTGGTCTCATCCAAATCTGGGCCACACTGAATTTTAAATAAACTATTATTTAATCAAATACAGGCACATTAGTCTCACTCCTGCTGACAACTTCAATTAGAATATTTTTACTTTGGGCTGAAAAAAGGCCCATGATCTTTATATTGCTGCGGCTTCTGCATAACATCTGGTTACAATTTTTATATACCCAGCCATCAAACTCCTATCTCCATGAAACAGTTTATTCAAGATTTGTTTTAATTATCCAGCACTACAAACTTCATCTGGTTTTTACAAAAAAAAAAAAAAAAAGCGAGGAAGATATTTCAATTGAGTCAAGCATGCTTGAACAGGATCAGTCTGTCTGACTGTTAGTAAACAAAGAAAAATGGCTACAAACAGAATTAAAAGGAAACACTTCTTCACCAATATCAGAAAACAGGTGTGATTTTCCAGTAATTTTTATTTTATTCTATCACATTTTATTAACTTTTAAGGAGTTACTTTTATTGCTGTAGGTATATGGCCTTCCATAATTGGGTAGAATATTCCAATTATTGAAGTGCTGGCTTAAAAGAGTTCCTTGCACTCTGTTATGGACTTGGAGTTGGCCATCAGATTACGTTTTATACCACAAGCCAGCAGATGGTATGGTAACATAAAGGGTTTTTTCCTAAGTAACCAAACAGAAATAGTGTGCTACTTAAGTGACAAGGAAAGTAAAGAGTTACATCTTAATAATCTTAAATTAAAGATTTATTTAAGATTAATTTTAAAAATTGAATTATGACATGCAAGAACTTGGAACTATAAACAGCACCCTTCCAAGCTCTGATTTAGGCTGATACACTACATAATTTCATGTGTTAATATTGTCAGCTATTATTAGACAAGCTGCACTTCTTTGGAAGTGTTCAGTTGAATTCATTGGGCCTTAAATGCCAAGAATCAAGTTGAGAAGCTAACCTTACTGTAGAAATTAATGTTTCCAAAATGTATGATTTACAGAATTTACAATCCTGAATTTTATTTTATTGCTGTAGCCCTTAGGGAGCAGGCAAACACATCTTCCAGACAGATTGGTCTAATCATTTAAAACACCAGTACTGATATTTTAAAATGTTAGTACAGTACTTAGAGTTCTGTGGGGCATGCGGGAGAATGTCTCAAAAGGATCTAGTAGTGTGTTGCAGAGTCTACCACAACTGACCAAATGTGCATGTACCAGTTTAGTAATGATATTCAGAGAAAGAGGCCAGTTGGGGAACTACTAAATAAAATTTAAAGGCAAAGGGGAAATTTTCCTTCATGTTATTCTTCTTCAGGAAGACAAGAGGTGTGCAAATTGGCATTTTTTTTGCTTACTGTTTCCCGAATTCCACAGGCAGCTATGTTGCTTAGACAATTCTGGGAGCTATCACCCAAAAATACCAATCTTCACACCTCTAATTCAACCTTATGATCTTCATGAAATTTGGGGTGGAAGTTTTAACTTGTGCCATACAGAACAAGACTAAACATCTGTAATTTCTATGATCTTGCACTGAATGTGGGTGGCATAATTTGTGTCAGAAACAGCAAATACCAAGTGGAAGAATTTCATTTTATCTCCTTTAGAAAGCCAGCTGAAATATCTTTGAAAGATCCTCTTGCCCTACTTAGAAACCACATGTACAACACTATTCATTTTGAAAATAAATAATATATATGCTTCTCTAAGCAAGATAGGATAAGCAAGTCCAGAATAATACTGCAGGTCTGCACAGAGCTTACCCAGATATGAAGAAAAGAGTATTCAGTTGATGGCTATAGCAGTTCTGAAATGATCATTGGGGAAATGCATTAGGACAAGGGTGTCCAAAATTTTTGCAAGGAGAGCCAGATTTGGCAAGGTCAGAATGTGTGGGGGCCAACCATTCAGCCACATTTGGCCCCCGAGCCAGACATTGGACACATGAAAGGAGGTAGGGAGGATACTGCAGCGACGGAGCTGGGGGCGGGTAGGCTGGGAAGGTGGCTGGGTGGTGGTGGATGGAGGCAGGGAGGGCAGGCAAAACATAAAACTGCAAGCTGATCATCCACTATGGGGATGGGCCAGCTGGTGGGGATGCATGACAGGCTGAGCCAGCAGAGAGAAGAGGCAGTGGGCCACTCAAAATTTGTAAACAGGCCGCATTTGGCCCCCGGGCCTGACTTTGGACATGCCTGCATTAGGACAAGACCTCGCTAGGGATTAGCGACAACCAAAACTCAAGCAATGGACATCTGAATTGAAACTAGTTACTTAAAGATGTCCTAAATCTAAGTATCTGTGTTAGGAACCTCCAACCTGTGAGCCTAATCAAACCTGGATAGAATTCTCTTTCAGCAAGACCTCTTTTGTGAGTCTTGCCTCCACTACCAAGCCCTGTCGCTGAAGGCAAGACTCCAGTCGCTGAGCAGAGACAACATCGATTTCCTGTTTGTCTTGCTCTTTTTAACTCATCCCACAGTAGGATGATGGTGTAGGTAGTTTAATAGTGGGCCGTCCAGCACAAAAGCAAGCTGGTTGGATCCGGGGTTCAACAAGGGAAAAAAGGGGGAAGGAAACACCATTTGAATGCCCAGGAAAAAACCCAAGACATGCTTCTTGCTTCAACCAGGATGGTTGAAGGTCTGGAGGAAATTTCTTATGAGGAACGGCTTAGGGAACTGGGAATGATTAGCCTTTCAAAAAGAAGGGTGAGGGGGGATATGATTGCTATGTTTAAATATTTGAAAGGATGTCATACTGAAGAGGAAACAGGTTAGTTTTCCATGGCTTCAGAGACTAGGACTCGGGGCAATGGTTTCAAACTACAGGAAAAGAGATTCCATTTGAACACGAGGAAGAACTTCATGACAGTTAAAGCTGTTCGGCAGTGGAATATGCTGCCACAGAGGTTTCTTTGGAGGTTTTTAAGCAGAGGCTGGATGGCCATCTGTTGGAAATAGTGTGATGGGGTTCCTGCATGGCAGGGGGCTAGACTGGATGGCCCTTGAGGTCTCTTCCAACTCTATGATTTTATGATTCTAATAATGCATGCATGCAATCCTGAATGGCATCTTCTTATCCTTCTGTGAACAACTCTGCATAGACTATTCACAAAAAGGAAATTGTACCTGAGACAGGCTGGGAGATACAGGAGGATTGTTAGACATGTTCTTCCTTTTTACACACACACAAACTCGCACGTATGCACACAAGGATGCACGCATGCACACGCACATACACACACTTAGGACAAGAGCAATTTTGGCAAAAAATGTGTTTCTGTGGAACGCTTTGCTGTGGAGATAAAAAGATAATCAGTCTCTCTGTGGTAGATTCAGTGCAGAATACTGGAGGGGACAAGCATTCTTTATTCCTTTACGAGAATCCATTGCATATAAGGTTTAGAGGCAAGTAATGTGGAAACTTAAAACTATTTATTTTATGAGGTAACTATTTTGGAATCCATTAAATGAAAATACTGAAAAATGGTCTCATTATTCTTGTTTTTCAGGCAGCCAGTGTTTATCGTTCCAAGTCAGATGCTTTAAACGCTTTCGTCCTCTTCTCACCACCTCTAGCCCCCATAGTTTTCCCCTGAAGGCCGTGTTTTGCTCTACAGATAATCATGAACTAGTTGCAGCAGACAGTCTAAACTTTACCCTATTCACTGATTCAATTTCCACAGACTTCCAAAACCAACCAGCAGAGAGAAAGAGAACAAATGCATCTGGTAGATTGTTAAAAGTCACAAAAACATCTCACCATCTGTAACACTGGTCAGAGTTACAATATTTTTTACATTTAACAAAATAATTTGCAGATTTATGATCCTCTTATTATTTTACCATTTATCATATACCAGGTAAAATAATAAGGATTTTTCCTCTGTTACATGAAAAATAACCAACAACTCTGTGATTCCCAGAAACCCTAGCTGGTTCAGCTAGTGGTGAAAGCTTCTGGGTGTTACAGTCCAAGAAGACCTGAGTTACCTAAAGCTGCAAACTTCTGACCTACAACATACTGCAGTTTCTATTATTTCTAGTAGCTTGTATCTCATAGCGGCATTGTCGTGTGTCATATATCCTTGCATAGGATGCCAGTTTTGGTATACCCAAGGAAAGAACACCACTATGCAGTGTCCACAGAACTAATGTTTCCCGAGAAAACTTGTAGATGATGGTTACAAGATGACCATTGTTTCGGTGAATAAGGTATCCAGCTTTGGAGTCTGAGGTTGGAAGTTCCGTTCCCCTCTGTACATCCCAGAACAGCCAGTTTGTGTGGCCCTGGACAAGTTATACATTCCCAGGATACCCCCAGAAGAAGGGAATGTTAAATAACTTATAAGTACTCTCTGCCTAGAAAACCATGGAAAGAGTAGCCATAAGTCAGAAATGATTTGATGGCATATTATTATTATTATTATTATTATTAATTATTATTATTATTATTATTATTATTATTATTATTATTATTATTAT
>JAHTLZ010000204.1:15786400-15794774 GCA_023846285.1 Phrynocephalus versicolor | reverse complement strand
TATTATTATTATTATTATTATTATTATTATTATTATTATTATTATTAAGGAAATAAGTGAAATAATGGCAATCACAAGGTATTAGGGAATCATCATTGGTAAAAATGGGTTTTTTATATCGCTAATGGTCAAAATGGAGAACAAATTTACTTTTCTTACTCGAAGGTTTATATTATGGAGGAAAGGAAACTTTGACAGTGAAGTATAAAGGCTAAGAAAACTTGGTTTCAAATGAATATTGTAAGTGCTGCCCTGAGTCAGAAGCACCTTAAGCAAGTAAGAGGAATAAGGCAATGTTGGAGGATGTGAAGGGGAACATAATAGATGGGTGCAGGCCACTAGGAGTTTTTGTAAATCAAATTATGATGACTGAAATAAACTCCTGTTTATTTCAGTGAGAACAATGTGGGTGGAAACTCCAATTTGGTTGCAGTTAATTTTATCAGTTTACATTCAGATTTAGGCCTGCACAAATAAGTCTGGAAGAAGTGAACATCCTTGCTAGCTCCCCCCCCCCCAAATCCTGCACAGCAATCTTTACAGCCTCTTGATAATGCCACACAAAGCCCCCTGCTAATGAATAGAGTATGCTTCTTTTAGAAGACGAAGATGTTTGGAAACTGGGAGGAGACACCTTTTGTAAATGTAGTCCTTCTGTCCACAGAAGACCAATTTTGGATCTAGCCCAGTGCAAATCTTTCCAAGAGAGTTTAAATTCACATAAGATGAGCATTATTTATACAGGCCAGAAAGGTAATTAGAAAGAACTAACTCACTGATCTCATCCCATCCCTACAGGCCCCTCAGTCCTTCAGTATTTTCACAGGAGTTCAGTTTAAAAAAAAGTGCTTTGAAACACAGTGTTAATTATAGAGAGTTATAGTGAGGCGAACTGATGCACAGTTCTATGTCCTTATGTTTTCTTTTCTTGTCCATAGCGTACAAATTTTGGAAGTTGACACTGCTGTTTAATAAACCTCAAGCCTTGTTAAGGTCCTCTAATGTAACCTTGGCTTCTGGTGCCTTTCTCCCTCCCTCTTCCCCACCCCCTGATTTGTGGGATGTATACAAGGACCAATCAAAATGTACAGCACCTGATTTTCATTTGTAGTATTTAATACTTCTTTTCTAATCAGCGTCAGTGACAAAATCAGAAGCATCAAGAAGCAAAAGGTTATATCCACTGAGAGCTTTTCTCATATACAGCCAATGGAAATAGATCAGACTTGTATGAGAGCAGGTCCATTTGTACCACTGGAAAATTGTCAGGAGCGGTTTCTAGGGGACTCTTTGGAAAATCAACAATTACTTATTTTAGAAGGAAAACATATCATGTGTCCCCCTCCCTCGAATATTCTTTATGTCCCATTATTCTCTGCTATATAATACAACAGCAATAGCAAATAAAATGCATAAAGATTAAACAACTGCACATAAAATACCAGAAGGCAACACTGGCTACTCAGGCATGTTAATTTTAAAAATGAATTCACTTTCATTCATGCATATTCAATTAAAGAATACAGGAAAAGCCAGTGGGACTCCTGCTAAAGTTTATGATCCTAGTTGTGAATATACAGTTCAATAGTGTAAGAAAGCCTGGTATACTAGGTAGTGTACTTGGACAGCTTTTGACTGTGCTCTAAAAAGCAGAAACTCTACCCTTTTGAAAAAAATCCCTCCATGCCTTATGTTAAGTGCCAAAACAGAGAAATAATCATCTGATAAAGATAAAGCATGACATAAAAGTTTCCCAGATAATTGCTTTCACAGATCTCCTTGAGCTCTCATCTTTTCTAATTAGCCTCATTACCATACCTTAAGACAGACTGGCAGTCACTCAAGCCTCCTCTTTCGCCCTCTTAAAATATACCTGACAAGCAAATAGGCAACACATAGACCCTGTAAGCTTATTCCAGACAGGATTTTTTTTAATTTTTTTCTTATAAAGCTACCCTTTACCAGAAAACATGCTTAACAAGGTTTTCCACAGAGTCACCCAAAAGGAATGTGCATGATATATGAGTAATTAATTTTTATAAAAGTTTCTAAAATTGGTGTTTCTGAGAGCAAACCCTATCTATTCTGAAGTCTAACACAGCATATTTCATCCAATGCCGATGTTTCAGTGAAATGAATCTGGAGAGTTTGCACAGCACAACTGATTCAATACAGCTTCGCAAAGTATGAACATACATACTATGCTTCTAGTTTTTTTAAATTAAGCCAAGTATAAAAGAAATAATGAACCATCATAATCAATTGCAAGGAAAAAATGACATTGCAACCTGCCCCATTCTTCCAAGGTTTGCAAACATTTGTCCTTGGTGTGATCCTTTCCACCTTGTACTGTCTAATGGTGTTGCTGTGTGACTCAAGTGTGCTGCATGAGAGAAAGATGGCTTATTCATGTAGCTTATTGGTAAGGTTGCCCCAGAAAGAATGGAGAGCAGGATACACCCAGCACTGCCCACCCTGACCCCCTGCACACAGCTGCACACTTCAAAGGACCGTTGATAGTAGGCAAATGATTTTCACAAAATATTGCACTTTGTAAAACCTGCCTCTTTGGACTTCAGTTCCAAGACTTATACAGTCAACATTGGTATACTGGATGTGGCAGTGTAAGAAAAGACTGCACTTTCCAGTCTTCCTACGCACTTCATCACACAAGTTTTCAGGAATGCCTGATTATTTTTGCAAGGGTTGTTGGAACCTTGTTCGAAAGCCATCACTTTGCAATCAGGTTCGTCAACTGCAAATGAAGCTGCTGGGTTCTGAGTTTTCAAAAAAACCAAAAACAAACAAACAAACAAACAAACAAACAAACAAAAAACAATGTGAAGAAATTCAGTTCTGTAAAAACTCACCCTAATATATGTTTCTCAAGATGATTAAAAAAACCCTTTCTATCCCCCGCTCCCCACAAATTAATGTACTTGCCCATTTATACTATTCTGTTTGGTTGCATTTCCTTTAACATGCAGTAGAATAGAAAGGCATAAATATGCTGTTTCTTTACACTTTCAGACCTGTATTACAACAGATGTTATAAGTTATGACAAAAACAAAAAACAAAAAACCCAAAGTTAAAAACTCTGTTGGTAAATCATGTATTGTTGCACAATTTTTTTCTTCACTCTACTTTGAGAAAAATAATAGGGAAAGAAGTAAGATGTTTCTGCCACTAAGTTGTTATCTTTGTGACATTTTTAAAGGTCTGTGTCAACTTCATATTGCTTTTTTTTTGAAGAGAGGGAATTCCAATTCTCCTTCTTGCCTGGACCGCTGTACCGTTCCATTCTAAATACGAATGCTAGAGATAGCAAGAGAGAGAGAGAGAGAGAGAGAGAGAGAGAGAGAGAGAGAGAGAGAGCTTTTGTTTCAGGAAAAGCAAGTGATGCAATCACAGTGGGAACAAAAATAAGGGAAATGGATTTTCTGCGCTTTGCAGTGTGGGGAAATTAACAGTCCATTCAGTGTTACTGAAAAGTACCCTAAAGGCCAATATTTACTAAGCATGGCATGCATACACAGGAGCCTTGTTGAAAATCCACAACAATTTTTTCATTGCAAACAAATCCAAAGCTTTCAGGATGGATACAACAGTCTGAGTAATGTTGAGGCTGACAGTAAGAAAGCTGTTCTTCTTTTTCTTTTGAAACAACTACACACAAACTAATGGCATAGTTATATGTCCATTGGCCTCCCACCAAGGTTTCTGTGATTAAATTTTTCACCAGTCCTTATTACATCTCCTTGCTCTCTTTCTCTAAAAGAATATACTGGAAGGATGAGCAGCATGAAATGAAAGCTGGGTTGCTGTATCTCATTTTGCATCTAATAGCTAAAATTTCAGTAAACAACAATTAGCTATCTAAAAATAGAGAGCCATATAAAACAAAACATAATTAATGTTACAGGCAAAAAAAAACTGAGAAGGAAAGTGGGTCAAGGCATCGATCCCCCAAAACAGGAAATGTTTTCTGTTTGATGCGCAGAGTTGGTTCAGAATGCATTAAACTTTTTTGTTGTTATTTTTAGGGAATCTAGCGCAACAAGTCAGGAATAGCCCCCTGTTATTCATGCAAAACAAAAACTTTAATGTGTTTTTCTAAAAAGAAAGGTGATAGTGGAGGAAGACAATGCTATGTTGGAATGCAGCTTCACCATCAGAAAAACAATACAGCATGTGGATAGGTTTCAGAAGGGCATTCTTCCTCAATCAGTTGCCAACTTAGCAAATTATTTTCTGAAATCCATTTCCTGGAGACCCACCTTGTCATGTGCTCAGATGGCAATGTGGAGTTAGAAAGTGAATTCTAAACACACTAAGACTAGACAATTGACATACATAACCCCTGCACTCAAGTCAATAAAAATGTGTTGATGCTTCCATGGGTCTTTATGTTGGTGGTTTATTTTGTAAAACAGAAATTTGTGTTACTACAATCAGACAATGCTGATCTGAGATGCCCATAGCACTCCATAGCAAATATACTAAGGCTATAATGAGCATTCCATAATTGTTTGCGGACTAATGATTTTTGTTAATCCTCTTTCCGCAGTCCTCTTTCGTTGACTAGTGTCTTTTAACTTATTTGCCATTAAATAGCGCCACAAAAACAAATAACATTGTTCAAAGTCATCCTTAGGCCCCATTACTCAAGACCTTGTTTAAGAGTACTTGCAAAGGCATAAAGAATACATTAAACAAATTAATCATGGTGTGAAACTCTTCAGAGCATGAGGAACTTGTTGCCTCCCAAAACCCTCTCATCCCTTTCTTCTTTCAATTCTCCCCACCTTGCCAAATATTTAGATTGCAAGCACGTTGGGGTTCTTTTGCTTATGTTGCATTTGCAGAATTAAAACTAATACTCTAGTTAAGTTGTTTCTTGAGAAACTGGCTCTAGCCACTGTGATACATGCCCTAGTGACATCCTGGCTGGACTACTGTAATGTGCTCTATGTGGGGCTACCAATGGAAAGTCTCAGGAAACTTCAACAGGTCCAAAATGCAGTGGTCAGATTGCTGACCGGGGGCGGGGGGATACAGAGATCACATTACACCCCTATTAAAGCAGCTCCACTGACTGATAACCAGGTCAAGGTCAAGGTCAAGGTCAGCACAATTCAAAGTGCTGACCTTAACTTACAAAGCCCCAAATGGCCTGGGTCCTAGCTACCTCAAAAATTGAATCTCACAGTATGAACCAGCTCGGGTGCTAAGGCCATCAGGAGAGGCCTTTCTCTCTATCTCGCCACCTTTAAAGGTGTGTCTCATAAGTATACATGAAAGGGCTTTCTCACTTGCTGCTCCCAGACTTTGGGACTCACTCCAGCTGGAGGCCAGGACTGCCCCATCTTCCCTGTCTTTCCGGAAACACACAAAGACCTTCCTTTTCAGGAAAGCTTTCCCTGAATGAGGGACTTCCTACTATGTAACTTTATATGGATTACCATGCATGACTGCACTGACTGATTTCATAAGAACACCAGTGTTTTCCATGTTAGTTTCTCTCATAATGATTTTTTCTTTCTTTCTGTCTACTCTTTGTAGCTTTCATATTACCTTTTAATATTATAAGATGTCTCTTCTAATTCCCTGTTCTTAACTTGAATATGTCCTAAATGTTCTGGACTGTACAGTACGTTGTCCCTCATTATTGAAAGCCACCTTGGGTCCTTTTCCAAGGAGAAAGGTTGGGTAAAAAAAATATTCAAAATAAAATAAAACAAAATAAATACAATCCCGTAAACCTTTTTTCGGCACAACCAATTATCAAATTGATAAGTGCACAGAAATTTAAAGAGTTAAACTTTATTTCCATTTTCTGTCCAGATCTGAAGAAGTAGCTCTATGCCTATAATAATTCCCCAATTCACTACCTGCTATTAC
Source organism: Phrynocephalus versicolor (assembly GCA_023846285.1). Taxonomy (NCBI): domain Eukaryota; kingdom Metazoa; phylum Chordata; class Lepidosauria; order Squamata; family Agamidae; genus Phrynocephalus; species Phrynocephalus versicolor. The sequence continues at coordinate 15,788,872 of JAHTLZ010000204.1, read as the reverse complement.
AAGAAACACTGCAAAGTGCAAGTCTTTTCCAGTGATAAATGAACTCCATGTTGAAATATAACATGGCCCTAACAATCAAATATTCCTAAAATACTATTTTCAGAACAATGAAAATATGGAACAGTTCAGAAGATCCTCACTAGACTAGTGAGCGATTCCATTTTCTAACCACCTGGAATTAACCGTTGGAGGGTTATTCAGAAACCCAGTATAAATGGGATTGGTCTGCAATAACTGGTTCTGAAAAGCACAGCCTAAAATTGAATTTATGCAGATAGGTGGTGACTTGAATCTAGCATATATTAAAGTATTTTTTATTTCCCAATGGTCTTGACAAACTTGTTCCAGTTCTATAAATCCACTGGCACACCCGTTACAGTATCTCCCATTGAGATAAATTACAGCAAAATTATCAGTTATAGTTGGCAGATAAAATCATCTTTGCAAAACACTGACATATGTTCAGTACACACTCTGCTATTCTTTGGCAAAATGCCATACTGGATATAAAAATCAAAATCTGAATCTCACTAGCATTTGGTTGGAAATGGCTCGGCTGTTGTTACTCATATCTTGAAAGCACCCAGCCCATCTCACTTCTACTTCCACCCAGATTTCAAACACATTATTTATTTATTTATTTATTTATTTATTTATTTATTTATTTCACTTCTTACATCACTTCCCCCAAAAGCAATTTAGTAATAATAATTCAAATATTAGTAAAACCATGCCAGAAGATTAATAAGAGGTATATTAGAAGCACATTGATAAATAACTCATTAAGCCTTGGCTACACTGACTCTTGGATGAGTGCAACTCCCTTGAAAATCTGCCCCCCCGGGGGGCGGGGGTTGTCGTTGTCCCAAAAATAACATTCCGAGGTTCGGCAAAGTGCAGGCCAAATGCTTCAGCAAATAAACAGTCCCATAATTTATATTAAAATATATTCATACAGGGGATGATTACATGACTAAACTATTACTGCAAGGCAGAACCACACAAGGTACCCTTCGAAGGCAACTGACGGGCATAAGAGACAGGCCTTTTACAAACGCAGACCAAAGTCCATGGATTACAATCCCCTGGGAGTTTTTTTTTTTTTTTTAGTATGACGACTTCTATGCCATCTCATTGGTAAACAGCCCTTGAACACCCTTTAAGTTCAAAGCATTTTAAACTTAAAGAAGTAGTACTCTGAGGCTTGACCACCTACCAACACTTGATTGAGTTAAAGTTTTACTATTTTAAGACATGATCCAGTATTGTATTGCTGTTGGTGGGCATCGCTGAATCCAGCAGGAGTGGGAGATTTCTCTGTCCTGTGAGCCTCCCCCAAATCCACTCCCAAGAGCTAGGATACCCTCCAGATCAGGGTTTCAGTTGGTTTTGAAGTGTACAGGGATGAGAGGAAGGGAAGCAGATTCTGCACTTATCAGCCGTTGAACACGGATCATATTATTTTTATATATCATCATATTGTTAACATATAAAAATAAATAAATAAATAAATTTTATTATTGTCCTGCATTGGGTTGAATTGTGATTATTATTTTTTGCGTGCTTGATTATTCTGTATTAAAATGTGCATTGCTTTTGAGCACAGGTTTCTAACCTATGGGTTGTGACCCTCAAGTGGGTCACAACGTGTTTTCTGGGCAGTTGATATTGTTTTTACTTTGACTTCCACCACCTCTTCCCAGATCCCTTCTGAATCCACCTCAGCTCTCTCTTCCTTTTATCCCTCCCAGCCAAGTTCTCTTCACTCCCTATTGTGATGCTCCTGGTTGCCTAGGGGCCCTTAGCTCAATACACTATTTCTCTGATGGGAGCAACAGCTCCTCCTTGGCTCTGGTAGTTGGCTAGCTGGGATGGGGGACTGGGTTTGGGGGAGGATCAAAGGCAGGACCCTGACATAATCCGTTACAAGCTAGGCCAGCCATAGATACATGGTAGTGGAAGAGGAAAAGGCTGCTGCTGCCACCACTGAAGCAACTTATTGCCCTTCTCATGCCAGCCATTCGCCACCACTGCCATTTTAGAGGGGATGGCTGAGGAGGAGATGGCAGCAGAGCCACTGCTTGTAGGGAGGGCCAAAATGGCAGCTGTTCTTTTCCTGAGGGAAAATTCACCTTCTCCTCAATTTTATTTCACTCCAATTTCTTCTACCCTCCCTATTAAGGGATAGTGGGAAGGAGAAAGGCTGAATGGCTTTAAAAAGCACTCAGACACAAGTTTTGAAGCTGGTTAAAATAGCTTTTATGCAATTGTGGCAGAGGGTTCTAGGTGACTTGGGTAGATCCTGAACTAAAAAAAATGTTCTGAAACACTATTTTAGGGCGTTTATACACGACCCCTAAGCTCCGCTGCAAAGTACCTGCTCTCTGGAGGTGAAAATTATTTGATGCGGTGCAACAATAGTGAGTGCTGGGCTCTCCTCGCTTCTTTTTGTTTTTGTTTTTTTGCCTCCCG
>JAHTLZ010000204.1:15773900-15783900 GCA_023846285.1 Phrynocephalus versicolor | reverse complement strand
AGCTTGTATAACATAAAATTTGTACAACATAAAAAATTCCAGAGATAGGGGGAAATTGCTTAACATAATCGCCTATGGGGATAATCCGTACAACATAAAAATGAGATTACTCTGTTTTCAATGCATTCCTATGGGAATTTGTATAAAGGAAAAATTGCTTAACATAATTTCATTTGGAACAACTTAATTCCTTTATACAAGGTACCACTGTAAATATAAATCCCCAGTGTATTAGGTTATAGAAAAATGTTGAGAGTTTGTTCATATTAGACTAACCCGCCTCCCCGTTTGTACATGCTACAGTGCAAACATACCTGAGAGGGAAATGTAGCAACATGAGTAAACTTGGTTTTATCTAAACAATGAAATTTGCCAAGATAATGAATCAGTCTTGTTAAGATTTTGGTAATCAGATTAAAACACATTTCATTATACAATTTTGTGTAAGGACATGGGATGCTGGTTTTTTGAGAAGTGACATATATTCATTCGTGACTCTGGGCTTAAGTAGGGCACACACGGCATTGACTGTATAACTCCATCTACTTCCTGGTAACTGAAAAGCACACCATTTTGGCTGAACGTTGAAACTGAGTTTGGGCTGAAAAGTGTTCATAATGAAACAACTATATTGGATAGCACAGGGAGGTCATTTCTTCATTAGCACCTGCTTGGTTTACTTTCTTCAAGGCAGGCAAAAATCCTTTTGCATAGTTATATCAGAAAAAGGGAAATGGTGTAACTCTCAAAGACAAACCACTGCTAATTAATGTGTGACTGCTTAGATTCCTGATATGTCAGTGGTGTTCAATGAAAAATCCTAAAACCGACTGCTGAATTAGAAGTGCTTTGCTACTGCCACTTATACTACTTTTCTTCCACCAGCCTAAACCATACAAGAGGATTTTGACCACAGTATCTTGGGCTTCCCTTATCGCCCATTTTGATAGGAGAGGGATGATGGATAACTTGCCCTTACTTCAACTGATAATCTAGTATGAGCTCTCCCTGAAGTAACAAATAAAATTCCTATCTGTGAAACAGTGACACTGCCTCCTTATGATTTAAATCCAAGCACACAATCCAGCAAATAACATTCAATTTGTTTCAGTGGGAGAATCTCAAAGCCACTGAAACATGCTTCACTTGAGCTGGACTGTGGCCAAAGCACAGCACAGACAGCAAGTAGCCTGTCAGTCCCCACTGTTATCATCTAACAATGATGGTTGCATTTAAATGTAGCTTAAAACTGGGGCTTAGACTTAATCCACTAGTACTAATTGCAGTTGACCTTTAGTACATTAAACGAGCAGAGAGCTTCTCAATTCACTAAGAGTTGTAAATCTAACAGGTCCACAAATTCTCAATGAAGAAAAACTAGAATCCACAGCGACAAAGTGCCAACAGCGTAGACAGCTTACAACCACACTATGAGTTGTTCCATTAGAACACACAATAGCATAAATGTTACATAATATTTGCCATACAGGAACATTAAGCTGAAGCAAAGCAAAGGACAGTGTGCTCAAAGCTGAGTTCGGCCATTGGCCATGCTGCCTAGGGAATCCTGGGAACTGTCCTTCAAAAAAGTAAAGATCAAAACACACTGGCTCTATTTCCTATCCCAAAACATGCCACCCCTGCCAAGTCCCAAATTTGCAGCAGCATTGCTACAAAGCTAACAGAGTTCCAGTCACAGAAGGTACTCCTTCCATTTAGGTGAATATGAGTGGAATTCCTAAGCAGATGTTTTTGGAATAGCAGTGGGACAAGTACACAGCAACATGAACTGGAACACAATCAGCAGAGCCAGGGTGAGTTAAACAGATGATAGAATTCACTTTCTGTTTATCCTCTGCTGCTCTAGATCAGGTTTTCTTTTTTAAATTGGAAGCTCCTCAAGGTTGAAACCTGCCTTGGTATACTTTGTGAAGCACTCCGGTGGCAACATGAGAAGTATAAAATGATAATGTCAGAAAGTATTCAAAACCTATCCTGGGACTGTAACAAGTAAGATCAAAATTTGAGCTATCAAATTTTGGTGGGTGGGTGGGTACTCTTCTTAAGTATTTCATGAAGTTCTGCCTGTGATTTCCAAGGAATTATTTGCAAAGGTTCCCAATTTTCTGCAGTATAATGGGGAACTTTTATTACCCCCCAACAAGCCACAATTAAATTAGGTTACATTTTAAAGACAACCCAGAGTAAAATCACATGACATATTTTACTTTTAAGCAAGGCTTGTTAACCATTGGCCTATCCAGGGTCCTCTTCCTTCTCCTGAGGTGCTCTGTAGGGTTCACTGATGACTCCATTAGAAAAATGAAGCCAGAGGTGGTCAGAGGTTCAATTCAAGTTTTAATAAATGTTATTTGAGGATGTGTTACCCATGTCTAGACATGGGCACAACCAGAAAAAATGACGTTTCGAGTTTTCGTTTGTTGGAATGGGTCTGTTTCGGATCATTTCCGTTTGTCGCAAAAATTTTCAAAAATTTGTCATTTCGTTTGTCATTTGTCATTTCCACCGTGATTTAGCGCGATTTGACTTCCCAGAGCATAGGGGCGTCCCGCAATCAGGGCCGGCACTAGGTGTTTTTTCGCCCTAGGCGGCGGGCGGGGCGGGGGAGCGGGTGGCAGGGGGGAGGTGCAGGCAGGCGGTGGTGGCGGGGGGCCATGGGTGGGCGGCGACAGCGGCAGGGGGGAGACATGGGTGGGCGAGCAGTTGGGCGGCGGCCGTGGGATGGTGGGCAAGTGGGCAGTTAGGATATCATTTAGGAATAGGATAGAGGTTCTGTTCTTGGCTTGCACTCTAAATGTGCGTGTGTGCAAGCAAATTGAAGTTGGGAAAATAGAAAATAAATGGTAGTATATAATATATATATATAATAAATCCACACCTCCCACTCCCAGTCGAAACTCCCCCTTTATCCAATATCAGAAAAAAATCCTCACAAACTGCCAGAGAAGAAATAAAGAATAAACTGCTATTCCCTTCAGCAGACAAAGCTGCAGGGAATCAAATAAATTATTTTTTAAATTCAATTCCCTCCCTGCCTGCCTAACTTAAATCCTAAAGCCTCCAGACTCCCTCCTCAATCTCAATTGGATCACACCAGCACCAGCAGCCAGCCCTCCTCCCTCAACCACATCCATACACCCGACTGTGATTTCTGGAAGGTGCCTCGGCTTTTTATGCCCTCCGAGACATCCAGAAGTGTCAGTCAAAAACCTGGCGATGCCATTGGTGGAATGGTTCAAAACATTTGCATGGTCCCATCCCATGCCCAGCCCAAATGGGCAGGTCTAAAAAAATAAAAAATAAAATAAAATAAAATAAATCAATACGACGTTTTATTGCTATAAAAAACCCCACTGCTGCTACCATTAAAATTCAGGCATTTAAAATAAACAAATTTCACATGTTTCTGTGGTGATTTGGTGTATTTTTGACCACAATTTCAAAAGAAAAATTGCGGTCGCCACCGCATGGCATGGCGAGACGACGAGGATGACCCCCCCCAGCCTGGTGCAAGCAGCCCAGGACAGGAGAAGAGGGGGGGAAAGGCCAGGGACCCCCCCAGAAACCACCCCTCTGGTAGGTGGCAAGGCTTCAGGCAGGCATATTTTTGCCTGCTTTTTTGGCCGGGAGTCGGTTTTTTTTTAAAAAAAAAACTTTTAAAAACTTTTTCTGTGCTTTGCATTGTGCGATCGCTGCGATGCCACAAACGAAAACGAAGAATGCGACCAAATTTTTCTTTTTTCTGTTTGAGTTTGAGTTCTGACGGCTTAATTATCGTTACCGTTTCCATTACATAACGGAAACGAAAAACGGAAACGAAAACGAAAATTTCACCAAGTCGTGCCCATGTCTACCCATGTCTTGTGGGCTACCTTGACGGATGGATTTCTTCTGTTTGAGGCTCATAGGTGTCTCATCTTTCCCCACCCCCCAAGTCCTCAATCACCTTTTTTGTTGAGCAGATTGGAGAAGTCTGATGGGACTTGTGGCCATTAAAGTTGAAATCTAAAGGCCAAGGAAATAGGAATGCAAATACAGTATGACATTGTTCAAACAATTGTCATAAACCAATGGTTCCCACCTTGGGTAACCCAGGAGTTCTTGGGTTGCAACTACAGTACCAGATATCTGGCCAGCACAGCTGATGGTAAAGGCTTCTGGGAACAGCTTCTGGAAACACTGCCAAACCTGCATAGCAACTCAGCATGTCAGCCTGTAGCTATGTCTCAAGGAAAACCCAAATTCATATAATAAAATCATAGAATCATAGAACAGTAAAGTTGGAAGGATCCTATCAGGCCATCAAGTCCACGCACCCGCACCCACACCCACACCCACACCCTGCTCCATGCAGGAATACAAATCAACGGATATATGCCAAGTGGTTGTCTAAACTTCTCTTGAATGCCTTCAGTACTGGTGCACTCGCCACCACTTGAGGTAATTGGTTGCACTAATGTACTGTTCTAACAGATATTCAGTCAAAAGCTGGGCACTCTTAACTTAAGCCCGCTGTTGTGCATCTGGGAACAAGATATCTATCATATCCATTACTGATATTCAAATGGACTTAACACTGTTATTACAAACTCCATTATAAATCACAATTTCCCAAAATAAGCAAACCACTAACAAAATTTCAGTGGGCAACACTTTAGACCTTTGAACTTGACAAATTTCAGTGGGCAACACTGCAGACCATTGAACTCAACACAGCTTCTGAGCAGGGGGAAAAAGCTCTTCAAACTGGTGGAATGCAGCATTCAGCTTTTAATTATTAACACAAACAATCTGCCAAAGACCTGTTTTCATCTATACTGCTAATGTAGATCAAGAACCTTTGAGAGAGTGAAGTCTCTGTGCTCTATCACAAATAAAAATAAATCTTGAAAGCCTCATTATCACTTCATTAGGTTGCCAGATCAAGGACTATTGATAATTTGCCTGGACCCATGGCAGATGACATCATTTCTGTTGCTCTGGAAAAAAAGGCTTGGGGGAGGGACCTGCATATCTGCATTCCTTCTCTATTATACAAGTATCCAGTGTTATCATTTAACATGAAGCATACTATCATCATTTACGAGCAAACTGCTTTGACCCATGCATGTCAAAGATAAAACATCTACTGACTACACTACTTAGGTCCATATTGATCCCATTGCTTTCAGTGTTACTAAATTGATAGCAAAAAGAAGCAGAATTGTAGTCACTGGCTAGAATACTGTAGAAAGTGCACTCATAACTCTTATGTCTTATGTGCCATCAAGACAGAATCAAGTTATAGTGATCCTAATCAGGCTTCAAAGACAAATGAGATGTTCAGAGAATGATTTTGCCAGTTCTGCTCCCCCAATGTCTTTCCATGACTGAGATTGTATTCAAACCTGGGTCTCCTGAGTCCTTGTCCATCACTCTGTCAATTATACCACACTGGGTATCTCAAGCTTGTAACTAATATACAAGAAAGAAAGCCTTAGTACAGTATATCTGTAATCCCATTTTAAAAATGTAACAATGTTACAAAGAGCACAAAAAGAAATCCATTATGAGGGGTGGAAACTAACATGGAAATCACTGTTGTTTTTATGAAATCAGTCAATACAATCATGTATGGTAATCAATATGGTCACATAGTAAATAGTCCCTCATTCAGGGAAAGCTTGCCTCAAGAGGAATGTCTTTACCTGCTTTCGGAAAGACAGCAAAGATGGGGCAGTCCTGGCCTCCAGTGGGAGGGAGTTCCAAAGTCTGGAAGCAGCAACAGAGAAGGCCCTTTCATGTGTTCTTATGACACACACCTGTAAAGGTGGTGGGATGGTGAGATAGGTCTCTCTGATTATCTAAGCATCTGAGCCAGTTCATAGTGTGAGATTTGATCTTTGAGATAGCTTGGACCCAGGCCATTTTGTGCTTTGTACGTTAAAGTCAGCATCTTGAATTGTGCCCAATAGTTGACTGGCAACCAGTGGAGCTGCTTTAGTAGAGGTGTATTGTGATCTCTGTAACTTTCCCCAGTCAGCAATCTGGCTGCTGCGTTCTGGACCCGTTGAAGTTTCCTGAGACTTTCCATTGGTAGCTCCATATAGAGAGTGTTAAAGTAGTCCAGCTGGGATGTCACTACGGCATGTTTCACAGTGGCCAGATCAGATTTCTCAAGAAACAGGGATAACTGGCATACTAGTTTTAATTGTGTGAATGCACTCCTAGCCACCGCTGTGACCTGGGCATCTAGGCTCAAGGATGTGTCCAGGATCACCCCCAAGATACACACCTCTTTTTTCAATTGGGGGTTAATCCCATCCAGTACAGGTTGCATTCCTTCCTTTGATCTGCTTTTTGACTGACCAGAAGCGCCTCTGTCTTGTCTGGGTTTAGTTTCAGTTTTTTCATCCTCACCCAGTTCATTACCAAAGCTAAGCACTGATCTAAATTCAAAATAGCTTCCTTGGAATCTGGAGGTGATGAGAAGTACAGCTGAGTGTCACCAGCATACTAGTGACACTTCACCAAAAAACTCTGAATAATTTCCCCCAGTGGTTTCATATACTGTAAATGTTAAATAACATAGGAGACAGAACAGAACCCTGGGGGACTCCGCAGGTCTTCGCTTTGGAGGCCGAAATGACTTGGTGGTGGAAATGCCCCAAACAAACAAACAACGGCCCTTTGTTCCATTGTTTTCTTCTTCTGCTAACAAAACTGCAAAGGTAAAGTGTCTGTGTCCCAAAGCAAGTAGACTGGACAGCAGGCACTACAGAGACTTAATATTTGCTAGTTTTATATATATATATATATACACACTGCCTTGCCTTGATGAAGAATTTTCAAGACCCATGAAGTTCCACGCCTCCAGCAAGAATGAGAAGACAGTAGAGATGGGCTTTTCGTTTCGGAAGTGGTCATCTTCCAAAATGAACCGCAGGAGCCCAGCTGACATTCGGAACCAGAGGAATGAAATCAACCAGTCCCTTATCTTGTGCTGGGCTTGCACGGGGTTAAACTCCAACAAGGAAGAAGCCTCTGACGCAGGGGGTTGGACTGGATGCCCCTTGAGGTCTCTTCCAACTCTATGATTTTTTGATTCTATGATCTTTCCTGGCGCTGCTCAATCAGACAAGAAGATGGGATGATGCATGGGAGAAGGAAAGATGATGCGTCGGAGGCTTCTTCCTTATTGGAGTTGAACCCTGCACAAGCCCAGTGCAAGGTAAGGGATTGGTTGACTTCATTCCTCTGGTTACGGCCATCAGCTGGGCTCCTGCAGCTCGTTTCGGGAGCTGACCAATTCTGAAATGAAAAGCCTATCTTTAGAAAACAGCTCTTCTGTCAAAGGTCCTCCCAGTGCTTCTAAGTCCATGGAACTGTGCAGCTATCTTAGTCATTTTTGCATATGCACCTTTATTGACACCAAAGCATGGGTAAGGGGTGATTCTGCTTCTCTTGCACACAATACCTTTTTTGTTCTCTTTATCAGACTGCAAAAATTCCCCACTTTCGGTTGGGGTTAGTAACAGCCAAAGGTTCACCACCATCAATGATGGCTCCTTATCTCTACCATGTCAAACCCCTGATATTAACTGATTAGAACAGTTTGTGAATTTTCTGCCTCTATAAAAATGGAGTCATTGCCGAATAGATAAATACTTACAAAGAGAGCATTGTATCTTCCAAATAAGTAGAAAAAAATTTCATAGCTTCAGATGGATTTTGAAACATCTGTAACTGATTCAAAAATGCCAAACATTAAAGTACTAAGCAGTTACAAGGAAGGTTTCATACAGTGATAATTGTACTTTGTAATGACATCTGACAGGACAACTGTTTTTAAAAATGATGCATGCAAAGAGTAGATTGCTTACAACCATCACAATTATTATTGCAGAAAAAGATTCTTTGGACAGACAAAAATAATGGGATCCTCGCCATCGTTTTCTGGGATGTATGAGTGATAAAACATGAATTTCAGGTGTTTTTACATCCTTTTTCAGCCTTAAACTTTGCCCAGTTTGAAGTTAAGGTGATTAATGTTTTTGCTGCTATTCTCATTCGTTTAAAACGTTCCTCTGTATGAGATCTATGTCTCATACAAGTCTGTCCATCTATATATCTCTTACATGCCAACAATTATAACACTTTTAAAAGAAACAGAGAAACAGAAGCTCAAAATATTTTAATGACAACTAAAATAGGAAGTTACACATCTGACAACTTTCATTCAACTTCTCAATATTCAAGAAAAAAATCCATAAAAGCTTGTGTTAAATTGCAAATAGTGTTTTTGCTGTAGGCTAGCAAAAACAGGTTATGTTGACCCTGCTCATAACACATAATTTAGCCAGAAAGAACTAGAAGAAGGGCGTAGGATCCAAAATGATGATTATGATTTTTACCTATGGATCATTGAGTCTAGCCTGTCAAGAAGGAACAGTAGGAAATTGATCACTCATCCTCTGATTCCCCACCCAGATGCCTAAACCACTGAGCCAGCTAGCAATTCAATTACTTCGGAATTCAAGATTATATTATCACAGCATGTCCCAAACAACTCAACTCACATTTCTATACTGTGGGGAACCAGAGACCAAGACTCCAGTCATAGGTAAAACTGATAGAGTAAAATCCTGTTGAACTCGATTGATCAGAGTTTAATTGTGACACATGCAACATTATACACATTATACATTCTATTTATTCCCTGGATACATTGCACAGGCACAGGCCCCATTAATTTAGTACCCCAAAGTTAAAAGAACAATCCTAGAAGCCTTAGGATGTTCTTGGCCGAACCCAGTTCGGAAACAGATGAGAAAACACCCTCACACCTTCTGACGAAACCATGTAATCTTTTGTTGTGATGTTGCACACTCATGCCCTCAATATGAATCACCCAGCAAGGTGGCATGGATCCTTGTAATACGATTTTACTGCTTCAGAAATCCTTAATGCTAGATTCACAGGATAGACAAAAGCAATATCTTTTCTTTTCTTCTTTCTTTGTTTTAAAAACAAAAGTTTAGACTTCATTGCTATATTTTGCCATATTGTCTGAATGTACCATATGTTACTATGTGTAGCCTTGTGGGGTTCTAAGTTTTCACTCAAAAACTTAGAATCATAGAGTTGGAAGAGACCTCAAGGGCCATCTAGTCCAACCCCCTGCCATGCAGGAAGCCCATCACAGTATTTCCGACAGATGGCCATCCAGCCTCTGCTTAAAAACCTCCCAAGAAGGAGACTCCACCACCCTTTGTGGCAGCATATTCCACTGCCGAACAGCTCTAAAAGTCATGAAGTTCTTCCTAATGTTCAAATGGAATCTCTTTTTGTGTAGTTTGAAACCGTTGGCCCAAGTCCTAGCCTCTGAAAACAAACCTGTTACCTCTTCAATATGACATCCTTTCAAATATTTAAACATAGCTATCTATATCTGCCCTCAGCCTTCTTTTAGAGAGACTAAACATTCCCAGTTCCCTAAGCCGTTCCTCATAAGACATTTCCTCCAGACCCTCAACCATCCTGGTTGCCCTCCTCTGCACCCGCTCGAGGTTGTCAACATCCTTTTTAAACTGAGGCACACAGAACTGGACACAGTACTCCAGATGGGGTCTGACCAGAGCAGAATAGAGTGGTACTATCACTTCCCTTGATCTAGACACTATGGTTCTGTTGATGCAACCAAGAATTGCATTGGTTTTGCTGGCTGATGCATCACACTGCTGACTTATGTTCAATTTGTGGTCCACCAAGACTCCCAGATCCCTTTCACTGGTACTATTCTCCAGCCAAGTGTCCCCCATCCTATATATGTGCAATTCATTTTTTTTTACCTAGATGTAGCATCATACACTTCCCAGAGTAGTGCTAATGGGCAGCATATTAAACAAACAAACAAACAAACAAATACATAAATAAGGAAGGAGGGAAGGAAGGAAGGAAGGAAGGAAGGAAGGAAGGAAGGAAGGAAGGAAGGAAGGAA
>JAHTLZ010000204.1:15751235-15767150 GCA_023846285.1 Phrynocephalus versicolor | reverse complement strand
AGAAAGAAAGAAAGAAAGAAAGAAAGAAAGAAAGAAAGAAAGAAAGAGGTAAATCAGTGACTTTCTTATAAACTAGGATTGCTTTATGAGTTGCATTCCAAATTTATCAACAGCTGCAACTTTTACTTCAAAATATTTTTCACTACATAGTAGGAGTTCTTCCACAGCATTCCGGTGCACTTCAGCACTCTGGAAAATGACACTAACCTAGTTTATGAGTTTTATTACATGGACAACCAAGCTGTAAATGTATATGCCAGTAGCAAAAACCATGATGGGGTGAAACTGCTACTGTGTCACTTCAAAGTTTCACAAAATTAAATATCAGATTTAATAGGTACTTTGTTTCCAGTCCCTAATGAGTCACAGAATTCAAAATAGATACAGCTTCTAGAATAACTTGCTTTTGCCGGAGAGGAACTCAATCACCACCAGCCTCTTCATATCATTATAGTTGTTTGTTGGATAGCAAAGTAAATCAGGTATTCTGTCTGCACAGCCAGAGGTCAGGAGCTCAAGTGTATCCAAGAAGAGCTAGATTGTATGGCCTTGGAGGAGCTGCACAGTCCCAGAAGAAGAGAATGGTAAACTACTTCTGAGCACTATCTAGAAAACCCTGAGAAGAGCTGCTGTAACTCAGAACTGACTTGAGGACACATGATGATTATTATTTATTATACATATGACTCAATTTGGCAAACACAATCCAAGTTATCCATGAATTTTCCAAACAATCCTATGTCCTCTTGTGTTTTTCCAAGATTTGGGGAAGCTTGATTTATACTTCACTTTTAAAATGAATGCATGCTGGTTTTCAAAGTCTTCCTGAAAGTACAAATGTAGCAAGCCCCGTTTCATTTGGTTCATGCAGACCAATGTTGTAAGGTGATGCAATTTTAAGCAGGAAATAAACCCTAAATCAGCTGCATAGTAATTGGGTAGAGTGACAGCCAACCTGCCAAGTCATCTTTTCCATCAAATGATTTGCATTCTGTGCAATCTGAGCACAAGACAGATTTATTGCCACAGCATACATGTACATACCTGTTCAACTTAGCTATCTACTGGAAGAACAAACCACTTTCCAATTATCAAAAAGAAAACCAGACAAAGTGGGTTTTAATGAGTCAATAAAAACTTCAGTTTTTTATGCAAGATTCACTCAACGCCCTCAATGATGATTCATAGGCAACATTCTATTCTCATTCACACTGATGTCAATAAATCTCATCTGGATACTACATCGCAAGGCAAGGAGGTAAATCCCATCATCTCCCTCAGTAAAGTTACCATACCAAAACCCCAAAGAGCTAGATTTTACATTTGGGAACTGCCAGTCAACGACATAATTTAAAGAGTTTTTATCTCACTGTTTTCAACGGAACAATGACCAGATTTGCCTAGGTCATTTAACAGCAAGTTTGAGGAACCAGAGTAAGGCTTGTTAGTACATTTATTTTTATTGTATTTATTAAAAGTTAAATTCCACCTTCCCCTCCTGAGTCCTTCCTCCCAACAACTCTATGAAGTAGGACTGGCTGAGAGTAAGAGGCCCACAGTCACGTAGTAGGGTTTTATGGCAAAGTGTAGGTTTCAACCCCAGTTTTTAAACTCATAACCATACACTATGGCTATTAACATCATACTGGCTCATTTATTTTGTTAGGTTTCGCCCCCCCCCCTTTCTTCAGTTCCTTTTTACATTATGATAAATCAGAATCATAAGTGATAAACGTGAAATGCCAGCAGTATCAAAAGGCAGTTAATGCATGAAGGTGCATGGCTCTCACCACATGATTCTTTCACATGCCGGTACCAACCACTACTGGTAACAAAAGTGAATGGCACAGGAATTTCATGTGTGAAAGAAGTTTATGATGAATTGTACTGCATACTACAGGAGAGCTGTTGGAAGCATCTGATAAATGTAGGTGTATTCTAAGTACACTTGGATGCAAATGTTCTATGTTCTATGTTCTACACATTCACTTCCAGAATAGCTTTCAGTATAACTTCATTTTTTAAAAAACTGTATAGAGGACGCTTGGCTTGCTTGAACTATCCACACATGGTTTCAAGTAACAAGTAAGATTTAAGTAGAGTTCAATATTTAAGTCAAGGGTGACATATGCAAACTGAAGATTCTAGGAACCAAAAAGTTGAGAAATAAACTGAATATAAACAAAGTCAGTCAAAGGCCATTTTATGCTTTTCTCATCAACAACTGCAAGGGGATATTCAAGCAGGAGAATATCCGTTTCAGTGGTATGGTAAAGTAGCGGAATTTCTGCTCATATCTTTGAAGTAAGGAATTACAAAAAATCGAAAGCATTTATAATAAATTACTTGTTTGATTAAGAGTGCACAAAGAGTTAGATTTCAAATGTATCATATTAAAAAGTTAATGACGAATCTTTGCTAGTTACTTTCAAATCTACTTTGTCAAATACTGTAATAGGCCTGAATGACTTTCTGAGTTCTGTCCCCACAGAGGGAGAATGTTGTGACCTGAGAGAAAATATTTGAATATTTCAATTAATCAAGTCACATGACAGAAGTAATCAAGGATATAAGGTACAAGGATATATTTGTGTCTTAGAAGTAGTGTTTGATTTTGGACATTTAATGGTTTTATATGCAATGGGAGAATGTAACCAGACATTCACTCTTTCATTGAACCTTAAAACGAAAACTAGAATAATTAATTTGAGTGGATCAAAAGCCATTTGAAACACAGAAGGGTTGTCATAAAACATGTTTAATAATATTTAGCTCTTTTTCACAGTATTTGTCGTCTTGTGTTTTATTGTGATGGAATAGTTTGGTATAATTATACATTTACATCACATAGGTTTCTATATGGAAAACTTATTTACAAATCTTTTAATAGATCAATAAGTATATAAAATAAAAGTTGCAGAAACTGGCATTCTTTTTTCTGAAAAGTTGCAAACTATTTATCAGTAACCTCATTAAGTCTATATCAGGAACTTATCCGAAAGGAATCAGAATATTATTTATTTTTCCAGAATAATTAATGTGATGAATGAAAATTCGGGAATAAACATCAATAATTTAAGCTATGCAGAGGATATGATATTATTGGCGGAGCTGCAATTACTTGAAATGACCTTTGTTGAAGGTGAAAAAAGCAAGTGCTACACTGCATTTTCACGTTAGGGAGACAAAAATCACTACAGACATTCTATAGAACTTTAATGCTTGAGTGGCCTCATTGCTGGATGGGCAGTATAAAAAATCAAATCAAATCAAATCAAATCAAGTCAAGTCAAGTCAAACAAATGAATGAATAAATAAATGAATGAATGAATGAATGAATGAATGAATGAATGAATGAATAAATAAATAAATAAATAAATAAATAAATAATGTGTACAATGAAGAAAACGTAATCCTTAAGATTCTGTACATTTGGCTCAATCATCAACCCAAATGGAGACTGCAGTCAAGAATTAAGAGGTGTAAGACTTTCCTGGCAGCTTGAACCTGCGAAGGTTTGAACTTCCCCAGTAGCAGCTAGAGTGGGAAGTTTAAGCCTTCCCAGGTGGCAGGTGAAGTGATGCAGCACCCAAACTGCCACTTTGCCCAGTAGGAATGAAGCCACTCTCCTGCTGGCCAGTGGCTTCATTCCCACTGACCAGGTTCTATCATTACTATCCTTTTCACTTCCAGTCTCAAGCAGGTTACCTAGTTGTACCTTTATATGAGTTGATCCTGATTTTGCCTTTGACAAGCCTATTAAATATGACACATGAATATATAATGCAGAAAAAATATGTGCACATATATGCATATACATGACTATCTATCTATCTATCTATCTATCTATCTATCTATCTATCTATCTATCTATCTATCTATCTATCTCTGTGTGGAAAGACATAAACCGGGGCAGCCCAATGGAATTTTTCCTTATTGGAAACATCCCTATTTTGGGCCATTCCATTTTGTCAAACAATTTTTTCATTAACAGAGGCATTCATTATCCGAGGTACTACTGTATTCAAGGGTTATCAGAAAGAACAAGAGGATCCTAAAACAGGTCAAACCTGAACTATCCCTGGAGGCAAAAATAATGACATTGAGGCTCTGAACACTTGGAACACATTGTGGGAAGGCAAGATTTTTTGGGAAAAACAATAACAATAGGAAAGTTTGAAGACAGCCGGAAATGATGAAGAATAAATAGAGGGACTGATTCCGTAAGGGAGCCACAAACTTGAGTGTGTCAGAATTGAACAAGGCTGTTGAGGAAAGGACACTCTGGAGATTACTCAGTCATAGGCCTGTAGTGAATCAGAGGAAACATGACAGCACAATAACAACTGATGATCCTAAAATCAAAACAATTTATCAGGCAGTTATTCAGTATCTTGACTCTCTTTTTCCTGCTTCTCTGGACATCTATTTTGAAAGTAGGTTTAAAAAAAAGACTCTTGATTGGGACTGGGATGAAAATCCAGCAAGATTTTCCCTTGAAATTAGGATAGCTATTGATTCATAACTGTTTGCTTCTTGACCCCACAAATATTTATCATGTCAATTTTCATAACACGTTTCATCATTCCCAGCATGGTATCATTCATGGATTTACATTACTTTCTTGATCAGAGAAATGCATCATGTTTCCTTCTCTTTCAATAAAATAGACAAAGGAAATAAAATGAAAACAATTAGGTTACAATTTGCTGAAAATGGTTACCCTCTAGGAAAAGCAACAACAATAAAAATATACTCCCACTGATCTAAAGGGAAGAGCAATAATAATCTAGTTAGTCAGTACTTTTCTTAGGTCTAGCTAAAATGCCACTGGCTACGAATTTATTGGAATTTACTTCTGAATAAATATCTTACTTGGATTCTCGAAGGCTTTCATAGCCGGGATCTGATAGTTGTTGTGAGTTTTTCAGGCTGTTTGGTCGTGTTCTGGAAGAACACAGCTGAACAGCCTGAAAAACTCACAACAAATAACTTATTTATTTTTGATTAGTGGGAAATGCAACTATCAAGTTAAACTCTATTCACACTGTTTAAAATATCCACATTATTAAATAGAACACCTGTAAAAAATGCCCAAGCTGATTTTATCTTTTAATGGACCCCATAAGGAGACCATGTTTAACCAGAACAACAGTCATCATAAAACTGCCAGTTCACACCTACCAATATCACTGAAAGTGATACACACATTCAAAAACTGGTACAAATAAATAGGCTCCAGAAACGTGAGAGGAAAGATAATTTGTGCATGAAATATAACATTTCTGAGCATTCCCCCTCCCCCATTCATTTAATCATGCAGTCATGCGGGCAATCACATCAACATTCCTTTTAGTTAAAGTACTTGACAGATTAGCTGGAGGCTGTTTAACAGACAGGCATTGTTGGACACTTTGAGAAACTTCAGTTAAACAGAATTTCAGTTAAACTCATCCACCAGATTTTGATCCACTACATTTCATTTTTCGTGGACATAATACTTTTCATCACATAATTCTTGTACGAGAATTATGAGAAATCTCGTACGTGACAGGCTAATCATACTAAATGGTCTTGTATATGGCTTTTTGCAGTCACTTTTTGGGTGTGAGGCATATCTTGATGCAAATTTTATTATTCAAATTCAGTGAAATTCTTCCTGCATCAGTCTGGAAGTTGAGTCATGGCTACTGGACTTCTTTTTTGAGAGATAGAAACGTTTCGCTGTTCATCCAAACAGCTTCATCGGTCAGTCTCTCAAAAAAGCAGTCCAGTAGCTATGACTCAACTTCCAGATAAACTCACCTGGATGACTGAGAATCTTCACAGACATCTTCCTGCATCAGTTTGTCTGATCCTATTACAAATTCCCCAGCTAGGTTTTGTGGTCATTGCTGATTAATATTTCTGTAAAATCCTGGGCAGCATGGCAGGCAAAATTAACAGTTTTTACAAAGCTACATTTGCACATACTACTTGAGACTGGAAGTGAAAATGATAGTACCGAATTACTTTCTCATTTCCGTAACATAACCTCACCTTCTGCAAATACGGGTGGTGGTGCAGAGGACGGTGTCAACTGACATCTTTTAGGGCTGCTCAGCTGGCGGCTGCGATCACAGGAATCCCAAGATACAGCAAAGGATAGTCACCCAATATTACGTATCACAAATGCAGCTGTAGGAGCTGTAGCCAAGTGTGTGAATCATTCGGGGGGGGGGGGTTGGGCTATTGCCATTTTCCAGGTTCCATTCCCACCATTAGCCTAACACCTGGCTGTGTACCCTGGGACAGGAGAGTAGGTACTCTTCTTCTCTAGAAGAAAGACCCTCTCCATTTTCCCCTTTTCTATGTTGGGTGTTCTTAAAACAGACACACACAAGTAACATCCACCACCACAGCATCTAAATATGTGTGTGTGTGTGTGTGTGTGTGTGTGTGTGAGAGAGAGAGAGAGAGAGAGAGAGAGAGAGAGAGAGAGAGAGAGAGGCAAGGAAGCTGAACCCCCTTGGGAGTCAGACACTCCTGCTTTTACTGATGGCGATGGCAAAGTTCCCATTATCTTTGACAGAACAGAAGCAGTCCCCATGACTCAGAACTTTGGCAAGCTCTTGCAGAATTCCATTTGACTGAAAGGAGGGTTGTTTTTTTTAAAAAGAGGAAAGAAATCAAAACAAAACAAAAAAGAAAGAAAGAAAGAAATCACTCACTGCAAAACAGAATTGGCAGAGGTTTAAATATCAAATTGTCCCTTATGGAAATGGAAACTAAAACTGTGTGTCAGAACACACAGGTAATTACTAGTAATTTCCCTCTCTAGTTCATTTGCAGCAACATTTTACTGCTGAAGAAAAACTTTCTTTCGTTAGATGTGCCTCTCTCTCTCTCTCTCTCTCTCTCTCTCTTTGTGTGTGTGTGTGTGTGTGTAATGAGGGAGAGAGAATGAACAAGGAAGAGATATTTAATTATAATAAGATAACAGATGGCTGTCTTTTGTAAAATGTGTTATTTTGTACATGACTTGCACGCTGTTAAACATTTACATGTTTAGGAAGTATATACTGCAGATGGGAAGACTGCACACATTTTATAAAGAAATTCACTAGTGCCTTGTATGTATTCTTTCTCTAGAAGTCAGTCATAAAACACTTTTTTGCTGATTGCCCTTCTAATTTTCTACTGAAAATGCTATAAAAATACAGCTGAAGGTATAAACTCAGGACTACTTCAATTCACTTCTAGGGAATTACATCAGAGTAAAAATTGATATGCATAATGTCATAAGGAGAGTACTGTATTCTCGAAGGCTTTCACAGCCGGGATCTGATAGTTGTTTTGAGTTTTTCGGGCTGTTTGGCTGTGTTCTGGAAGTTTTTTCTTCCTGACATTTTGCCAGACACTGTGGCAGGCATCTTCAAAGGGCAAGGAGCTGAGGGAACTAGCTAGGAAAGTGTCTGTATTTTCATAAAAATATTGTATGTGTAACAATTCTGGACTTGAAAAATAAAATTCTGCCAAGTAACAGGGAAGGTAGCTAGACTACTCTAATGGCGAAAAGACCTAGATGAGTGAGAGAATTTTCATGAGCAAAGGAGGCAGGCTTTCAGTCACTGGTATTTTTTGTTACATGATCTCAGACGCTGGGAGAAATCTAGAAAACCACCCACGGGTTAAGTCAAAACAGGCAGTATTGGTCAACAGACAGTTTAGAAAAGTTACTCCGGACTCGCCCCCGGAGGCTTCTGGATCCGGCTCTGTTCCGTGAAGCCTTCAGGGAACTTCCTAGTGGGTTGGCTGACGATCCGGCTGAGACCGCGGCTGATCGATGGTTTCAAACAGCTTCCCGCGTCATCGACCGGATCGCCCCCAAGCGTCTCCTCCGTCGCAGAGCTCGACCTTCGCCGTGGTTCACGGTGGAGCTTAGAGCAATGAAGCAGGAATGGAGGAGGCTAGAGAGCAGCTGGAGGAGGAGCCGGACGGCATTTAACAAGACTGCAGTTGTCATCCAGACTAGGCGCTACTCTCGGGCGATCAGAGAGGCTAAAACATCTTACTACTCCCTGAGAATTGGTGAGGCCTCGAACTGCCAGGCGGAACTCTTCCAGGTGGTCCGGGACCTCACCAATCCTAGTCTGACTAGGCCTCCTCCTACTGAGTTCAGCAGTGAGCATTTTGCAGTCTTCTTTAGATCGAAAATAGAGGCCATCCGGACCGGCTTCGACTCCAGTTGCACTAGCCCACTCTCGCCATCACCTGTTACTACACCCCCTCGCTCTCCTCGACTGGTTGAGTTTGGGCCTGTCTCCTCTTTGGAAGCCTCCACAGGGGGTCCCGAAACCAATCCCCCATGGATAAAGGGGTCCTATTGTACTTCAAAGGCTAGATTCAGGGGAGTGGTATCAGGAGACACAATATCTAGTCTCAGGTATATAACTAATTTCCACCAGTGACAGATGTCACTGTACTGTAATGCTTAGCATCCGCTGGAACTGCTGATGGTGGGTGAGGATGATGGGAGCTGCAGTGCAAAGGTTTCTTGGGTAAAAGGTAGCATCTTACTTACCACAACATATATATGTTCCTGTTTAGTACATTGTGGGGAAAATCCTGTTTATGTAGTTCTGTGGTGCAATCTGGATGATGCCCAGTGCTAGTAATATGGAATTTAAACCAAATTTAAATAGATTAAAAAGGTTCCGTTTTGCTCTGGGGATGCCTTTGGGAGTTTAAGGATGGGGAGCAGAGCAGCCTTTAATAGTTAAAAATCACTGCCAGATGGCTGCTGATTGGATCAGGACTTTTGAAAGGGATTCTTGACTATTAAAGGCCTTCCATCCCATGGTTCAAAAAGGCTCCCCCAGGACAATAAAGACCCCCAGGTAGCCTTGGAACTTAAAGGGAAGCAATAGGAAGCCCTTTATCAATTTAAATTAAATATTACTGGTATTAGATGATGACTTTATCATATTTTTACCACAGACTACAAGAAAAGAATTTTGGTGGCTATCATATTCTGTGATCCCACTTAGCAATCTGAATACTATATTTTGAACGCAGATCCATAGTTTGGGAGTTTAATTTCCCACTGAGCTTTCTGGGATCCAGGCTGTGAGGCACTGAGAACCCTGAATGGCCCCACAGTGCTTCCAGAATAAGGGAATGGTAAATCACTTCTGAGTAATCAATACCTACAAAATGTTGGAAAGGGTCTTCATGAGTCAGAATCAGCTTGACATGTAGTTTGTTATTATTTCAAAATTTTCTGGAGAAATGACAATTCATTAATGGGAATTGGAATAATAACTAATAGGAATGCAAAAAGGAATTGTGTAAAAGAGGGGAGACATACCCTGTCACATGCTGGATTTAATGCATGACACACAGAACTGAAGTACCCTTTGTATTCCATAGGAAAGTGAAACTACTCCTTTATTCTTCTACAAGTTGTCAAAATTCTTTAGCAAAAAATCCCATCATAATCTCAACTCTCATACGGCAGCCTGTGTGAAGCTGAGGAAACATTCAGCTTTGTTTTAAATTTGATCTGACATAGTATTGCAGACATTTCTTTTTGTGAAAAAATAATGTCAACTAAATATTATGGGTTCAACCCACATACAACGTAGGGAGCGAACAAATTCATATTATTATTATTTAAATAAAACAGGGCCGGAGGGTAGAATTCTGACATAGCAACAGACTAAATTTTAGGCAGATTGTTTTCAAAACTGTACAAAAGGCACTGGCAAATTTTGAAAGCTATCTTTAGGAGACATCAATGACGAAATCACCTCAGCTTTGCCAAAAACACTTATCTTCCTTCTGTCTTTTTCACACCCCTAGGATGTAGGAGGCAATACAACTCTGAAGCCAAGAAACAGAACACCTAATGGCAAAAGATAAATCAACTACTTTCTCACATTTGCTCTAATATTTTACCAACATGTGCATATTCAGAATTGTTTTGGGTATCTAAAGTGATACAATACCAGGAAATAGAGAAGGCATACTTGATCAGGGACAAAGCTTGATTCATCAGGTATGTAATTTTTTTCTGCCTTTTTCCATCTTCGACAGATAGCCTAGATTCATCCCTATCTAGATGGGGACTCCCTCAGGACATTGGTGCAAGCGCTGGTGATCTCAAGACTAGACTATTGCAACACGCTCTACATGGGGTTGCCCTTGACTCTCCTTCGGCGACTGCAACGGGTACAGAATGCGGCAGCCAGACTGGTGGCAGGTGTGCGCCGGTTTGACCATATCACCCCAGTCTTGGCCCGTCTGCATTGGCTGCCCGTTGCATCCCGAATCAGATTCAAGGTCTTGATTTTAATTTATAAAACCCTCCATGGCCTGGGACCTGACTACCTGGAGGAGTGGATCGCCCAGCGGTCAACATCGGCTCGACCAACTCGGGTGTCGTGGGTGCCCACGCTGTGGGTGCCCATGCCCAGGGAGGCCCGGAAAACATCCACCTGTTCCCGGACTTTCTCTGCTCTCTGGAACCACCTCCCCAGTGATGTGCGCCTTGCACAGTCCCTGCAAGCTTTTCGGAAAGCTTTAAAAACCTGGCTTTTCCAAGAGGCATTTGGTGGCTAATTCCCTCCCCCCCCCCCCGCCGCCGCCATCTGCTTACTTGCTGACTGTTTGGTCTTATTGCTGCTTAATTTGTTTGTATATTGATTCACTTATTGTTTTATTGTTGTATTTTGTGTTGTGAACCGCCTGGAGTTCCTTCGGGCGGTATACAAGCCTAATAAATAAATAAATAATAAATAAATAAAATATCTGGAAGTTGAGTCATGGCAACTGGACTTCTTTTTCTTGAGAGATTGAAATGTATCACTGCTCATCCAAACAGCTTCATTAGTCTGAAGAAAGCCAGTTTTGAGTCCTACATTTTATAGTTCACTTTGGCAGGCCCACTTTGGATACCCACAGGCCTTAAGTGCTGTCTTCAGGTGCTTGTCTTCCTTCTTCTTGGCTTCTGTGGAAGTGGGAATGCTCTGTGCTCTGTGGTTTAGGGTCCCGATGACTCCTAATTTGTGGTGGTGGGGCTCAGGCACAGTCTATCTGCCACTTATCAGGTCGTGATTTGAACAATAACTAGACAAATCAAAAATGCTTCATGCCTACACTTATCTTGAAGCCACATCAAGTGAATAGTGCATGGCAACACTGCTTACTAATTACATGTATAAGATGGAGTATGCAATTAGAAAGAATGCAAATATAACAAACTACAATGATCCATTCCACTCTTATATTAGACACGTAAAATAATTGGACAGCTGGAAAACTTCCTAAAAGAAATGCAAAGTACAGCACAGCCAATAGTCTTCACATCATATATCATAGGGAATATTTTGCTGTTTTTCAAGTAAGGCAAGAGGATCTATTATCTCTCTTGCCTTTCACTGTTGGTTACAACTTGGTGTCTGTGTCTAACAAAAGCTTAACCTTTAGGAAAAGACAGAAGGCAGGCATGCTTTTATAATTAAGTAATTCTATAATTTTTAGGCAAATGTATAAAAAAGTTCTATCCCTTTGTCTTCCTCCTTCTATTAAAGGGACTAAATTAACTTACTCCAAATCTCCTTGAGGCAATGAGAACATACCTGTTTGTGATGACAACCCCAAACAAATGCTGTTTAGATATTATTTTTGTAAAAATAATGGATGGAAACAATCCCATCTTCAAGTTTTCATCAAAGTGTCAAAGTACTCCTCCTGCCTTTTAATCCATTAATTACACTGTTGAGCTGCAGTCCCACTTATTTGGAAATGGAGCATAATAAATTAGGATTTGATGTCTAAAGGGGTCTCTCACAGTATTAAGAGTAATATGTATTGTTTGTTCAGTGTGGAGATTTCACGTACGCTCTTTACAATGAAAAGTTTTGTGCATGCAAAAAAAGCAAATATGCCTGTATGACAACCAGCACATGAAACACAGCCATACTGGAGTAACTTCTAGGAATGGATTCATTTTCAGAATAAAAATACAGTGTACTGGGGAACTAGAAGTAGAAAACATTGTCTGGTGGCCAAGGACAGAAATCTTTGTTTTTTCATTCACACAAGTAAAATAAAAATTCTGAAACCCTTTTTTCCCCCTCCTGTGTGAGATTCTGAAAGGGTTTGCATATTTCAGAGGTTTCATCCTTGTATTGTGAAAAAATTCAGTGTGTGCAAAAAACAATAACAACCAAAACACACCTTGTAAAAACTCTCATATTTTGAACAAAAATGTTTTCTTGGTAAAAAGGACATTTTCTGTAGAAAATAAACAAAAGCTTTAGGCTCTCTGTGAATGCTGTGGCAAAAGAAAGTGCTGGTCTTTTCTCATGTAGGAATGAAAAATCTTGCCTCAGTAGTTTTTAACATAAGAGCCATGCTGGATCAAGCCAACAACCCATCTAGTCCAGCTTCCTGTATCTCACAGTGGCCCCACCAGATGCATCTGGGAGCGCATGCGACCAGATAGCTGTCTCCTGATACCACTCCCCTGCATCTGGCCCTTGAAGTACCCCGGTTTTAAGCTTGGAGATTACACATCTCCCTCATGGTTTGTAACCTGTGATGGACTTTTCCTCCAGGAATCTGTCCAATCCCCTTTTGAAGGCATCCAGGCCAGATGCCATCACCACATCCTGTGGCAGGGAGTTCCACAGACTAACAACACGCTGGGTGAAAAAAATTTCTTTTGTCAGTTCTTACTCTCCCAGCCCTCAATTTGAGTGTATGTCCCCTAGTTCTGGTATTTTGTGAGAGGGAGAAGAACATCCCTCTATCCACTTGACTCATGCCCTGCATTATTTTGTACATCTCAATCATATCCCCCCTCAGGTGCCTTTTTTCCAGACTAAAGAGCCCCAAATGTTTTAGCCTTTCCTCATAAGGGAGGTGCCCCAGCCCAGTAATCATTTTAGTTGCAAGTGTTCACAGCATGTTGATAGTGTTCATAGCATGTTGATAGTGGGATGAAAGTGCAAGTGTGTGTGTGCGTGTGTGTGTGTGTGTGCGCGCACACACACACACACACACAATCACTCTGGGTGATGTACAACAATAAACAGCAATAGCCCAACATTCCATAAAGTTATGTGAAACAACACAAAAAATACAACCAATTTAAAATTAATCAGATTAGTGTATAATGTGAAACTCAATGTTAAAAACAGCCAGATATTAATTAGCCCTTGATTTAATTAAACACATTATACACATAAAGGTATACATACACGGAAGAATTTATGCTCAAGTGACCTGAAAGATACAAATTCTTGCCTACACAATCTTCGGAACAAAATTATTGTAATCAATTAATTAAAGATCTTTCAAACTAAAATTTCTAGAGCTATATCATATATTCCACACCTATATTCCTAGTTGCTTCTCTTAGGTCTCCTAATGTTTCACCTACTGTCATGGTATGCTAATAATAACTAGTTTTAAAATATTATGGCATATTTATGTGTGGTCAGAAGTTGTGGCTTCAAAGAGGTGACCATCAGCTACAGAGATGGGCACAGACCACAGTTTGGCCCAGTTTAGTGCCGTACAAGCATAGGTGTTATGCAGGCACCATGCACTCCTCTCTCCTGTCTCTTCTAGCACTCACCCATTCCCTGGGCTCACTTCCCTTCCTCCCTTCAGAGTGCAACTGACCCCTCGTACATAGAGATGTAAAATTTCTGGAATTTTTGAAGCTTGGAAAAAAACTGTTTTTTCTTTTTTTTCCCCCCAGAAAAAACTGGAATTTTTTGGAAAATTTGAAAAAAAAGGCTACATTAGCACTCCCCACTACCTTTTACAGCTTGAAAGTTATTTGGGAACATAAAATATGACTATGGAAAATTTGATTTGGCATAATATTATCACAATTAGCACATTAAAATGCATTGTATCCAAACAATTATTACAAACAGAATTTACTTTTAAAATAATATTTATTTGTAATTGTAAGTAACAATCTCCTGAACTGTTTACTAGTTTATGTGGAACAAAAAACCTTTACAAAACAATGTTAAAAAATACAGAATTAACAATTCATAATTCCTCTCTACAGTATTAAATAAAAATAAAATAAAAACCTCTTTCTTGTAAAAAGAATCAAAGGGGGGGGGAGAATGCATAGAAGGGAATGGAACTAAGTTTCAGTGAATGTGCATGAAATTTAATTAGAATCATTTTTGATGCTCTGTATTTTTGTCCAATGGCCTAATGAAGAGGACAGAACAGAACTACACATACTCACACACATGCAAAAACAAAAGTGAAACCTTCTTCCTTTTCCTATGACAGTAGCAGAACCTCCTAAAGGAAGAAATGCATCTTGTTCTTCCATTAGAGAGTTCAGTTTGTAACCAAGGACTTGCTTGTCCTCAGTGCACAGAAATTAGAATAATCTGATACTATGCATATTTTTTTAGAAATGATTTGGAAAATATTAGAACACCCAGTCTTTAAATATTTTATAAATAAAATATTCTATAATCATTTTTCTTTTTTCAATTTTTTCAATTTATTGGGGGGTGGGATCTGCCCCCAAAGTCTTGTAGAAAAAAAGGGAAAAAATGTATTTCCTCTAAATTTTTCCTCCCCCCTTCACATCGCATCGCCATATGTCCTTCTCTCCTCAGCCTTCCCTGGTGACTGCCCATTCAAACACAATACAGTGGTACCTTGTATAAAGGAATTAATTCGTTCCAAATGAAATTATGTTAAGCAAATTTTCCTTTATACAAATTCCCATAGGAATGCATTGAAAATGCAGTAATCCCATTTTTATGTTGTATGGATTCTCCCCATAGGCAATTATGTTAAGCAAATTTCCCCTATCTCTGGAATTTTTATGTTGTACAGATTTTATGTTATACAAGCTGTTTGTTATACAAGGGTCCACTGTACTACAGGCTTCCCTGACCTGCCCTCCTGATCTGATTGGGTAGTCCATGTATGGATGTGAAAGCTGGAAAGACAAGAAAGTTGACTGGAAAAATATTGTAATATCCATAGTATGGTGTTCAGGGGAAATCTTTGCAGATATACCAGAAAGGCAAATGTATATGTGCTACATCAAATGAAGCCTGTGTTTCCCTTAAAAGGAAAAAAGAGACTGAACAGGGACTAATGCACTTAGGATACATCATGAGAAGACATGATAGACTAAAGAGAAATGATAATGCTAAGGAAAGGGAAAGGCAGGAGGCAGACCTAGTATGATATGGCTCCATATCTGACTCAGTAAAAGAAGCCTTGAGCTTGATAGAGCTGCAAGGAGCTCTTCTTATTATCTGGTGTGAAAGTCTGTACGTGAGCCCTGAAATGTTGTTTGAAGGACTGGAACAATAAAGCCACCACCCTTTACTTCAGATATAGCCTCAAAACATCTAAGCTCCGGGCCTCAACTAAGAAACTACCTGGCATATTTTCTATCTTGCCAAGGACTTTACATCTAAGAAAAAATTTCTGGTACCCCATTTTGGGCATGTTTTAACCTGTTGGTACAGCTCTGAAGAAGAGGGTTTTTGCCCTTGAAATATTAGCAACTTTTTTGTTATTTTTCTAGTAGCCTAGAGGTATCACCTGTTCTAATTTTCTACTTCTGAAATGAACCAGAATAAGCTCTGGATCATCAAGCACTTAACAATAAGATATTTTAGAGATCCCAATTCATCACAGCACTCTAAGTCCAAGGTGACTCAATGACACAAAACAATAACAGGAACAATACAAGTAAAAATATTCCTGATTGTGTCTGTTTTCTCTTGCTGGGGGTGGGTGGGTGGGGGAGTGTTCGGGGATTTCTATGTGTGTGTGTTGAAGGGTTTTTTATTGTGTGTGAGAGTGTCTGGGGATTTGTGTGTGTGTGTGTGTGTGTGTGTGTGTGTGTGTGTGTGTGTGTGT
>JAHTLZ010000204.1:15723115-15738036 GCA_023846285.1 Phrynocephalus versicolor | reverse complement strand
GGCATAAAAATATTATTATTATTATTATTATTATTATTATTATTATTATTATTATTATTATTATTATTATTATTATTATTATTATTATTATTATTTACCTGTAAGGTAGCTGAGAGAGTGGTGTAATGGCCAAGAACACTCAACTAAGCTCCATGGCTAAGGGATGGTTTGATCTGGATCTCTTCAGTTTGAGGCCAAGAACTATAACACAATAAATACCGGACATGCAGGTATATCATTCACTCATCATCTTCACTTGGAAGACTTCACACTCAAGAGCTGATTCAGCACTTTAAAAAGGCAAGTGATTGATGCCTTAAGAATGGACTGTAGGATATATAAAGCTTTGCTATGAAATAACAAAGCTCTTTTAATATTCTTATATTCTTAAGCAGCAAAAACATTGCTTCTTATGCTAACTGCAGCTAACACTGACTGGGAAATAACCACCTGTGGTTTCCAGTCTGTAACACCGAAAGAGTTTGTTGTCAAAGAACAGTGTGGTAGAAATAAATTTCGCCACATATGACAATGCCATGGTTTTCAAACATAGCTATAACAAAAAAAGATCCTGTGGAACACCCTTCAAGGTCTGGAACTACGACTCTTACCTCTTTTATCCTTAATCTCTTTTTGAAAAATATATGTAGGAAATGAAATGAGGCAAACCAGCTGGGGCATGAAGTTCAATTCTGAACACCTTGCCTTTTTTCAAAAGTATTATTCATATTCAATAGTTTAAAATAAGTTTAAATACAAGTTAAGTTTAACAAGGAACAATTAAACATACTAGAGCTGTAATTCTGTTTCTCTAAAGAGGCAAACAAAGAACAAACATTATCATTTTTAATTAAAAAAAACTCTTTTAAAAGCTCAGAGAACAGAGTCATCCTCTCTGCATACTCTGGGATAGCAAAAGACTTCTGATTTTACACCCTTTAGGTGTCCGAGTGCCAAGCACTATTAATTTGTATTTCTTTATTTCCTATTCAGAAGTCAGAAATGTAGCAGCATATGGGGGGGGGAGTTATTTTGGCTAAGTCTCTCTTGGTTTTCTTCATTGACTCATTTCCTCTTTTGTTTCTCCCCTAGGCAGAACAGAGTAAATATATTAGGACACTGAAAAAACGCAACACAAAACATGTATTTCACCTTAATTCTATGCAGAAGCTAACCAGATCTAAACCATCAACACCCCCAAAAGGGAGAAGGAAGATGGAATATCCAAGGAGAAAAGAAAACTTGGAACTCCAGTGACCTGCTATGTCAAGCATCTTAAACATTCCTATTATCTTCCAGTTCACGGGTTTTTATTACCAACAAAACTGGAGCATTAACAAACCATTCCAGAGGTTTGTGCCGTATAGTTTGCTCTTACAACGATAAAAGCCAAACAGTATAAAATCAGCTAGAGTTTCTTTTAGTTTAACTGTGTACAGTAACATCTAATTCCATAACAGATTTGAAAGTAGCACATTTAATGCAAGCGGTAGAGAGGGACTGGAAGAAACTGGGTTGCTCTATACAACATTCAGGTAGCTTTTTATTCCTTTAATCAAAGTATTTTCTCAAATACTTGAACATGTCTTAATTGTACTGGACTGTGTGTATTATCCCTCATTACTGTAAGCCACCTTGGGTCCTTTTCCAAGGAGAAAAGCAGGGTAAAATACTCTAAAATAAATAATAAATAAAACAATAAATTATTCTTCGCACTATTTTTGTTCTTTTTTTCATTTGTCAAACCGCTTTTATACCCACTAGGTGTATGTGTGCATGCTTTTAGACCACCAGGTGTGTGTGTGTGTGGGGGGAGTCACAACAGAGTTTTGTTATAAGTGCCGTGGCATCATGCCATAGTTGCAGTGACATCAGCAAAATCATGTGGTTCTTCAGAGTGAACTGGATTAATCAAGGTAGACCAGAGAATCAAAGAGGAGGAAAAGGGTGCCAGGAAGACTAACACAACAGCAGCAGCAGCAGCAGCAGCAGCAACAACAACAACAACAGCTACAACAACAGCAAGTCTGCTTGAATAGCACACATCTCTGCTTCTCAAAAAATGTGAAAAGAAAAGGACGAAGTGGTCACAAAATTTTAGCACCGTCTCTCATTCCAAAGGATCTTTCTGTTGCGTTAAGTGAATTATTGGAAATCATTTGGAATATTTTCTTAATAACATTATAGATTTCTAGTGACTTTCCAGTCTCTTCCATCCACCCAGAGGAGAATGGTAGTTACTGAGTGCCTCAGAGCCTTTTCCTTGGATTCTGTAAACATCTTCTGAGTTGATAGAGAAGGCTGCACTTTGAATTCCTTTCTCATTATGGTAGGGCTGTAACTTATACCTCGGACTTATCACAGCATTGAGAAACACATGTTTTCCCCTTATTTGGTAGTGCAGAGCATCTGGGAAGAAGAGGGATGGGGAGAGAGAAAAGAAAGAGTCCTCTATGCTTCATGATACCAACACTGAACAGATAGCATATCCAACTTGACTGCCAAAGTTGAGCAATGGACATTGTAAAAGCAGACTAGTGACACTGAATCTGTTATAGCTTCAGATAAACTGTGTGCTGAAGGAATGAAACGATGGACGACGGACTCTGGTGCTTAAAGAAACAATTTGTTTAAGGGCTTTGTTAAAAGCATGAGTTGTAGTGAAGCCATGAGAGCAAACACTTGGATTACAAACAACCTATCAACATCTTAAAGCACCCTGTACGCACATCTAAAAACCAGAGTGCAATTTAGGTACCCAAAGCAACATCCACAACCTGGTGCAAGGGGTAAAAATTATCCAAATGTTTCAAAAATAATTTATCTGTAAGTTACATGCTCACGGTGTGAAACAATCACATCAGGTTTTTGTGTGTGCAAAGTGTGGGATTTTACTGCACAATCAAGGACAACATCAAAGGACCAACAGAGAAACACGTTTTGTCAGAATGTTATAAGGGTGGTACACCAGCAGAAGCCTTGTCATGCAGAGTAAAGGTGATAGAACTAAAGAATCAAACTGGTAGTGAATTAAGCAACATGAAAGAACTAGGACAAAGATTCATCTACCCTAGAGCTTAGCCCTTTTATGGTGGCTTCATAAGATTCAAAAGCTTCCCAAAAAGTACTAAGCAAAATAATAAGTTGTCAGTGTGTTGTCAGCCTGTGGAACTCCCTGCCACAGGATGTGGTGATGGCATATGGCCTGGATGCCTTCAAAAGGGGATTGGACAGATTCCTGGAGGAAAAGTCCATCACAGGTTACAAACCATGATGAAGATGTTTAATCTCCAGGCTTAAAACCAGGGTACTCCAAGGGCCAAATGCAGGGGAGTGGCATCAGGAGACAGATATCTAGTCTCATGCACTCCCAGGCGCATCTGGTGGGGCCACTGTGAGATACAGGAAGCTGGACTAGATGGGCCCTTGGTCTGATCCAGCATGGCTCTTCTTATGTTCTTATGTTCTTCTTATGTAATGCCAGGAGACTCCCCTCTCCATAATTAAATTTTTTTGAATAATACTAGTTAACAACAAATTAGCAAAACACAACATGTTAACATATATTTGAAATGCTAAGGTTTGAACTGATAAATATTCACGGATATTGACCTTTTTCATCATGTTGGCTCCCCATTCCCCATTACCTTCCAATCTAGTAAGTTCTCGGCAAAGAACTAAAAAATTAAGACACATTTTAAACAGGCTGCATTCAAATTAAGTCTCTCAGTTCTTGATCCACATAAGAAAAATAAAAACACATTTAAGTCTTTGCCTCCAACTATAACAACTAAAGAACAAAGTATGTATCTGTTGTGCTTGTTACAGCTTGGGTCATGAATCAATTTCAGAATTGATTTTAATTAAATTGAAAGCAATGTACTAGAACACTCATATACTTTTGATTTTTCCTGAAAGACAGGAACAATAGACAGTGAAAGTCTTATTAAGTGAATTTGGGAGCCGCCGGGAGAGGGACTCCTGAAATTCTAGAGTGATGTTTTCTCCTGCACACAACTCGATAGTGCTTTTTTGCATTCCCTCTTCTTCTTGGGAACAGTGATTTGTAAGAACTCTAAGTACACTAAAAATAAACATGAACATGTTCTATTCACTTTCATTCCATCAGCCACCAGATATAAGGAACAGCAAGAAAGGCAGACAAAGTGGCAAAAGCAACCGATCTGCACCCGGTGCCTGAAACTTAATATAGAGAAAGACAGAGAGATTTACTTACAAGCATCACAGCAAGAGGTCTAGTTATCTAGAACATAAAAGAAGAAGTTCTCTCATGAAAAGCATTTCATTATGCATGGGGAACAAGCCAAATAAAATATAAGCCACAGCAAGATATGCTGAGATGCTGAAAATCACTTGTTCACAGGAACACTTACTGATTATGAACTACTCATCTGGGATGTAAACATTACAGGGAGTTTTTTTTTATCTTGCAGATTTTGTCATAAAACAAAAATGATTTTCTCTTTGAATGAATGACTAAAAAGAAATAAGAGAGCAGCACATAGCATAAGAAACACGCCAGCCTGTCTTATCCAGCATTCAGTGTATACAATGATCAATCCGTTGTTTAGGTTGGGAGAGGCTGGGAGTTCAGTACTCCAGTGTGCCTCCTTGATGGGCTGAACTTGATGATCTATACCAGTGGTGGCAAACCTTCGGCACTCCAGATGTTTTGGACCACAACCCCCACAGCCCCTTGTCAATGGCAGTACAGGCTCGGAATTCTGGGAGTTGTAGTCCAAAACATCTGGAGTGCCAAAGGTTCGCCACCACTGATCTATACTATAGGTCCTTTCCAGTTCTTCAGTTTGAAGAACCAGTTGCCAATGGGAATTGGCTGTCAATGGAAAACTCACAAGCCCAAGGACAGGACGAAGGGGACAGCCTATCCTCTGTTAGTAAGGATTCTGATAGCCTGGGAGCAGCCACCATGAAAGTCTTTTCTTGCCTTCACATTACATGTGTCTATGGACTGCGAAATTAAGCAATAACTTGCTTTCAAAGCTGACACAGGTTTATATAGAAGAATATGGCAGGTTCATACAAAAGAATATGATTTAATTTAAAAAACCCAGGAGATTAACATGTGTGTCTGAAGCATGGTTAAGAATAAACAAAAAGAAATATTTTAAAAAATAATATTTAAAATATTACAGCTGTCTTTCAAAAGGCTTAATTACTACTGGACTTTTAATTGCAGTAAGTACATAAATTGCAGCATTTTATATTTACTATTTGTTTTAAAAACACAACTTGTACACTACATAAAGACACTGCCTCTCCTTGCCTGTGTGTGCCATCAGCATAACTACACATTGCCAAGATGAAAACGTCTCTACAAAAATGAGCTATACTCAGAAGAACCCTTGGTGGTTCCCCCTCAAATAGGAAGCCTCCACTGATTTCTAAGGATCTTGCAAGAGACTTCCATTTCAATTAATTGTGGGAACATTTTAGTGACTGGTTGATTTTTCTCTTGGTATGCGGATTATTGAATGATGAATGAAGATGTACTTCACATTATAGTTCTGCTTTATGAATAGTGACATTAGGCAAATCTGCCTGCTCAGAGAAGGACATGATACATCATCTAATATTCCTAATGGTCTTTGAAAAAGAGCACTTTTCATTTGCTCGAATGTATAAAAGGATTCTGCAGGTACAATTCACCTGTACTGCACTGGAACAAGTAAAGCAACTGTCCTCCAGTTTTCAGGCCACCTACACTATTCAATAGTATCAAAGGGGAAGAAAAGTTACATGGTTTCCATTCATCTTAGACATACAGCTAAATAAGAGAACTGTGCAGATGTGGACTGCTCAAGTACCAAAAGCACACAACAAGGTCCTATTTTAGCTAGTCTTTGAGCACTCACCACCTCTCGAGTGGCTGGTTCCATAGATCCTAACAGAATTACAGAATCATAGGACCATAGAGTTGAAAGGGGCCTATATGGTCATCAGGTTCCGTCCCTGCTCAGTGTAGGAATCCAAATTAAAGTCTATCTGGCAAACTGTTGTCTAATTTTCTCTTAAATACTTCTAGTGTTGAGGCATTCACCACCTCCTGAGGTAGTTAGTTCCAATGCCATACTGTTAAGAGTTAGGAAGGGTTTTTTTTTAAATATATTCAGCCTAACTTGGGTTTCCCTTGACTTGAGGCCAATATTACATGTCCTGCATTCTGGAAATGACTAATAACAGATTCTTCTCCTCCTCTGTATGTCTCTTCTTCAAATCGTTGAACAGTGCTATCAAAGCTCCCTTCTGCCTTCTTTTCTCTAGGCTAAACATCCTTAGTTCCTTCCGTCTGTCCTCACATACGGCTTGGTGTCCAGCTCCTTATGTTTGTTGCCTTTCTCTGAACTTGCCCTCATAATGCACTTGGTAGTTTGAGTCTGTGATTATCTTTCATAGCTGAACATTTATCTCTGTTCAATACTGGTGTGAGCCAGATAACCATGACAATCACATCAAAGTTCATCTGGGTAGCAAAGTATATATGCCATTTACTTCTTCCTTCCTGTACATATTTAAGAAAAACACTTGGGCATCACAGCAATATGCTCTTTGTTTAATGGTAGCCTTGTTTATAATCTTTTAAAATCTAGAAAACATTCTAAGTGTAACGTGCAATCTAATTTTTTTAAAATAATTTTTAAAAAAATCAAAATTAATAATTTTAAAATTATTCAATTTTTTTAGATTACACATTCCAACAAACATAATGTCAAGCATAAAATCAGAGATAAAACAATTTTTAAAACATTTGTTTTATGACTGATTTTATGCTTGACATTATATTTGTTGGATTTATCGTAAAGCTTTGTGAACCACCCAGAGTGGCACTTGTGCCAGATGATGTGGTGTAGAAATAAAATAAAATAAAATAAAATAAAATAAAATAAAATAAATAAATATATTTGTATGTAAATGACTGAAAAATAATTAATTAAATAGGATGCTGGTCAACATTTCATCATTTAATGTGTGGTTTTAGAAATGAAATTCAACACTTTCTCTAGGTGTGAAGAAGCAGGCACATGCAATACGTAATTTTACCTTCAGCAGGAGAAAACATTATTCCAATCTATTTTAGCGTTCCTTTCCACATAAACAGCAGGAACATAAAGGTATTGACTGAACTGTTCAAATTGTGTGTGTGTGTGGGGGGGGGAGACATCTGAGAAAGAAGTTTTTTAAAAAATCAAAGAGACTGAACTAATTATCATTAGCCAATAACAACTATACTGTCCATCTGCAAGTAAATCTCCATAAATTGCTCCAAGGCTGAACATGAGAATACTGCTCTGGATCAAAGAATGTGTATCTTCCTCTGTGAAGTTAAGAGGCCACAAGCTTGCTAGTTTGTCTAAAACAATTTGAACTGAGTTGAAAAGGAGAGGAGTGGGCAGAGGGACAAAAACAAGCCAGCTGATTCCACTTTGCAGAATATTTGATGGGGTCAAATTAATAACCGTCCATAGCTGAAAACAGTCTACCCTTTGTCTATCAGTGCCAAATTATGCAAGGTGCTGGCAATTCTGGTTGTCTAACAAATCAGTACCACCGTACATGACTTTTAGGCTGACGGCTGATTGATTCTGGTCATTATTTGGACTGATCTCTCTTCTCTCTCTTTCTTTCTTTTTTGATACACATGGAATCAATCTCTAACCAGATGTTCAACTGCAATAAACCTCTGTTCACAAGGACTCATCTCCTAGCAATCGTATCCTAGCCCATGACCCCATATTGTCTTCATAGTCTATTCCTTGCTGATACAAAAGGATCACTTTTAAAATAGTGTATAATTTATAAAATATTCTGCTAATACTCCTGTCAACCAGAAACCTTTTGCAATGCCATATAACCTTGACAGATAATACAGGCTAGTTATGAGATTGAGTTTGCTTTGGGGATTAAGACCCTTGAAAAAGAAATGGGATTGAGAAGGTATATTTATGACCCTACATATAACATAATTTAAAGTACTTCATGTTACAAGCACCACCATCAAAAAGTGCTTACCAAAGTGTGCCACTTTATATCCCTCTGCTAACACAATACAGGTACGTGGCAGCTTTTACTAGATATTAAACATTTTGTTTATATTTCAGTGTGAACCCACCAAAATTTTACTTTACTGAATGTAAAGATAAAGTCAACACAGATTCTGGAATCTACTCCTCCCCAAATTTTGTGAACATATGTTTTGAATGCATACGGATATGCCAATGCACAGGAGAAAATAGATACATTTTAAAAGAAGACAAAAATGCATAGACAGACTTTAGTCAAAGGAACAATCAAAATGTGTGCCTTAGAAAAAGCATGCACAAAAATACACATGTTTGAAAAATGCATATAAATGTATATATTTCAAAAGTCGGCTAGACATCATGCAAGTTTTTCTACAGACTGGAAAAAAGTTATTCCCACTGAGATGCAGAACCAGAATGGAAAAAGCATGGCTGTGGAAAAAATGAGAATCTAAGAAAAGTTAAGGCTTACAGAGTCACTCACCTAAAATACAAATACATTGACCATTTTCTTAGTATCTTGAGCAGTGTGTTAGTGTTTATCTACCCTAGTCAGTCTTTCTAAAATTTAAAATTTTATATCAGTTTGACACCAGTGTCCATCTTCGTCCGACAGAAAGATGGGTTCTGCAGTATAGTGAAGTATTTTGAATTATCTGCTATAGTTCAAGGGAATACAGTAGAGCTCCTTAGCAGAAAATATGAAGTGCCACATCAAACTACAAATCTCATGATATGTCACATCAGGGGCATGAAGTGGAAGTTGCATCAAACCATTCCATTGTGTAGTGCAGATTGGTATAAAGAAAGAAATCCTGACATATGCAAAAAAGTGTTGCATAAACAGGCAATAAAAAGCTAGGCCTTCTCTCTACATTTCCATTGTACTTATGTAGAAGCAAAATACACGGGTACCTCAACTTACGAATTTAATCTGTTCCGAATGCATGCTCTTATGTCGAACTATTCTTAAGTCGGGGTACCGTAAGTTACTGAAAAAATAACTTACAAAAATATTTTTAAGCCGAGCAGACCATATCTAAAATTTGTAAGGCGGCAGTTAAACTGCCAACAGTTTCCTGCTTTTAAGTCGAATTGCTCTTAAGTCGAGCTGCTCTTAAGTCGGGGCACCACTGTATCTTGAGGCTCCCTTCTACCTATGATGGGTCTCCATATGAGGAAGAACCCTGATTATTCTTCATTCATGCTCCCGCACCTCCCACAGATAGTAGGGGGTATTTTCTTCAGCTATATCACTCCCATGTAAACAAAACTAATGATGGAATCATAGAATCATAGAGTTGGAAGAGACCTCAAGGGCCATCTAGTCCAACCCCCTGCCATGCAGGAACCCCATCACAATATTTCCGACAGATGGCCATCCAGCCTCTGCTTAAAAACAGCCCACTCTTTCTCTCATATACCTTCACTTCAGCCTGAAGAGGTCTATAAAATCTTCAGTTCCTGTTCCTTCACATCAGAGAACCACTTCTTTCATTAAAGTGTCATTAGTATGAGTTCATTCACTTTTGGTTAGCTGTTCATCTAACCCAACTGTCTGGGTAGTTGAGGGTCTGGAATTTTTAAAGAAAAATGCCTTCTGAGCTTCTAACTGCATTTATATATGACCTGTCACAGATCATAGTTTTATGAGAGTGAAGATTAAAAATAAAGATTATGAGTTCTAATGATTAGAGTAAGTATGAGATGAGGACAAGATAGACAGCTTTAACAATCTTTCAGAAGTGAGAGTGGAGTGTTGTGGTTTGAGGTTTGTATTTTTGTAAATCAACACAGGTGAAGTGAGTCTTTCAATTACAGTATTAATGGTGAATCATCATTTACAACTTGACTCAACCATTCTGCCAGTGTTGACATTTAACAAAAACCACTGTGTACTTCCAGTCAGGGCTGCTGTCCAGTTATTTCTAAAACTGTTGACATGTTTTATGTTCAGCACAAAACAACTGGTTTAGTTTTTTATTTTCTACCAAATCTCTGTGAATCAAAAACATGCCAATACAATGAAACTTATTATAACATTTTCATATATTACTGTCTCCTGTTTCCTTTCCCATTTTTAACTTAGCAAAAGCTAAGTTGATCTTTTTCTAGACATGGGAGCTTTTCCCCTAGATTGAACGCCTGGCTTTCATCAGGTGCTGGCAATTAAATACATGCTGCACATCCCTCTAAATCTTATGGAAAGGCACAAGCAACAAGGCTTTAAGTGTTTAGATATTTCAGTGTTATTGGGGAGATCACAAGCCTTAAAGACCTGATGAAGAATTTCAGACTGTTTTGCAGTATTCAAGGGATAAAAACAAGACAAAAACAGTGTCTTCCCATGGAGAGGGAAAATGAGCTTTTTTTCATGAGGTACAAAACAAGAACTGAAATGAATCTAAGGTTGGGATCAGATGGCAAGAAAGGTGTGTTTGTGATTGCAGTGGGAAGAGTTGCACCGAACTGGGAGCAATCTCCCATAAAGCAACTTTTTTATCCACTGGGGAATTGCTCCAGCTTAGTCCGCAAGAAGAATAGTACCATCGCTGGATCAAAAAAAGATCCTGTTTGGGAATAGACTGAGGTGGCACAACTGGTGATTTCTCATCATTGGGAAATAACTTGCACCAGACTGCAAGCTATCCAAAATGCGAGCTATATGCTTATGTGATCACACTCTTAGACTTTTTCTGTCTCTGTCTCATTTGATAAAATTGCTGTCCTTAACTTGGGACAAGCACATGCTATACTCATTTTTCTGGATCTATTCTGCATGATTAGCAGGTTCATGAGATAGCTTTGTCACTGGACTTTGCCAATTCAGGATCCTGAATAAAAAAAAATGGCCCATTAATACACAAATCTTCAGACATCTACAAAACCGAGGAGAAAGCTTAAGCTGACATACATGAGTGATGACTTTCTTTTTCAATAAGTGGGATATAAACCAAGTCCCCACAGTTGTCCAGTGTTCAGTTATTTAGTGTCCCTGCCAGTTCTTTTATGTCATTTTATTTGTATCAACTTATCTATCCCAAATATATGTGGGGAGGGACCAATGAATTAGGATGAATCTGTATGCCCATCTCTACTCACGACCTCCCAAGGTAATTAATTCCATTATCATATTGCTATAACAGCTACAACGTTTTTCCTAATTGTCAAGTAAAATGAGGCTTCCTGTAATTTGAACTCATTTTTGTTATATGTCCTGCGCTCTAGGATGATAAAGAACAAATCCTACCTCTCCTTTATTATTATTATTAATTTATTTAAATTACATTATATCCTGCCTTCTTCCTCAAAGGGACCCAAGGCAGCTCATTAGTCCTTTAAAGATTTGAAGAGTGCTATCGTATCTTCCCTCAGTGTTCTTTTCTCAAGGCCAAGCATATCCAGTTCTTTACAGTGGTACCTTGTATAACGTAATTAATTGGTTCCCAATTAAATTACGTTATACAAATTTTACGTTATGCAAATTATCCTTTCCCATAGGAATGCATTGGAAGTGGATTTAATCCGTTCCAATGCATTCCTAAAGGCCCCGCCAGCCACCTCCCTTTCCAGCCTCTCTCTCTCTCTCTCTCTCTCCCTCTCTCTCTCTCTCACACACTCACACACACACACACACACACACACACACACACACACACACACACACACACACACACACACACACCTACCTCCCGCTCCTGCGTCCTCTTCCCCCCGCCAGGGCGCACTGGGGGCGGCGGTGGCGCCGGCCTCCCCTCCCTTGCCCTCCCGCTCCCTTGCCCTCTCCCCCCCCCGCGGAGGGCGCCCTCAAGGAATGCCACGGCGCCGGCCCGAAGCAACCCGAAAGAGAAGGGAAGGGAGCGGGGCAGAGCCCGGAAACCTTCCCGGCGTAGTCCTTCATGGGCGCGGAAGGCGCGGAAGGCTGCTGCGGGGCCAGTGTGCACAAGGGACTTGCCCTGAAGCTGCTGCGGTTGCCGCCGCCTCCGGAGCCGAGCCCGGCCGAGGAGGCACGCCGAGCCGCCCGCCCCGCGCCTCTCCGCAGCAGCAGCAGGACCCGCGCCGTGGAAGCGGCGGCGGCAGCGGCGGCACTTGGGACGGCGCTGGCCATGGCCCCGGAGAAGGGGATCTCGGGGGGTCCCGCCGGGCCGGGAGGGAAACAGGAGCCAAGCCGCGCGCGCCTTCTCGGCCGCCTTGCGCCCGCCCGCCCGCCCACCGCCGCCTGCCTCCCCCCTGCACGCGCGCGCACACACACACACACACACACCCCTACCTCCCGCTCCCGCGTCTTCTTCCCCCCGCCAGGGCGCACCGGGGGCGGCAGCGGCGGCCTCCCCTCCCTTGCCCTCCCGCTCCCGCGTCGAAAAATCCCTACAATGGAAAAAAAATCTGCCCCCCCAAAAAAAATCTGGGGGAGAGGGGGGGAAATTTTTTTTCCGTTGTACGGATTTTTCGTTATACGGACTCTACGTTATACGAGGGTCCACTGTATATTTTTTCACAGGGCTTGGTTTCCAGTCCCCTGATCATCCTCGCTGCCCTCCTCTAAATTTGTAAAGCAAAGCGTTCTGCTTATATACCGCCCCATACCACTTTAAATAGAAGTCCAGTAGCCATGACTCAACTTCCAGATAAACTCACCTGGATGACTGACAACCTTCACAGACATTATAAAGTAAGTTTCAGTGCTTTACTGTTTATCTCCAGGAAGGCAACAAGTACCGTGTAACCCCAGTGCTACGATTCCAGACACAGGGGACTGTCTTGCTAACCTCTTTTTCACAGCAAGATGACTTTTTGCAGTTACTTCACACATTTGAAAAAATAGCACATACATTTTACACATTGGAAAAATAATGTACACTATATACATATGCAGTACCAATATTCAAGCCCAATAAGATCAGTTATAGGGTGACCGATAGCTTTCATGCCACTGTTCTATATTCCTATTTAAAGGCTGGCATTGAATCTAGCCATCTACCATCTACTGCATTAGTTGGCCACTGCATATTTTCTTTATGCAGCCCAATCTGTAAAAGACTGAAGACAGATTTTTTTCCCTTTTTTCAAATTTGAACATATTATCAGTTTGGGACAAATATCTGCTTGTAGAAAGGGGGAAATCTGCATTTTATTATTTTTATTTGTTATAAAAGAACACCAAGGCTTTTACTTCCACCGACAAACCATAAGGAAACCTATGAAACTTCAAAATATTTTTAGCACTTTGTTCATTAGCATGGCTTAACCTTTTAAGTTCTTATTATCATTTAGATAGGTATTCTCCGCTGCAAGTATTAACATCTCTGTGACTGCTTTAGACTACATAAGCACCAGACAGATGCAGAAGAAATACATGTATTCCCTTGGAAAAAGCTTCTGCATCATTAGCCGCTGTGGAGTGTGAGCTTACATTAAATAGAAATTATGCTACTTCATTTCCTATTTTGTTTAGCTTTCTAAATTCCTGTTTCACATTCTTATTGTGAAGGAAAAAATGCACCGGTGAAGGAAGAAATGCAATGCTTCTAAGACATTCAAGATCATAAGATTTATATATATGTCATTCATTATACTACAGATCCAGAAATAAGATCAGCTATCAACTTCTCCTCCATACCATCAATACATTCAACACGAATGGTTAAAGGGGATTGCAACAGTTGACTATCATACATTAAAACCTGGGATCTTTTCTCCATTTCACAGGATGTTCTCTCAGAGACAGAGTAACTTCAAATATTTATTTATTTATCCATTTTTATACCGCCTGTCTTCCCGAAAGAACTCCAGGTGGTAAACAAAAGGGCAATACAACAATTGAGACAAAAAAATTAAAAAAGGTATATAAGAAGAAAATATATATAGACATAATATATAATAAAAACACCTCAACAAGGGAATCAAAAAGTCAACAGCAAGACGGCAAAAAAAAAAAAAAAAAAAACAGTCCAGGTCGCCAAATACCTCCCTAAAAAGCAAGGTTTTTAACACTTTTTTGAAGGCGGGCAGGGACTTGTTAAATTATTAAAAAATAAAATTATTAAAATTATTAAATTATTAAAATATTAAATTATGATTAACAAACAGATGGTTTTAGTTAACTTTTAATTATATACAATAGTATATTTAGTTTTTAAACAAGTGTTTTTTATTATATCTTACATCAAGAAATATGTTGTCTCTCACTCTCTCATAGTGACATCATAAAGGAATAACTAATATTTTATTGGCATACAATTTAGATCATAACCTATGGTTCAGGGAAGATTACACTGGAAGACAGAATTACATTAAATGGTGGGGAAAATTGTTAATAAAAATACCCACAGTTAATATTAGCCACTATTCTCTAAACCGATGATCTGAAACAAGCAATCAAGCAAACAAACAAAACTTAACTTACTTAGATTTGATGTCTGGCTCAATTTAATAATCAAAATCACTCTGGTTGCGACAGCTAAATACCACCATCCCAATTCCACTTCCGGGTTAAAAAAGAAATAAATTCCTGAATGTAGGACATGTGCTTTTCTTCTACCACTGATGTACATGTTGATGTGGTACTGGATGGTATTTGGTGACCACTAGAGATGGGCACGAAACAATTTTTTAATTTGTTTCATTATTTGTTATCGTTACCTAACAAAACAAATAATGATCCAACCCCCCTCCTACCTTGTAGCTGTCTTCTCTTTTGCAGGGGCCAGGACCAGGAGG
Organism: Phrynocephalus versicolor; assembly: GCA_023846285.1. NCBI lineage: Eukaryota > Metazoa > Chordata > Lepidosauria > Squamata > Agamidae > Phrynocephalus > Phrynocephalus versicolor. Next base: position 15,723,253 of record JAHTLZ010000204.1, on the reverse strand, counting down.
AAAAATAAAAATAAAAGGGGCATAGCAGCTAGCGGCTCTCAGCATATAAAGAAAAAGCTCCTGGCATCGGGCACTTTAAAAATAAATAAATAAATAAATAAATAAATAAATAAATAAATAAATAAATAAATAAATAAA
>JAHTLZ010000204.1:15711059-15723105 GCA_023846285.1 Phrynocephalus versicolor | reverse complement strand
AAATAAATAAATAAATAAATAAATAAATAAATAAATAAATAAATAAAAGTGCCTACCCGGAGTCGCATGGTCGGTGCTGAAAAATAATAAATAAATAAATAAATAAATAAAATTAAAAAGCGCCAACCCGGCCCCTGGGGCCGCATGGTCGGCACTGGAAAAAAAAAGCAGCAGTGGGCCAGGACTCCAGAGGCGGTGGAGGGACAGTCTACTGCCGGCCGGCCTAGCCGCAGACGCACTAATTCTCCTCCGGGGATGAAGAACTGAATGATGGAGCCCAATGCAGGAAACACAGTGTGTTATTTTGTCTATCAGATACAAAATGATTTTTATTCTAGGTATACTCAACGCATACCAGCTTGGCTAATGCCAACTTCATTTTGTTTCATGATCACAAACAAAGCTTTCACATTCTTATTATCTTCTGCAGGTGAATAGGGCTTCACACACAGAGGTTCACACATTATTTTACCATATGTTCCAGAAGTATCCAAGCACCAGTCCCTAGTATGTGACAGACAGTGAGTCTCCAGGCACTTAAAGTTGTTTGAAGAACTTGAAATTCTAAATACAAATTTGTATTTGTGTTAATTTCTCAGCTTTGCTGCAGTTCCTTGCTTTGGCAATTCATTCCCAACGATTTAGAGGTTCACCAACTGGTTCATAACAGCTTCAAGGAAATCAAAGGGACTCTTTGCATTTAGTCCAGTGGAATTTAGGTCAGACTTAAGACAAATGTAAACAGTGGGGTGTGGTAATGGCCAGAAATGGCTTGATGGTGAGAATACAAGTCTTTTAAGGCTACTTTTCTTGTCACCTTATAATCCCCTTGCAGTACAATGAGATGTTGATGTGACCACAAGTGTAATACTTTGCAAGTATTTATATTTGGTATTCTGATGGCTGTCACAAAGGAAACCTTTACTTCACTCTAACATTGACAGGGGACTACCCAGATTTGTTTCAAAGAGACTGCAGATCAGTGCTGTGCAGACAAAATTCTCCCATGATAATTTTTACCATTCCAATTCAATCTGATAGAAAAGTATGGTAACTGTTTTGCTTTTAATGGAGGAGGAATTTCAGATATATTCTCAAGGTGAGGCTTCTTATTATTATCTTACTTGTGGATGCGCCCATGAGCCTCCATGCACGTCTTGACTTTTATTTGTCCTATCAGCCATGTGGTAGGAAGCAGTCTCTTAAGCTTCCCTCCTCCACTTCCTCCAGCAGCTGCCCAATCAAATGCTGCCCTGCCTCCTCATCTGAGGAGGGAAGCAGGCACCCACACTGGGATGGACAGTGGCATCCCTAGGATGAGCCAAGCAGCAGGTTTAGCTAGTGACTGGGTGGTGGTGGTGGTGGGGACTACTAAGCACAAAGTGATTTGTGCCCATCTCTAGTAAGTACTCCAAAATAACTCCAGGAGGGGTCTAAATATCATATAATGAGAATATGGAGCCAATATTCAACAGAAGATTTTTTTTCCCAGACAATTTTTTTTCTGAATTGCATGCCAATAAAATATTAGTTATTCCTTTATGACAGATTTTTTCCTCCTACTAAACTCCTCTACAAACTGAATGGTACTTTTACAGAATTTGCTACAACATTTCTGCACCACGTTTTGATCTGTGGCTTTTCTTCTTTGAAGATCCCTGCCACATTTCCTCAGAAAGATGCTAGGAAGAAGGTATTGCAAGAGAAACGGAGTTGAAAGAAGCAGCTAGTCCCCATAACTGCCAGCTCAGAAGAGTAAAATAATAATAATAATAATAAATGTAAGGAGCTGAATTTGTCTACAGCAACAAATGAGCAGCAAGTCTTTTGTCAAGTTCATCATCTTAATTCCTATTAGAAATTCTATTTATCCACAGCTACTGCAAGAAAGCTTGGGAGCTGGAAGTGGTAGTCAATGATATTATATTTATTTTCAACTTATGAGTTCTGGCTCCACTATGACACTGACTGCTACTTATAACTGAAAAGGAAGAGGCTCTTTTACAACCAACACGTTTCTTGGAAGATGTTAGAGGAGTTTTCTTTGTATAGTAACAATAACTGCCATCCACAAGTATGGCAATTCTTTTTAGGACTCTCTAGGAATACAATACTCAGAAGTAGTTTACCATTCCCTTCTTCCAGGGGCACCCTGGAACTGTGCAACACAGGGTGTTTGATTCTTCTCCTGCAAAGTGAAGAAGGGAATCAAAACTGCAGCCAGATAATTAATACATTAAGTTATCCAGCTGGTCCTTTGCTTATGTTTTGATTAATAAACTGGGTAGTGTCTGACTAAGGCCAGAATCCTGCTGGAACAATAGGTTGGAAACCTGTTCAACAGTATACAAACAGCATAATTTTAAAAGGTGAATTGCCATAGATTAAGTAACCTTAATATACAACAGATTAGATCTATGGAGATTTAATTTACAGCAATTCGCTTACAAAATTTATAACATTTGTGTAACTGCATAAGTGAATCTCACTCAAAGAGCACAGACAATTGCACAAGCAGTGTGTGTTACATTGTGCTGTTCCCCACTGCACACTTGATCTTATTAACTGTCTGACTGCATACCGAGTTGTATGACAGACAGCCACAAGCAACAGAAACTGCTTGCACAACTACTCCATGTGGATAGGTTTTCACAACAGGATGTGGCCTAAGACTAGATAAACCGAGGTTCAAACCCCTTACTCGGTCATGTTGCTTGCTGGGGGTTCTAGTTTAGTCTACGTTAGTGAGCAGAAACAGTATGACAGAGCTGTTGACAGGATAAAATGGAGCATGTGCCATGCATGCCACCTTGAAGTTTTTGGAAGAAAGGTAAGACATAAATATAATAGGTAGGAATAAACAAAGAACCATGTATATTTGGAATACATAACTTGGAAAGTTACTTTTAAAGTCTTAAGCATTCATGTAAAACATTTATATCCAATGTCTCCAAAGATAAAGATTGTGTCTTACAAATAAAGCAGTAGTAAAATGCCCACCACTGATGATGAACAATCTTCAATAAATTACAGTGCAATTAACAGGAGCAACAATGCCTTTTCAGCAGCCAGAGATATAAACATCCTTCATTCTCTCAGAGTCAGATGTGGCCAAAATAAGGCCTGCAGCCTGGAAAACTTATTTTGGGGGGGGACAAGAATTCTCAGAAACTGCCAGGACCCCATTCAATATAACAACTAGCTATACTGACTGATTTTGGGAGTTGTAATCCAAGGATTAACTTCTCCAGGGTGTCCACAAGACTATTTGTTCTGATAGGGAGTAACATTTTAACGGCTTTCATAGACTTATTGCCTAGATTACTGCTAAACCAAAGGTGACAGGAAATGAAGCTGGAAACTAAGTATGGTGGACATTACTCTTCTGGTATGAAATGCTATATTTCCCCTACAAGTTATCTTGTTCTTCACCATCAACATGAACAGAATATTACCTAATCAGAACCTGCTTGATTCAGCCATCAGCAATCTTACAATCTACAAGCATCCAAAATGTAGGCTGGAATGTATTCAAGAAGTGCCTATTTTGAAAGATGTTGTAATCAATTGCTTCCAATGCAGACTAAAGATCAAAATAATAAACATGATATATATTTGCAATGGCAACTCCAAAATAGCTCCAATATTTTATAGCCTCTTAATTGTGTATATTAATAAATCTCTCAAACTATCATTTTAATAGTTCCCAACTAATTAAAAAATTGCCAATGGCTCTTTTAGAATTTTTTCTAGAAAGTATGTTTTGAGAACACGGTATGTATACATTTTCATAAGCCATGGAGTTTTCCTTGAATTGCCATCTGTTCTCTGGTATCACCTTTCTGCACCCCTTAAATAATCCAGCACCTTACATAGTCAGATACTTAAGAACTGGAATAACCTGTTATAATCTACAGACTAATATTTATTGCAGTTATGTTAGCCTGAGGTTTTTCAACTCTCATAATGCACAATTCAAAAGACACGTTTCTGGGAGGCAAAAAAACAGAAGTCTCATACAATCTTGAATGGGATATACTATATAGACAGTTTTGATAACCATCAGGATCGCTAAATATGTCACGTCTGACCACTTCTGTGAGTTGAAAGTCTTTTCCACAAGAGACTAAGCAACAGTATCATTATTTAATTTATTTTAATTAGTTATTATAATACTAATAACTCAATTTCTTTAGGAATGCACCAAACCACATCTGGAAAATTCCCAGATGTCTTCCTTCCATGCTCTTATGAGTTTCACATTCAGTTTCAATCCTGCTAGAGCTTCACCTCTACTACTGAAATCTCTGTTTGACTCGTAAAACTCTTGTATTTTGATGCCTCTACCACCAAAATTTAATCAATTATGAATGTCTCATGCAGCCACGATTTCATATGACTCAAGCTTCTCTTCAATTTTCTTCCCTTATGCTACCAAATCTTGAAGGACATTGAAGTTCTTTACAAATTTCTTTGCATGAACTTTTCATTTCCCATTGAGAAAAACAGCATCATACCTAACCAAACATTACTGCCCTGACCTTGGATATAAACAGCAACGTAAGTAGAATATGCTACATGCATTATCAGCAAAGCAGTGCAAACCGAGCACTCTTTTATTTCTTCTTCGGTATATCTGTGCAGTTCATAATGCAGACAGGAAAGGGAGCTCTGGTTTGTAGAACCTATTTTAATAGCAGCTGCGGAGAACTAATATTGGGACTCACCACTCCACGTTTCTATGTGCTTATACGGAAAGGTGTTAAATGACTGCTTTCCTACAAATTACAGTGAATAACAGATGGCTGGCCAGACCTTGCAGCCAGGTCAGTCAGCCCATCTCATTTGCAAGTCTGTCAGCAGTAAGACTTCAGCAACAACAAATCTCTACACTATCTCGAGTCAAGTATTTTAACACCTTTAATTATATTCTGCGGTAAAGAGCTATATTCAGAATGAACAAATCATTCCAGTGATACAAAGAATGACTTATGCTATGGATGAAGAATATAATTATTGAGGAGTAAAACCAAGCGTACCATATGAAGATGCTCAAATGACGCTTCAGTCTGTGGCTGCGTATTTGTCTTCTGGACTCTACAATTATGTGGCACTCCATATATACTCTGACACACATTCATGCACACAGAAGTACACCAACAACAGAGGCTATGTCAACCTTTTTTCAAATGTTATTTCCTTTAAAAAATACACAGCTATAAATGCAAAATAGATGGAGGTGATATTTTATTAAATAAAGCTTGAGGGTTGTTTAATAAACTGCCTCCATCTACTAAGGTCTGTGTTTCAGGGAGTACTGAATCATAGATTACATACAGACCTCATCATAGTAACACATGAAAGGATGTCATTATTTTAAAGTATTAAGGACAAAACTGAATGTTTTGATATCTTTGCATAAGGACACACAGTAGTGCAATGGAATCCACTAGCACTGGTTAGAAATAATTGCTGCCATTTCTTACTGAGAGCAGTGCAGTAGGTTCTACATCTGAAGCTCAAAGGTTCAACCCATCATAAACCTAAGAATATAAGGTTGTAATGTGAAATGAATTTATTCAAAAGGAATTCTCTGAGCACAGAATGGTATTTACTCCTAGGAAACAATGAATACAGCTTCATTTTTAAAATAAAAATAATATACATTCAGCTGTTAATCAAAAGGATGGTCTTTCAAGCCCACCCAGGGACAAAGCAAGATCATTTAAACTGCCCAGTAGCTCAGTAGTTTAGGTATCTGATTGTGGAGCCAGGGGCTAATAGTTCAATTCCCCTCTGGACCTGATGTTCCTTTCTAGCTCAGCAGCTCTAAGATTATTATTTGCTCAACCTGGAATTGTTCTTATGCAATTGTATGTTGTAATATGAAACCACCAGAATATTGTCATGCAAAGACAAAAAGAGTACATCTTTATTTAGCATAATATTGCTGATATGAAATACCAAATGCTTTCCATTTTTTCCAGCTCAACATGAAGATACTAGAGGCCTTCCCTCATACATGCAGCTTGATATGCAAGTGTTATAACACGGGCTATAGGTCCCTCAAAAAATTAAGAAGCCCAAGTGCTTGCCTTCAGCAACACTTGGGCTTTCCAGGGACTGTTTTTTCCCATCTGGTACCAGATAGGCCGAGCCCAACCCCACGTAGTCTCCCACTTCAGACAGAACTGAGCTTAATAATGCAGCTGATTCACTAGTTAATGGGTTGAATAATACTATAACTCACCATATACACCCAATAAAAACCAGAAAAGAAATTTATGGGCATACTCTCTTATACTGGGAAGCAACTCCTAAACATCTGATCTATAAATTTGCCTTCCACATTTGTTCTTTTATGTTGTTTATTTTTATTTATTAATTTGTTCTCGTATCTCTGGGATAGAAACAAAGGACCTATATTGGGAAGGCATTCCACTAAACCCACACCCCTACAAAAAAACGTTATCAAAAGTTTGTACAACGCTTTGTTGTTTTTGCTATCCTAAATAAAATCTTTTTGCATTATCCATAGGTAGGAGTAGAATTAACTAGTGATTTGCATCTGGGAACATAAATATGAGCATGCATATGCTTTAAAGTTAATCAGCCTTAACAAACCACACCAAAGGAATGAAACAAATTTTGAGGGAAAATCAGAAGCCATTGAAATGTCAATTTCGCCAAATAATATTAGTAAATATATAATTTATAGTAAATATTGATTTTAATCTTTAAAGTACTGTATGTTTTTAAATGTGATTTTTATATAGTGTTGTCAATTTTCTTATTTTATGTGCTGTGGGCTGCCTTGGTTCCTCTATGGCCAAAAAAGCAGCAAGCAAACAAGCAAGCAAACAAGAGCTATTACTACTGCCAGTATCTCAACTGAATATATTGGGAGGGGGGTTTCTCTACCCTCTTTTCATATACACTACTGAGAAAATGTGAGAAACACCCTGAGAAAACCGGTAGTTTTCAACATGTGTGGACTCCCAGAATCCCTTTTATTTGAGCTTTCTGGCTAAGGATTCTGGGAACTAAAATCAAAGAATCCTGGTCAAGGCTGGGAATCATAAGTATTATAAACAGAATGAAGACGATAAAAATGTACTTCCTCATTTGGTAATCCTTCATTGAGGAAATATGGTTAATATTCTGGTCTTCCACCTCAATTAGCACAGATCTGCAACAAAAGTGGCATGGTTTATCTCTGGTTTGTGATTCTTTTTTCAGTGAGTTGTGTCCACTTGAAAACATCCATCAGGAATTATTACTTTTTAAAAATTTGCATTTAATTATTTGTAGTACTTGTATGCCACCTTTAAGATAAGGCAATTCTCTCAGGGAATTCCCCCAAAACCTATTCCAAACAGTTAAAATAAACTGATAAAAGAAGTCAACAAACTTTGGAAGCCAAACATCCCTAAAAGCCAACAACACTAAATTCATTCATATTTAGAGGAGGCCAACTGAAACCACAACCCACATAGGTGCCACTGCTTTCCGTAGATCTCTACTAGACACTAATCGATCTAGCTCTAATCCATAATTCAGTGAATTATTTTTGCACATGTGCAATAAGGGAACAACATTATCTAGATAACATTTCAATACCCAAAGTTTATACAATGGAAATGTATTGGAACAATAATTAATTGTTTTCCAGTTAAGAAGATCCACATGACCAAATTTTATGTGAAACCAACAACAGACTATACTCAAATTATAGTGGAAAACATACTGCTTCAGCATGTGGCACTAAATTGCCTGAACAGTTTCTCTTGAAGAAACTGTGAGATACAACATAAATGACACAGATCACTGATGTGAGTGCGCTGACCTGAATCCACTTCTCCTTGTTCTTCTCACAGTTCTTTGCAGTACAATAGAAACTACCTCTGGAGAGTTTCTCATAGCTGTTGGGGAGAGGCACAAATGACTTTGATATGGTCAGGATTACCACCTTCTTTAGCCAGTGGATTCTGCTACATTTCCAGACAGAAATCCAGTGTTGGATACCGTGTCTGATAATGGTCACACTCTTGGGTGTGTCTGGCATCTAAAAGCTTTTAAAGTCAACATTCCTCAGAATTAGAAATGCTCAGTCATCTACATTTAATCATCATAAACAAAGACAGTAAAGATATAATATTAAAGTTATTTTTGATCTTTATGTATTGAAATATTTTAAAAAAACACTCCATAGACTTTAGCTTAAAGCAGTAGCACTACAAGCCCTTTGAAGTCAAGTAACCTCTATGATGCGGTGGGGGGGTTGGGTGGTGGTAGCTTTAATAGTTCTCAGATGTCACTCCTTCATCCTCACACTGAAGCAACAAAATACAGAATAACAATTGCTGGTATAGATGTTTACATCCTGAGAGAGAGAGAGAGAGAGAGAGAGAGAGAGAGAGAGAGAGAAATTTTGCATTCTTCTAAGTCTCCAGTAATTTACAAGAAACTGAAGAAAAGGTAAAGCTAGTCTAAATAGCTTTTATGAAGGCAAAAATCAATCTTCCAGTGCTAAATTCTGAAGTTCTAAACAATATCTCTGATGCAGTCACTGAGATGGTGCAACGAGGACATGATTTGGGGAGGGGGGGGAGGAATCATGTTTTCTTTAAGCAACTTGTAAAAATACCTTGTGGAATAAAGGTGGGTGGAAAATCTATACTTCACACAGTATTGACCAATCAAAAGTATACCAGGTGGAGTTCCCCATGGCAGCCCTAGCATTCAGCTCAAAGTGCAGATGCTGAAAACAGAGTTGTTCTGACTTAAATGCTGAAAAGACAAAAAGTAAACTGATTCTACCAAGCTTCCAGACAAACACACAGGAATAAGAAATATTTTCAAAGAAATGTGTATCTGTGTTTTCCTGAAGACTGTACTATATGAAGCCCACAATCAATATAAGCTATATATTACCCAAAGGCACATCACTGTCTTAAATTTCTCCCATTCTCTTCTTTTAGCTTTCCAAAACCGATTTCCTCTTCTTTTTAAACATGTGCCTGTTCTAAAGTCCATGCAGGAATTTCATGAATAAATCTGTTCTTCTTGCTCCTGGCTTTGCCTTGATCATCCTGCTTAATGTCCACCACACAGCTTCAGTACAGAACAAGTTACTTTTAAAAAGCCAAGCTAGCTTTTCATGGCAAGTTTGCTCAAGGAACACCACCCCATTATGCACCTCTTTTAGTACTCGTCTGCCATGTGTGACATACTAGGAGTTGGGGGGGAAATACCACATGAAGCACAAATTAAAGCATTTGCATCTTGTTCTTTGACACTCTACTTTTGGGTCCAAACAAAGGGCTCAGTTCCCTTTGATTACATTAGCTATTTGCTTTAATCCAAAAGGTTTTGGCAAACCATATGTTCTGCATCATTAAAATCAGATATTTTGCCTTTGATCTTTAGGTTCTCTCAGTTGACTGCTTTTGCCTCACTACAACATACTCTTTGCTTTTGAAGTTATCTCCTTGTTTTATACAATGGATCTGAATCCTTCAGAAAGATTTGATAAGGGTACACCAGATACTATCCATATGTCACTGGATACACATGGAATCTAAGCACGTGGGCTGTGTACTGCCCTTGCCTACTTGCACACAAAACGACAGATAAGCACCGCCCGGTTGGGTTTAAATTTGAACTTTGGGTTATTGAATAGCTTGCACGTGTAAGAAAGAGATAATAAATTCCAAAAATTAGAAAATATTCCTCTTGAATAAAACAATACTCATTTTATCACCTGCAAAATATATGCAGTATTCAGCTTTGCCCTACATTTAAATATAGATGAAGGACAATAAACATTTCATGGCTACCCCCACAATGTGACATGAAAACGGGAAAAACAGAGAGGAAAGCAAAATATAGTCATAACTCTTAAGTCAAATGCCCCATTAGACAAAAAATTCATAAGATGAAAAAAAAATCTGGGAATAGGGTTGTTTTGCATAATGATAATTCTCTATGGGATGCCGCGCAAGATGAAAAGCCATTATGAAATTTTAAAAAAATAATTTTTCCAGTGATGCTTTTTAAATTTGTTTGTAAAAGTTTGAAAATGTTTATGTTCTGTACTGTACTGTAGAAATGTACTGTACAGTTAAAGTTTGCCATATTTTAAAAGTTGCTGTGTGATGTTTTAAAGCTTGCCGTTTTATGCTTGAAATGTCACTGAAGTGTACTGTACTGTACCGTAGCATGTTTGAAAACTTCATGTGTGATGTTTCGAATGTTCTCGCACGGTGTTCATGTCTTTAAAGTGCACTTTATGAAGAGGTTTGTTTTTTACCAAAAAAGTGTTTCTGTCTTTTTCTTAGGCTTTGGAACAAATTAATCGGTTTCCCATTCATTCCTATGGGAAACTGTGTTTCACAAGATGAATTTTTTTGTAAAATGAAGCAACTCGTAGAACAAATTAAATTTGTCTTGAAAAATATTACTGTAGTGAGTAATAAAGGCAGTGTGTATTAATCCCAGTTCAGGAAGCATATGAGCTATCTACCTGAGTAAGTTAAAGTATTCTTACCCCATTCCTCAGTAAATTACTTTATTAATAAAAACACTGGCATGAACAGTGAAGAAGTATTAAGGAGAATGACTAAAGACCAAGAAATCATGAAAACTCATAAAATTCAGAAAGCTAGACTATCTCAGTCACATAATAAAAAACAAAAAGCATAGATTTGTACAGCTGATCGTTTAAGATAAATAAATGGGAAAAGATGTGCAGGAAGGAAAATAACTGGCTGAAGAATACTGGAAACTGCTTTGGATGCAAAACAACATCACTATTTAAAGCTGCTACATCCAGAGTCATTATAGCCATGATGATATTCAACTTCCAAGAAGATGATGAAGGAGTTAAAAGAGGTGGAGAAGGAGGAGAACGGGTGATACGAGAATGATTCAAAGAGACATGAATCCATTCTATATGTCTTGATTTCATAAAGACCCGGTATTCTCTATTAGCGCTTGCACACAGTTAAAGAACTTCTTTATATATATTTACATTTAGGATGCATAGGTGAACACTGAATTGTGCCATGTAAGTTTATGCAAGCAAATTAGGAAAACCTGTTGGGGGGGGGACTGGAACACCACTATTTATTTAAGTATCAAACCTGCCTAGCACTTGTAAGTTGGTATTCTTCCCCGCTGTGATTTTAAGCATGAGCTTTTGCATTCAATTTTAATGTGGAAAGTTATTTTCATTTCCATATTCTTTGCATGGGGCACACAACTGCTAGAGATGAAAACCTTGGCCACACATGCTTTCCATCAAGAAATAAGAGAAAGAGCCTTCCTAATTTCAATCACATCCATGACTTTCTTCTGCTTCTTCCCCTCTTCTCTGTAAGTCTCTTTTGAAAAACTGGAAAGGAGGGGGGGGGAAGAGAAAAAAAGAAGGGAAAGATGGGAAATCATTCTCAGCATATGGTTCCTAAGAACTTTTCAAACCTGTGAAGTATAATTTGATAAAGAAACTCAGATTGCTGTAGGATTTTGTTTTGGGGTGAAGACATAAGTTTCGGGATAGGGAGCTTCATCCTCTGTGGAAGAAAATGGCCTTTCCAACTACTTGTCTGCATTCTGAGAAAATGTTATAGAACAGCTTGTAACACATTGTGCCTTATGTATAGTAATCTGGATAACATGTAAATCAATTATAAACGAATTTTAACTAAAGTATCTGAAAACACGGGACATTTTGCCCAACGTTTTTATCATCTCAAATTTTAAAAAGTTAAGTCTTAAAGCATAACATGTACTAAACCGCCCAGAGTAGATTTTTTGCTAGACGGTTGCAGTATATAAATCAAATAAATAAAATAAGAGCAGGCCCTTGAATTTCATGCGGTCACAGCAAGGGTGTTGTGGCCGTTGGAAATTCAAAAGCCTGCTCTTCACTTTCCCAATGGTGTAGCACCCCAGCCACCTCTCTGCGGAGGGCAGAGAAATGGATGGGGTGCTACTGTTTGGGAAAGTGAAGAGCAGGCTTTTGAATTTCCAACGGCCACAACAC
>JAHTLZ010000204.1:15685919-15708261 GCA_023846285.1 Phrynocephalus versicolor | reverse complement strand
ATAGATAGATAGATAGATAGATAGATAGATAGATAGATAGATAGATAGATAAATAAATAAATAAATAAAAGCTGACAAACAAATATTGGAGATGCAATCAGCCTTGTCAGTCAAAAGGCCAGATAAGTTTATCATGTTAGTGTGTGCAGCATATGCTGCCATGTTAGTGAATTGAAGAAAATTGTCAAGGGCTTAGAAAGAACAGCCAGGGAATTGCTACCACTGCCCAGTAGCTCTGGCTCCTGTGTCAGTGAGCGGAATGTTTCTTTTTAAAGAGAGAGAAAAAACAAAGTTTTCAATAGTAGTAATAATAAAATAGTAATAATAATAAAATTAACAATTTTGTGTGAGTATTGCAGACAGACATCTTTATAGCAGATCAGTTGATTTGCTTTGTATCTCAGTCTTTCAAAATCATGGTGACTAGCACTAAAGAGTGCTCCTCTTGGGACATATTAAAAAGGCTTGTATGGTGCAGGGGTGATACTGCTACAGATACACAGTGACTGAACTGGAATGAAAATGAGCTCTGGGAATCTCTTTTCCCATTGCTAGCACTGCTCCCTCTGTGAAAAGAACACCATAGAAAAACTGACCAGAGATCAACAGAGAAGGAAACACAGGACACCTTTGGTGCATATACACCAAAATGCCTTGAGTATATGAATTCATATACATATAAGCCCAATTCAAAGTGCTTGTTTTGACATATAAAGCCCTAAACGGCTTAGGACCTAGATACCTGAAGGACCGCCTCCTTCCATATGAACCTACCTGGCAATTAAGATCTAGTCAGGGGGCCCTCCTGAAAGAGCCATCCCTTAAGGAGGTGAAAGGGATGGCTTACAGGTATAGGGGCTTTTCAGCAACTGCCCCCAGGCTATGGAATGCCCTCCCAAGTGAGACCCGCCTGGCGCCAACGTTGATAACGTTTCGGCGCCAGGTAAAAACCTTCCTATTCCAAAAGTTTTTTAACTAATGATTGTGGGTCCTGATGGCAATTTTAGTGGTGTGTTTTTAATGTATTGTATTTATTCCATTTACGTGTTTTATTGTTCTAATTTTATTGTATCTTGATGTTTTAATTGTTCATTCTGATTGTGAGCCGCCCAGAGACCTTTGGGTAGTGGGCGACATACAAGCTATATAAATAAATAAATAAATAAATAAATAAATAAATAAATAAATAAATAAAATAGAAAAATCTTTATAGTGCACAGAGCTACCTTAAGGCAGGCATGTCCAAACTTCAGCCCTCCTGATGTTTTGGACCACAACTCCCAGAATTCTAAGCTTAGATTGTCGACAAAGGATTGTGGGAGTTGTCATCCAAAACAGCTGGAGGGACGAATTTTGGACATGCCTGCCTTAAGGTGACGGCACAACTTTTGGTTGGTGTCCCACTAGGATAATCATGATGATGCCAAATGGCAGAGATTTGTTCAGTTGCGATTTGGATTATTTTTTGGCACTGAAGGAAGATTACCTTCTTTGGCTGCACTTCTAGTTCTGTTGGAAAACAGGCCTTTTTTTGAACATTTGGGAACCATAATGGTGATACTAATCCTAGACATATTTGGAAAGTGTTGTGCAGATGTGTAATGAGTATATGATGCGGCATGGATGGATAGATAGGCAAACAGAACAACGCAACAACTTCATGTAGGGATTGTGAACTTGGCTTTTTTCACGTCGTTTCATTTCTTTGTTATTCCATGATTTCCCAAATGATTTTTCCTTCTATGCTATTAACACTTTCATACTAAGCATGTGCTCTGGACACTGTTAAGTTCTAGCTCTGCATGAATCAAAGAAACAAGGAACGATGAAAATAAACCTTTCCCTACAAATTCTCACACAGAGTTGTCTCAGTTCCAATTTAAATAGTCAGAAAAGCAATTCAGACAAATTAAGAGAACAGCAGAAACAGAACGGCCAGTGGAATCACCTAATTAATATGCTGTTGCCAAAATAGAAAACAGATCATAAACTATTCAAGAAACAAACAAACCTATGACTTATACTGTACTCATCCAATTTTCCTTATTCTCTTGTGTTTTTCTCACACAAAAACATTCTCCTTTTAAAATTTCTGTTTCCAGTTGAGAACAATGCACTAAGCTGTTCAAATAACCTTTTTCCAGCTATCAGGTGTTCTTTATGGATGATGGTAAATCGGACTGGTTTGCATTTCAGAGTTATAGTTAATATCCACATCCAAGAAAGGTTTAAGTTTAAATTCAGGAACAGAGCACACAGAAGGTCCAGGTTTAATTGCTGCTCATCTCGAGATTGAACTATCCAAAATTCTGGAGAGCCATTGGTTCTCAGTGGGGATGACAGCAGTGAGCTAGATAGTGAAATGGTTCCAGTTAGCAAGAGATGGCAACCTAAATTCTTGAAAGACAGGTCAGCAAAGAAATGCTAAAGGTGCAACAAACACTCAACAAATACCTGTTGGTTTTTATCTTCACCCACAAGTAGTTGTTCCCATTAGAACATCCTCGGCTCAGCTTCTTTTCAAAAAACTATTCTGCACATATTTTGTCCAGGAAAATTACTTATCAGCCTTGCATAGTATTATACTTCAGTTGAAATCCTGTTAGTGGAACATACATTGTGGAAGAGTGATGAAGTGATCGGCAGTTAACGTGTGTGTTTTGGAAATTATTCTAATTTCTGTCTGCGAACTGCAACATCCCCCGTGTAATTCCTTTTATTGTCCAGAAGTCATGGGAACCATAAGATGGGAGGCAGAGGTCTGTAATTACTTAAATATCACTGCTGTTGGAGGAGTCATCCATGGTGATTCTCAGTAAAGCTTTCATTAAACCCATTCCCAGCCAGCACTACGCTTCAGTCAGCTGAGTGTGAATATGCTTTTATGTCTATTGTGCTTGTACAAATGCCCAGACATGGGAGAGAGCTGATAGGAGCATGCATTTGGACTCATCATACCAGTTGGACTGGAGAACCAGTGCTACAACTTGCTTTACAAGCATTGGCATCAGCAGCAGAGGAGTTGAGGGGAAGAAATTCCATGACTGGTGTTAAACCTCCAACAAGTCTCAGGAGGGCCCGGTAAAACTCCTTATGTGCCATGTGTGGTGTTGCTAAAGACATATAGGTTACAAAACCTGGCAGAAGTACCATAACTGCTGCAGCCCATAACTGCTCCCACCATTCCGGCCTCATCTCCCCAACTCTGGGTTGCCATATTATTGGCATAGCTGGTTTTACCAAACTTCTTGGCTCATTTGCCCAAATTCCCCTAGTGCAGAGGTGGCGAACCTTCGGCACTCCAGATGTTTTGGGCCACAACTCCCAGAATTCTGAGCCTAGACTGCCAATGACAAAGGACTGTGGGAGTTGTGGTCCAAAACATCTGGAGTGCCAAAGGTTCACCATCACTGCCCAAGTGCCTCTTTCTACTTAAGCTTGCTAAAAAGTATTCCCCATTCAACTCTTTCCTGACCAACACAGTCATAGAATAATGAAGTTGGAAAGAACCTATAAGGCCATCAGATCCAACCCCTTGCTCCAATTTGTCAGCATCCTTCTTGAAGTGTGGTGTCCAGATCTAGACACAGTACTTATGATGAGGCAAACCAGTGCCAAACAGAGGGGAACCAGGACCTCACAGGATTTGGAGACTATATTTCTATTAATGCAGCCAAAAATAAAAGTGACCTTTTTTTGTACCTACAGCACGCTGTTGACTCATATTCAGCTGGTGATCTACAACAATTTCAAGATCATTCTTGCTCGTAGTGTTTCTGAGCCAGGTATTGTCCATTCAGTAATGGTACTTTCCATTTATCCCTCTTGAATTTCATTGTATTGTTTTCAGCCCAGTGTTCAAGCCTACATCATTTTAATTTTATTTATTTATTTATTTTGTCTTCCAGGGTATTGGCTGTTCCACCCACGTGGAATCACAAGGATCTAAACCCAGTCTCACATTTTAAATCCTAAATTTTCAGGAAATAGGATGCTGCCAAACTTGCAACCTTAATTTAACTTCAATTAATTATTTCTAAAAATTGAACAGAATGGTTGGTCTGAAAATTTTAAAACATGACTATAGGAGAACAAACTTTTTGAACTTTAAAACATGTGTAATAACATTTGGAAGATCATAAACCTGGGAGTGTAATCTCAATATCTATGCTATGCATTCATGCACAAATAAAAGCATCCAATGAGTAGGGAGAGGGGGGAGGGATGCTAAACAACCATGTAGTCAGTGCAAGAGAAAACATAAAAGAGCCCACAGAAATCAATGGACACACATACAACAAAAGAAACCTTAACATAGCTAGAAGCTTATTTCCTTTGTGAGCCACACAGTGCATTGCAAAACCACAGTGAGCTGGCATAAATTTGTCCGTTTAAGCTTGAGCAGGAAGCGGCTGGTGCTAGAAGACTATCCTTTTGGAAGGCACAAAGTGAAGCAAATTGATATGAAAGACCAGAGGAGGGGGCATAGTATTGAGAAGAATGGTGCCTGTTCTTTGTACCCTTTGTTCATTGTCTAATTACTGCAAACCTCATATTTCAAACCAAATGTGTGATTGCATTAAGGTTATTGGTTATTATTTGTAAAAGACAGGAGAAACTACTTCTTTGGACTACAGTTCTATAAACCCTTTTCCATCCTTGCCATTTGTACAATGGACATGCTGGCTACAGAATTATGTGAGTTCCACTCCAAAGAAATTGTCTTCCCCATATCTCCTATTGTATTAATATTGTTCCTCTTTGATCAAAAGCTGGGTATCTGCATGGCTATTTATACTTTGAATGTTGAAATTTTTCCATTAGTTATTTTATGGCAGACACTGCCAGCTCTGATCACATGCAAGCATCTTCAGTGAAACAAAATGAAACAAGCCTCACAATGGGCCTAATTTCTTCCAATAAAATCAGTGTCTTCTTTTATTATTTGCATGGTTTTAGTAGAGGCTGCAAGGAACATAGCTTGTGAATGCAAATCCAGGTAAACCAATTTTATTGCTTCAAATATTTCAAATATTAAATAAAATAATTGGAATGAAGTTCAAATTATTTCAATTGAACTTGCTAAAAGAGTTATGATCAAAATCTCAGTCTAAACCAATC
This sequence comes from Phrynocephalus versicolor, assembly GCA_023846285.1. Taxonomy (NCBI): domain Eukaryota; kingdom Metazoa; phylum Chordata; class Lepidosauria; order Squamata; family Agamidae; genus Phrynocephalus; species Phrynocephalus versicolor. The sequence continues at coordinate 15,703,140 of JAHTLZ010000204.1, read as the reverse complement.
TGCTTGAAAAACAAAGCATGCAATTGTTAAATTTAAAGTGGTCTCCCAGTGTGTTCACTGGCAAAGAGGAAAAAAGAACCCTCATCACACAGAGTTCTAGCAATAGGGGAAGTCCTACATGTGAGATATTGACTGGGACATTCTGGTAGTTATAATTTGGAAAGCAGCTTTTCAAAATTTTGGCAAAATAGTGTTTCTACATTGGGTGGCAATGCCCAAGGTTTGGACCCAGTGTTCCTTTAACCCAGGAAGCTCCCTTTATTTAACTGACACGTGAAGTCTTCTTCACATATCTCATTTGAATAGAAGATTCAAGAGCAAGGGTGAATTGCTCCTGTCATCTACCAGCTTCTCCTGATTGTCCTCAAGTAGGGTTGCTTCTTTTTTGTCTTTCCTTTTTTCTGTTTTTCCAAAGCATTGTTCTGTCCAATCATCAGTGCTATTCAATTCAATAGTGAATGCCATTGAGTTTTGGTACAGAATTGCAGCCTGTGATTGCAGTGCTAATTTTCCTATTGAATCTCCAGCCAGTTGTAAACAGCTCTAAGATCTCTATTATTAATTTCTAGAATACTAAAATATTTGATTTGAAACAAATCAAAAGCAAGCAAAGAATTAGAGGCACTATTCTAGACAAACATCTTTGCAACTTCGTAGATTTAAATTCAGATCTCAGGCTGGTACTTTTATAGTTACACTGCATTGAAGCAGCTATAGCGAATGTGCAAAACGGAGGAGAAACCTAGAGGAAAGGGATGGTAAATGGCTTTGGAATAGTCTATACCTGGAAAAGTCTGAAAAGGGGTACCATTAGAGGTGGGCATGAATCATGCTTCAATGGCTCTTGCAGGTTTGGCCCTCCAGCCACACAGATGTTCAGCTGGTACCCCAGCTTCCCAGCTCTGCCTCCTCCAAGTAGTGGCAGGTCAGAAGAAACAGCACAGCTTCACGCCATCTCTGAGTATGCATTGCAGGAAGAGGCAGGGCTAGGAAGCCAGTATACCTACAGAACAGCTGTGTGCCTGGAGGGCCGAACCCAGCAGTTCATCATCTCTGGTTGCCTTAAGTAAGAATTGACTTGATGGCACATGATTTATCACTGTGCACTTTCATCACTTCTTATTGGCTAGTACTAATGGCAGTTGAAGTCTATCAACATTTGAAGAACCACAGATTCCTCAAGGAGAGGAAGATACCTAGGGAGGTGCTGACACTCCCTATGCTGCAACATCTCAATTTTCATTCCCTTTCCCATTCTACATCCTACAATATCTCCTTACTTAATACCAATATTCCATACTCTGTATCTTGAAGCATCTCTTTAATATTTGCCCTGCAGCAATCAAAGAGGAAGCCTGAACTCTAGAGGATCTTTATGGGGAGTCAACATTCTACCCAACATGAAAATGTGCTATAACACATTTGCTTTTCTTTTTTCTTTGCTCCTTGGGGAAACTTTCACTTCAACTGCACTTAATTTATACTTAGACCTAGTTACATGCAATATCCCTAAGTTTAATAATAACTTATCATATTCCAGTCAATTGCTTAGAACTCTTAGAACCCTAACCCTAACCCTATAGCAATACCATCATGGGCTAGTGCCCCATTATGCTCTAGATGCAAGAGCTGATAGTACCATTTAAAAAAAGGATGCCAGGGATTTCTCTGGTTTGCTCATTAATCACACAGGTACATACAGAAAGTTCTTCTTAATCTCTTTTTCAATCACTACATTTTTTTTCATTTTTTTAAAAAAGGACATATTCAAAATAATACAACTTAGCTAAAATTATGTAAACACTTACAAAATGAATTGCCAGGATCTGAACTATGCCAGAGCCCTAAGTCCACACACAGCATGACATAAAACTAGCAGCAACTGTACTGAATTCTCACCAATAAGAGAAGTCACAGGTCGAAGAAGCCACACAGAGTTTTGCTAAAGCCAACAATGGAACTTAATGTACTTTACATGTCCAGAACCATCCTCTATAGAGTTTCTGCAAAACAGATTAATGATAATAGTGGCAGAAACCAGAAAAGTATAAGGGAGCGGGGGTGGAGGGAAAGAATTCAAGAGATGGAACCTCAGCCAATATTCCATTTGTAATTTGTCACACTAGCACACAATAAAGCTTGGACGTGAATGCACTGCCAATTTACAATTCAAATAAGCCCCCTTGGATTTTTAAAGAATGGACTGTGTACGCATCAGTCAGGGTGACACCAAAATGCTCTGCCAGGTTAATTTTAAATGCACGTTTTTCTGCACTACTGTTAACTAATCACTATCATTGCTGTCGTTTAAAGATGAGGCACTTTTGAACAAAATGTAAAGGCATGATTTCCCCCACCAGGATTTGTCTGTAATTCCTACCTAGGTTTCTAACCATACAGGGGTGCCTCGACTTAAGCATTTAATCTGTTCTGAATGCTTGCTCTTAAGTCAAACTATTCTTAAGTACCTATCTAAAAAAAAATGAAAAAATAAGTTAAAAAACGAAAAAATGAAAAAAAAAATTGTAAGTCAAGCAGACCATATCTAAAACTTGTAAGGCAGCAGTTAAAATGCCAACAGTTTTCCGCTCTTAAGTCGAATTGCTCTTAAGTCGAGCTGCTCTTAAGTAGGGGTACCTACTTATCTCATGTACGTCGTCTGGGGTTACTTTAATTGCATGCAATGCCATCGGAGGCTGTGATGATACTGTGAGGCAAAGCCAGTTGTACTGAAATCAGCTGGAACAGAAATACTGCAAATCTGCTTCCTAGTCCTGTGGGAAAATTCACACTTTACAAATGATGAGAGCCTACAGACCTCAGGGGAGTTTTACACTCTTCTTCTGTTGATACGTACTGGGGGGAAAACCCTACATGATAAACATCTGGTTAGCCAGCAATTAAGTAGCACTTTCTTTCAGCAAAGTGTCCTCACTGTCTCTTCTCATTTCTTTCAAAATGAGTCTGTGTGGGGGTGGGAGGAGGAGGAATAATAACGAGGTGTATTTGTGTTTATATGTGTTTGTGTAAGGAAATAAGCAGCATGACACAATACTGAAACATAAAATGGACACGAACTGCCACGAACAAGAAAAAAAGCACGAACTCCAAGCAGTATTTTTTGGCTACATAACTCAGCTGACATCCTGACAGTGGGACTCTGGGTACTGTATTTTTTTTCACCCATGCATTGGATTCAACCAATTACTACGGGGTGGGGGTAGGGAGACAAAAACCAAGTTTCCTTTTATATAGCTGTTGCTAGTTTTTTCCGGGCTGTTTGGCCATGTTCTGGAAGTTTTTCTTCCTGACATTTGTGGCCAGCATCTTCAGAGGGCAAGGAGCTCAGGGAACTAAGCGTTCTCTCTGTGTTCTTTATCCCCCTGGGGGGGGGGCGCGGGGGGGCACAATACTGAGAAACAGTCTCCTTTCTCCTGTTCCAAAAACAGGGCTTCCCCAAAACATTTTCCTGCCTAAGGTAGCAAAGGAATTGGCACCTATCCGCCCCATTGCGTGACTCCTGTTTCATAAAGGATTATCTTCCTCACTTGTGGCAGCAAGCTAGTTTACAGGGCTGGGATGGTGAGCCTGTGTGGAAAGCGTACCTTTGCCTTCTTCAAAGGAGAACAGTAGGGAATGCAAGAGGAAGAACCTGCCTCTCCTCCCAGCATTTCTTGCTCGCAAGATTGATACCTGCCCTGTCTTGTGATCTGCTGGAGACAATCAGATCCAATATTTGTCTGGATACATGTCTTATATCCATGTGCTTCCAGATCACTGGTGTAGGAAAGGATCACTGAGAATGATGAAACAGCTGTGACTGCAGGGTAGGCAGATGTTAAATAGCACCATAAGAATTAAACCAGGCAGAATAATTCGCCAACAATGAACTTTAAAAGAAGCAAGAGACAAGAGGGATGTGTCTGTGTTTATTTTTATATCTGTAGCCTCACATAAAGCAAAGCAAGGTGTTGTGCTTATATACCACCCCATACCACATCAAGTAGTCTCTGCCACTTTTACAGGTCAATTACAGTATGAAGGCTACACATTGCCCTTGCGCCCCCCCCCAGCAAGCTGGGTACTCATTTTACCGACCTCGGAAGGATGGAAGCCATGAGCCTGCTACCTGGGATTGAACCCCTGGTTGTCAGCACAGCTTTAGCTGCAGTAAAGGCATTTAACCACTGCACCACCAGGCTTCTTTAAGAAGTGGGATCTTTATGAGGGAGCCATTTTACCGGATCAATGTCCTGAACACTTTCCCCTGTCTCATGGCAGCTTCAGAAACACAAAGTATATTTGATTTAGTTCATATTTACATATTTCTCTGAAAACAATTAACATCCCTAATTTATATCTGGGTGGCTGAATGATTGCATGCATGGTAGTAAAAACAAGTAATCTTTCCAAGCTTAGCCCTGCCCCTTAACATTTCTACCAGTAACTTTTTTGTAGCCTCTGATCGAGCAATAAAAATATTTTTACTCTGAGAGGGAAACTACACTCTACACGTCATGTAATGTTGTGTAGGAGTTATTTGTTTTAGAAAGCAGATTCAAAAATACAAGATGGAGGGTTTAATACAGAATTTGGTTACAAGATTTGTGATGTTTAATCAATCATCCTTCTACCATTTTCTAAATCTGAATCGTTCTCATCAACTTCACATGCATTCAAAACTACAGTATGCATTTTATCCTCAGCTCCTTACTGTTGTTTTTCTATCAGTGTAATAATGCTCTAGCAAGACTGTGTTAATCTTTGTTGTGCCACTCAGTGTTATTACTAAGTTTAAAAATACTTTCTGAAATAAGATCAATCCACATCACAGTGCAGTACATGAAATAATTTGAAACTGAAACTTTTAATTTAGTTAAGAGTCTAGGATAGAAAATCTGCTTTGGATCAAATATTAACTAAAGTCTCAACTGAAACCAGAACTGAACTTTGCTTTGATGTTGAACAAAGCTCAATTCCTTTTTTTATTTTATTTTAAAATAACAGATTGTTCTTTCTTAACCATTGTACAATAACTGTTCTTAACTAAGACCATAAATAAGCAATGGCTTTACTCATACGTCAAAATGTTGCTCTTGTAAGATTAGAGGCTATTTAGTAGGTTCCTGAGAAATTTATTGGGAAATTCAGTCACAAACCCCTAAAAACCTGTGAGTTACATAAGGCCAAACAGTTGAATCAACTAACACAAAAATGCTTGTATCTCTCAAAAGACTAAATAAGGAGAAACAGAAGTCCATGCAATATAGTGTAACAGCATATAGGTAACAGTAAAAGGAGCCATTTTCACTCACAGGAGTCAATAATTCAGAGTATAAGACCAGTAATATTTGTTAATAACTGGTGGACTTTAGGACACTATTTAACTTTATTTTTCAGCTTGTGATGATAGCAAGTTAACCAGGATTGTTCTTAAAAAGAGAGGAAAAACAGAGGTTTAGGAGAAGGTTTCATTGCCGAAACCAGCATATCACCTTTTTTTGGGGGGGGGGGTGAGGCAGTCTGTTCACCAAGTAGGAGTTCAAAGTAAGGCACTGAAATTATGCAGAAATAGTTTCAACTCCAGCAGGAAAAATATGGCAGCCAGTCTTGGGGAAAAGAACTTAAGCCCCCTTTTCCATTTCATATTTCCCCATCTCTTCCAGCATTAGCCACTGTTTAGTCATACGTTTGTAACAATGCCATCTGTGGTTACTACTGAGCAGAATCCCTTTAGTTATTCTTTGGAAATCAGTATCAAACCATAAAAACTTTCCTAGTTTCTTGGAGTATTTTGAATTTTAACAGAGGTAGATCAATTATCAGTCAACAGACTGAAAAGATAAAATTAACTAGTTTAGTTTCCATAATATCAGATCTTCCCAGGCTAGGTTTTTGAGGCAATTAACAATGTGAGAGGCCTGATAGAAAGGAAGGAAGGACATAAACCTGGCCCCATCTTTGGTTGTTTTCAAAAAATTATTGAAAGCTTGGCTATTTAAACAGGCATTTCCCTCAAATGTAAAACTAGTGTCCACCCATTAAAATATGATTTTAACTGATCTGCCCACCAACTGATCTGCCCACCAAATTAAAACATAGGTTTTAATTATGTTATTTTCATGTAATTTTAATTTTATTTTCATTATATTACTGTATTTTTATGTTTTTATTGGCTTGTCCTGTGTTGCATTTTATTGTACTGATTGTTATTAATCACCCAGAGAAGCCTCCCTCCCACATGGGTGGTATAAAAATCAAATAAATAAATAAATAAAAATAAATAAATACAAATAAAAGATCAAGCTTTCAGCATGTATACCCATCATGCCATCTTCAAGTCATCAGAAATGACAATTACTGATTAACATGGCACATTAGATATAGCAGAACATTCAGGTGGACCAGTTTGTTTACCTTACTGCTGATCTTGTGCAATTAATCCCAGGCAGCCAAGAGTCCCTAAGTTTTTGCCCATGGTTTTTGCCCATGTATCAAACCTTGCTTTTCAAACTAGGTCTAAAGAATTTAAAACCCTAGTGAGCATTCATCAAAGGCAGCACTGGGGTGATCAATGTTAATTCACAGGTACAGAAAAGAAAGGAATCTTGCAGTAGAACGGAGAAAATTTCTTTCAACTGGTAAACTATTATGTTGGTAGAGAAAGGATACTTCATTCATTCATTCATTCATTCATTCATTCAATCAATCAATCATTCAACTTATATGGCATCCACACTACCCAAAGGTCTCTGGGCAATATGAGCTAGACTTTTCTAATATGACCTCCTTTCTGTTAAACAACTATTCTTGAAGTACTAACACCTACTGCCATATTTGATTGTTCACATTTGCCTGTAAAGAGGGTCTCATGATGCTTTAAATACTATCAGAACACATCCAATCTCAACTGATTTCTTGAAGCTAAGCAGGGTCGGCCCTGGTTAGTACTTGGATGGAAGACCACCAGGGAATACCAGGTGCTGTAGGAGCCTGGAGTAGGAACTGGCAAGCCACTCCAGTACTCCTGCCAAGAAAACTCCATGAACATGGGGTCAAGATGAGTCGGTCACAACTGTAACAACACAACACACATACACACAATAATTACACATGGAATTGTTGACTTTTGACAGAGCATACACTAAGCAAGGCTACAGGTTTCTGCATACAGTACTTTCAAACACTTTGTGCACTGAACCACCACTAAGAGCAGATAGTATTAGAACCTCCCCAAGTGTAACAACAATGAATTTACATTTGGCAGCATTAGCTATTGACCTGTGCAGAAGAGTCCATAGATCAAAGTAAAAAAATAAAGATCAGGGCTGCATGACCCGAAATGTAATTTCAAAGGGTTGTAGAGGAGAGGAATTAATCAGCCTCACTAATTTTTTTTTAACGTTAACTTAGTAACCAATGTCAATGGCTACGAGTGACATCAAGTCCAAAAATTCAGGCTTCTATATTATTTAAATTGCCAAATGTAGGGATAATACTGTCTTACCTTTAAGACACACACAAAGAGAAAAACATGGAAAAAGTCCCACCTCTCTAGAGAGCCACAACATTTTGCCAACCATAGGTTTTTGTCTATACTGTGTGGCTTCACGAAGGCCACGAGGGAGAAGTAAAGGTTTTCCCCTGCACATGCGTGCTAGTCGTGTCCGACGCTAGGGGCAGTGATCATCTCTGTATTCAAGCCAAAGAGCCAGTGTGGTGCACATCTGTGGCCATGTGGCCAGGATGGCTGCAAGGAAACACTGTTTTACCTTCCCGCTTTTTACAGCGGTACCTATTTATCTACTTGCATTTACGGGCTTTCGAACTGCTAGGTTGGCAGGAGCTGGGGTTATCAGCGGGATGTCGCTCTGCTGCGTGGCCTTTATCTCCCTTTTCTCTCCATAGTACCATGGGTGCTTTCTGCATTTTACAAGTGAGCATTTCTAGGGAAGATTTTCCAAGAAGCCACATAATGAGAATCTTAATTAAATCATGGTAGTCCCGGGTATAATTTACAAATGTTGAATTACCATAGCATTTAATAAATCTTAATCATGCCACTTACAGGGTTCATTTATCTTCACATGTGCACTTTCAACCACATGCAAGACATAGTACAATTAGGGTAGGCAAAATGGTTTGACAGAAATGTTTTTTTTTCAGGTTCTTTCCCTATTGGAACAGTTTTATTGGCACAATCATCAAGAACATGCTTCAGAGGTAATCATTCCATTCACAAGTGCTTTAATGTTAACAGTGTGATTTCTTTGTTGACATAAAGCTGGACATTGTCTCAAACAAAATGAAGGCATATGGATTGCATCTACATATGTAATGTACACAATGAGAGGGCATCCCTTGTTAGGTGTTGCTAAGATTTCTACCAAAGACTAATGTAGAGCCCAATAATTTATCTTTGCGTGGGGTTGACTTCATTTGTCAGTACCACCTTTGCCACAGGTAACGGTCATTCTGGATAACTCAGTGGTTTAGGCATACAGCTGCTGAGCCAATGGTTGGGAGTTTAATTCCCCATTGCCTATTTGATAAGGGCTGGACTGGTGATCCACAGAGTCCCTTCCATGTTGGCAGTTCTAAAACTATTACAAGATGATGATAAGATTATTCTTGCTTACAAAATGAAATTTCAGAATAAATCAATATCACTGAATAACAGTAGTGCTATATTCATAATGAACAGTGGTTCCTAACCTTGGGTGACCCATGTGTTCTTGGATTGCAATTCTCAGAATCTTTCACCACCAGCTGTGCTAGCCAGAGATCCTGGCAATTGTAAATCAAAAGCATCTGGGTTACCCAAAGTTGGGAACCGGTGACTACTGGTACAGAATATATTCAGTATTGTGTACAATGCAAAGAAAGTATAGTGGAATAAAAGTAGGCAAAAACAGGAGGCTTTTTTTTTTGGTCTACCTCCTTCCTTTTTCTGTTCTGTCATTTGCAAGAGCCCGAGTAGCAGAACAATGATTTGTATTAATAATATTAATTGAATGCAATCAAGTCGACTCTGACTGTTGGATAGTCTTTCTGGGAATTTTTAGGCAACTAATGCTCAGATGTGGTTTATTATTCCCTTCTTCTGGGGACACCCTGGGGCTGTGTAGCTTGTCCATGACTACAGAAGCTGGCTGTCATTGTGGGAGGCACAGTGGGGAATTGAGCTCCCAACCTCTGGCTCTGCAATAAATTCAACCCTGCATGAATAACAATTTTTTTTTGTTATTGTTTTACTTTGTCATCCACAGCAATGAATGGGTGGGGGATGAAACTGATGGAGAAGAGTTATCTGAATGGCTTATGCAGAGTGTAAATATGCTGGTTACTTACCCAAGACTATCAAGTCTTCTTATACAAAAATGTGAATGTGGATCTCTCCAGTGAAAGGCAAAAGAAATCTTTTGAGTCTTTTGAGCTATCGTATTTTATCCTGCAATACTATTGTAACAGTCAGAAAACAAATTTGTAGCAGCATCAGAGCACAACTAATGGGCTGAAGCATTCTGAAGCAATGCCCTCTGAACAAAACAACTGAGGTACTGAATCAATTAAGAGAGAAAGAAAAGTACAGAGTACTACAATGGTACTGAAACTGGGACTGTTGTAGAACCACATCTTTTCCAAGGACACAGAGAAAACAAGAGAGTAGAAGACAGGTATGCCGAAAGTTTGCTTTCAAATGATCACAAAGCAAACTGGAAAGTATGGTGTTCTGCATCAGATGCTGAACCTGAAAAGAAAGATCTATGAGGGCCATCAACAGACTTCCAGCATCGACCTGAATGATCAATTCCTGCATAAAATGTTTCTTTCTAAATCTTTCAATGGGAATAGCTGTGAATGCAATTATGTGGAACAAAGCTGGTTTGGTAAATAAAAAAGCTTGCGAAACCCGACACACAGCGCTATAGGAATGACTTCTCATATGGATTCCGATCTGGCATAATAATGTGCAGAGAATACAGTCATCTTATCTAGTGATAATGTGAGAGGAAAACACTTATTATCTCACAGAGAAATATGACATACCTTAGTTTCCCCATGAAATACTGTACTTGCATAATCTTCATGGAGGTCATATTTGGGAAATGTTGGTCTCTGTATCTCAAGACAGATTAGATTTATTCATATGGTTTCTTGGGTAGCATTCAAAATCAACCTTTTATTTGCACAAATACCATAGGTGTTATAAATACTGATTGTGTAAAACAACGACAGTGCAAATGGAGGAGGTAGGAAAGAACTTGAAGTGCATGTGTGTGGGGGGGGACACAGGGGCAAACATAAGTTGAAGGTAACCTAGTGACAGTTTTTGTTCTGTCATGATCCCCCCCATGATGGGGGATTTGTGTGTGCATAAGGAAGTGAAGTTATGTACTTTCGGGACAGAGTTGGGCTGAAAATTAGACGGGACATTACTGAAGGCCCATATTTTCTTTATCCAGAAAAAGACGTATGATTTTTTGAGACCTGAGATCTTAAAATCCCACCCAAATTCTTGGAACTGGATCCAATAAACAAATATTTCCTTTTTCTGTCCCATCCCTCAATGTGTTCTTGTGTGTTCCTTTAAACGTATGGCAATCCTAACCCAGTTTTCAAGATGGTGATGGCATCTGGCCTGGATGCCTTCAAAGGGGGATTGGACAGATTCCTGGAGGAAAAGTCTATCACAGGTTACAAACTATGATGGAGATGTGTAATCTTCAGGCTTAAAACCGGGGTACTTCAAGGGCCAGATGCAGGGGAGTGGTATCAGGAGACAGATATCTAGTCTCATGCACTCCAAATGCATCTGGTGGGGCCACTGTGAGATACAGGAAGCTGGACTAGATGGGCTGTTGGCCTGATCCAGCATGGCTCTTCTTATGTTCTTATCTGTGAGGTGGACAGGGAATGAATTACTCTTATCTCTTTGCATGTCTATGGCAAATTGGGGAATGGAACCCAGTTCTTATAAGTTCTAATCTTCATTCTATCTGCTGCACCATACTCCCTCTCATCCTTAATTCAGTTATCCAAAAATGTGTTCTTATATAAAATGGATGCCAGTGTAGTGCAGTGGATAATCTGCCAGACTAGGATGAAGGAAACCTGGGTTCATATCCACACTTGGCCACGGAAATGGTAAAACTACTTATTACGTCCCACAAAAATTGGAGATCCTGCTGGGGTGCCATATCATAACTGATTTGACAGCACATAACACATGCTATATAAATGTGTGCCTAATATGAAATAATGCACAGTTATTGAACAGCTCTCCATATAAATATATTATATGGATTTTATTTCATTGTCTGAAATATATTTATTGTCTACTCACTCCCCAAAGATATATGTTACTACAGGTGATATAGATGCTTTGGGTAAGAATTGGGATTTGTGTTCTACTTTGCTGTTTGAGAGAGAGAGAGAGAGAGAGAGGATGGGAGGAAAAGGAGTGTGAAAAATGCATACCAAATACCGATTCATCATCAAAGACATTGAAACTCTTTCACATTATACAAGTGTACCCTTGGGATTTCAAAGAAGCAGAACAGATTACTAATACTGTGATGCTTCCAGCAAAATGATTTAAATGATTAGTCAGGTCTATGAGGGGGAAATGAAAGTTTGTACTACACTCCAGTTATTTGTTTGCCAAGACTATGCCACGTAAGCAATAAAACTCCATGTAAAAAAAAAGAGTAACCAGATGGGTGTCTAGAAAAACAATATGTAGAGAGAATATATTTATTTTACCTCACTGTCATTATTTTACAGCTTCTTTGCAACTACTGGCACCACAGAAGAAGAACCAAAGAATCGACACAAACACTGACATAATTCTATGCTTCATATTGCCATTCTTCCCTTTCCTTCCTTCCTTCCTTCCTTCCTTTCTTTCATTGCAGGTGTGCCTCAAGGACTTTCCCCCTCATAGTCTTTGAATCATTTTGTAGACACTAATGAGCATCCCTCTTCAGCTTTAATTATTGGTCCCTGACAAGTCAACATAATAGGAATCAGCTTATCCAAGCATACTCCCCAGGGACACATCCAATTACTCAGGTTGTACTTCTCTGCAAGAGGTCTGAGGGGCTGCTAATTTAACACTGTCAATAAAATAAAATAAAATAAACAGAGGTATAGGTTACAGTTTTATCTTCTGAACCTGATGTCAGTAGATGCACTACTGCTATCATACATCCATAGATCAGAGGTTTGAAGACCTTTCCCATTTTGTTTTTTTAATATAATTAACTTAGTTTCTTCACATTCTCTGCACTTCAATAATCTGAAGTGGAGCTTAAAAATAAAAATCCCAGTGGATCAAATATCCTAATACAAATCAATATATTTGCTTATATGATAAAATATGGCCTTTAGGTTGCAATTTTCAACACAAACCCATGAATACGTGATGTAGCTAAAAACAAGGATTAGGCACCTATGGTTTTCCAGATGTCCTTTTAATCTGATTTCTATCAGCTCTAACTTATATGGCCAATTGTGGGGTGTACTGAAAGCTGTAGTGTAGCAACATGCTGAGCTCACATATTCTAATCGTACTGCTAAACTCAGAGGATCCTGACTTATTATTTTTTAAAACTCAGAATACAGTTTACTTTTTCTTCTACTAATTTATGACTTTAAAAAGTCTAAGAATTGATCAGTGCTGAATTAATATAGCATAATTAGATTACCATATTTTTTCGCCCCATAAGACACACTGGACCATAAGATGTACCCAGTTTTAGTGGTATGTATGTGTGAAAAACATATTCACACATACATACTGCGGTCCTGGTACATATCCAGCCCAGTTTACTCTCCAACCATGCTGCTCTTGGAAGACCCAGAGCAGTATGGCTGGACAGTAAAATGCAAAGACAAGCTGCCCCCACAACTGGGCTCCATGCTGGGAAGCTCCGGCCCTTGCAGAGGCCTCTGGACCTGGTGCAGGTCCCAGTCCCAGCGAAGGCTTCCTGACCTGGCTGTTTTTTTTAAAATTCCCTTTCATGATTGACTTGTTCCATAAAATAGAAGAGGGAGAGTACAAAGCCCCACCGGAGATCATAGAGATGATAAACGGGCTAGAAAGTAACCACCTACCATGATGACCATAGAGCTGCTCTTCAAGGCAGGCTGAGTGGGAGAGCTCCCTCCCTTGGATTCACATTCTGCCTGTCTTAAAGAGCAGTTCTATGGTCCTCATGGTGGGTGGTTACTCTCTAGCCTATTTCTCATCTCTGTGGTCTCCGGTAGGGCTGTTTACTCTGTCTTCTAGTATATGGGAAAAAATCAATCATGCAAGGTATTTAAAAAAAACCAGCCAGGTGGGAAAGCCTCCACTGGGGCTGGGACCTGTACCAGGTCTGGACACCTCCGCAGCAGCCACTTTGGATGCTCCCAGCGAGGGGTGTATTCAACCTATAAGACACACAGACTTTTGTGTTTTATAGAGTGAAAAATACGGTATATGTTGTCACCTAGTGACAAGAGTGGTGGACTGTGATGAGCAATTCAGGCTCTCTTGACAACCGGATAATGAAAATTACAGGGTTACTGTTGGCTTATCAGACTGCAATACCTGATTGGCCTATCTCACGGCTCGTTATCAGAATACAGTGAGCCAAAGTCAGATACAGTAGATTAAGATCTGGAAAGGTAGAATACACATGTAATAAACAAGATCTCATTAGTCTGAGTTCGTGGTCTAGGATAAAGTTAGTTGTAGTCTAATAACATTTCAAGGAACACCTTCTACAGAGGAATAAGAACCCCATTAGAACATCTCTATCTTCAATATTTTCCACTAGTGATTTTGTGGTTATTCATCCAAAGGCACAAGCTTAACTCTCTCACTGAAGCAAATTTGTAACTTTAACTTTGATTGCTTCATGCCACTGATTTGCAAAAAACTCAATATCAAAACCTGAAACCCTAACATTCAACGATGTTGAATATAGAGATGTTACCTACTCAAAAAGAAATTATGGGCAGTTTTGTGGCCATGTGAGAACCAATACTGATCCAAAGGAAACTGCATCGTCATTAAATAATATTTTATAAGAGCAGAAAATTGTAGGGGTACATGCCAGTGTCAACAGCATATTATTCAAGAAGAAGCTATTAAGGGGAACTGATACATAGACATGTATTGTTTAAATTGTAGATTTAGGACAATAAAAACCACTGCATGAAAACTTACACAAGCCATGATCTTCAACCTACAGAGGTTCTAATAAATAAATATGTCTTGACTTGGTGTTGAAAGGAGGCTAATAGCAGCACCTGTTGAGTCTCCAAGGAGAGGGCGTTCCACAGTTGGGGTGCTATGCTAGAAAGAGCCTTTGCTTCTCTCTCCACATAATGGACTGTTCTCAACAGTGTGGCACAGAGCAGGGTCTCCCATGAAGATCTTAGTGATTGGGAAGATTTACATAGTGAGAGTCTGTCCTCGAAATATACAGGTCCCAAGCCGCTGAAGGCTTTTAACGTGTTCTTCAACATCATTTTTAAAAACCCTCTTATCTGTGAACACTTTCCAGCTGGAACTATGAGAATTTATTTCCCTGTTGGAAGAATGGACAGAGCTTGGGAAAGAAGCTTGGTAGGCTTGATGGGGAAATAAGTCCTTTTGGTCCGGAAGTTCCCATGTCTGATGTAAACATGTTGAGTTATGCTGAGGCTACCATTCTCAACCTGGATAAAACCTTGACGGTTGTTCAGTCTTTCTGCTTTGCTTTACTGGGATCATAAATTTTAGATTTTGTAAACACTGCTATCTATATGAAAAATATATGAAAAATAAGGGCTCACAGGCAGTTTAAATCAATGATCTCAGTCATTCTCTTCACTCACTCTTAGCTATAAATCCATGAGTAGCTCCAAACATCAGAAAATGCTAATGTGAGAAGTACAGAATGCAGCGTCAAGTCATGCTGTACCCTAACAGAAAGTATAAAGCACCTGCCTTTTTAGTTTCTAAAGTAGATTTGCAGGAAGAACATAAATTCACTCTTAAAATAGGGGTACAAACAAAATTTTAATAGGGTCAATCTATAAAGATCCCGTACATAGCTGAAGAAATGTTTGATTTTGAATCTCTTCTTTTGCTTATGATACATTCTAATGGTGCTGCTATAGATACCTTGGAGAGAATGTCAGAACTTGGAGGGGTATTGGATGGCTTGTATAACATAATTGCCTGATAGCCTAACAAGGGTGTACTACAACAAGTTTGCAGATGTTCCCTGGACATATCATTGGGAAGAGAATTTGCTAGATCAGAAGACAGGACTAAATAGGCCACATGAATGACCTGGCAAATATGAGAAAGTAGTAAGAATTATTATTTCTGCTTCATGAGTTGCTAACATAGTATTAAAGAAAAGATCTGGCCCAACAGAAAAACCAAAGCAAAAACATGCAGTGAGATGTTGAACAAAGAAAATGCATTAATCTGAACATCAGAGTTTAAAATCTTGCTCAGCCATGCTGTTTGCTGTATTCCTTACCAATGCTATCTCTCAAGCTTGCATATTTCACAGAGGATAAGAATACTATATTAGAACACATCCTGAATATGTAAGAGTTACACACAGACAAGCAGGTACACATACTGCCAAAAAATGATCATAATTAGGGATGGGCACAAAATGGAAAAATATCAAATTTTTTGTTCCGTTTCGTTCCCACCCACCCAACACATTTCATTTCGTATCGTAACAAGTTGTTTTTTAAAAAACCATTACGTATGAAATGAAATGAATCCCCCACAGCACTAGCACTCTAGCTGGTCCAGTGAGGGATTCAAAAGCCTCCTCACCACCACCTCCCAGCTGATTTTGATAGCTCGAGATGTCAAAAAATCCCATCTGGGAGGAAGGCAGCTATGGCGAACGGAGCAGCCAGGCAGAAGTAAATTCCCTGCCTGACTGCTCCTTTCTTCCCTGTCAGCCCCCTGGGAAGAGGAGAAAGGAGCAGGGGCAGTGGGGAGGCTTTTGAATCCCCCGCTGCACCAGTGCTCTCTCCTAACCCACACACACATGTCCGCCCAAGCCCAGTTACCACTGCTATCCTTGAAGGACGGGGGTCAGCATGGCTTGCAGGCTCCATCTCCAGCCCCGCTTGCCTTCTTCCTCCTCTTCCAACTGCTGCCGCAAGTGCTCCCTGAGACTATCACAACTCGCCCCAGGCCATTGTTGCCAGCGGCACTAGCTCCATGTCCTCCTCTTCCTGCTGCTGCTGCTGCCACTCTGCTGCAGCCACCGCCTTAGACCCACCACATCCCCCAATCTGGCTCCGGGAGTTGGGTCCTTGTCCTCCTCCTTCTTCCAGGGCTCAGCACTGACACTCTTCTGTTCCCCATTCGCTCTCTTGCGACTTGGACATTTTAAACAGGCTCCAGCCTCACCCATTTAAAATGCCCGGGGGGTGGCGTATTTCCTTACTGGATGAGTCTTTCCCGCAAGGGAATCCTCCAGGAGGGGGGCTGAGAGGGTGGGATTCCCCACCACATCCCGGTTGGGTTTTTTTTTTTTTTTGACAGCTTGGGCTGTCAAAATCAGCTGGGAGGTGATGGCTAAAACCAGGAAACAGTCGTCAGATTGCAGCCTCTTGCCTTAAGGGAGATGTGGTGGTGGCTTCCCAGTTCGGAGGAAGTAAACCAAAAACATCATTTCATTTTTGGCTTGGATTACACGCTGTCTGCATTTCATTTTGTAATGTTTTGAAACCTTACATAATGACTAAACAGTGTGTCGTTTTTGGTAACGTGCCCATCCCTAATCATAATGATAAGTATAATATTGTAGTAAAGCTTCTGCTGACTGAGATTGATCCCAACAGGCGGAAGTAATTGTCTCACGGATGACTCAGGGTTCCTTTCTACTGAGATTGGTAAAATTAATACCCAGTTTCCGCGGGGTGGGGGGTGGAAGTTTTTGATTTATTTGTTTGTTTGAATAATTATAATGTAAACCACCCACTATATAAATATAAATAAAAACAATAACAAATGCTGACTTGTATAAAGTACATTAAAACAACTTCACTTTCCCACATATTAATAGTAATAGAAATGTCTCTGGGTTAAAATCCTATGGTATAGAATTCATTGCTTGGAAGAGGTGCAAGTAAATTTTACAGCTTAGAAGATAGGCAGAAGAAGAAGAAGAAGAAGAAGAAGAAGAAGAAGAAGAAGAAGAAG
>JAHTLZ010000204.1:15667652-15685909 GCA_023846285.1 Phrynocephalus versicolor | reverse complement strand
GAAGAAGAAGAAGAAGAAGAAGAAGAAGAAGAAGAAGAAGAAGAAGAGTTTAATCACTAAAATTTGTACCTGAAGGCACTACCCTTCTGGCAATACTGATCAATCTTCTGCTGAGACAAGTACATCCAACAGGTGGTCTAAATTCTGCTGGAAAACTTTCAACAAACAAGATTCCACTATCTTCCATATGGCTTTATTAAAACAGCTCCTACAAATCCTTCCTAATGTTTAGTTAGAATCACGTTTTGTTTTGTGAACCCCATGGTTTGGGTCTTGATTAAAAAAATGTTCTGAACTTAGCCCTCTTGCTGATAAGAACGGACATAAACCAAAAATATACAGAGAAGAAACACTACAAAACTCTCTGTCATTAAACAAACAAGTCATATCAAGATGGTATATAGCTCAGAACAGTCCACTCTGAGTGGTACTCGTTGCCAGCCACCTTGATCTTTTTACCTAGAATGATTCCCTTCAAGTAAATCACATTGTTCAGTAAAGTATCGTTATTTCAACACAGTAATCCTCCTTACAGAATTAAGGACAGCACTGGATTACTGTTAAGTAATGTCACTTATGTAAAGGTAAGTAATATGACTTATGTAAAATGGCCGCACTTAAGTGGTATGGGTCTGACAATGGAAAAGCTGCATTGGCTAAAGGAAGCTGCCATCATGCCTTTCTTGTCTTTTAACAATTCCAAACACTGATTAAAAGTCAATACGTAATCCTACACATTTGTTGCTATGGTTGTTCTGTACTATTTAGTCTATTAATATAAATAATTGCCACTTCTATTTCATTATTGGTATTTTTTTTTCCTTCTGTGAAAACCAGCTGGTGTTATATATGCTGGCAATCTGTGCTGAAACACAAGCTCATATAGTAAAGGGGGAAAGAATCACAAGCCACCATTATTCCCAGGCTGGATTCCTTACAATGTTAATCCTGGTGGGTGGACTCTGTGCAGTCATTCTGAAGAGAATTGAGCGTTCCAACTCCTCATTAATGCTTCTTGTTTCATTTATTCAAGTTGCGAATACTGACCTTTTTTTTAAGCCACCCAATATGAGAGTTCACTAATTGTCCCGTACATCTGCACTTGCTATAGGGCCAAAACAGACCTCAGTTTCCGTTGGAAAGTTGCAAATGTCAAATCTACTTTTGAAGTTTGTTATTCTGACACACAAAGTTGTCTTTGTATGACATTATACTGGAAAGAATATGTCCCAATCAATCCCAGTTTTGTTCCTTAGATCGGCCATTTGCATCAATCCTGTGCAAAATAAACTTAAAGTAGAAAATATTCATCTTAAAAAATATCAACATTGTCAGATGCCTGTGTATCAAGAAAATGAGAGAAGATCTTCTTCTGTATAGATCCCAGACTACAAATTGCATTCCTTTCCAAGTTGTGATCTGTTTCCACTGAGGTAGATTTTAAAGAGGGGAATAAAACACATCTTCTTAGATGACCATGTGGTGTCTAACCTGCTCTGCTGTGTTGTCAGCTTAGGCCAGGCCCACTCGATTGTCACAGGCGTGCTCACTCAGGGTGGCCACTCCTAGGGAGGCGCAGAAGTCTGTCACACGCAACCGTGCCTTCTCTGTTGTGGGTCCCTCACTGTGGAACCATCTACCGGCTGAGCTGCGCCTTGCACAGTCTCTGCCCGCCTTCAAGAAGGCTTTGAAAACCTTGCTCTTCAGGGAGGCATATGGCGACCTTTAATTTAATTTAATTTCTTTTTTCCTTTTCTTTTTTCTTCTCTCTCCCCCCCCCATGCATCTTGCTGGGTCTTTGCCATTTTTGTCTTTTATATTGTTGTTTTTAAATTGTTGCTTCTTTTAACTTGCTGTAAACCGCCCAGAGTTCCGTTCCGGAAAATGGGCGGTATATAAATGAAACAAACAAACAAACAAACAAACAAACAAACAATAACTGTATCCTTGTTGATTTTAATGGTTTTACTGTGGGGATAGTTTTGCATGATTTCATGATAATTTTTTGTTAGTGAAATGTGATGTATTTCTTTTTATTTTTTAAAAAAGTTTGTAAGCCATATTAAGCAATAGCTTTGTGTGGAAAAGGTTATAAATATAGTAAATAAAGTAATAAATAATATAAACATAATTTTAATGTCCTGAACTAAACTCTATAAAGTATGGTTATGAGAAAACTGCAGCCATCAACGTGTTGCCCTTCAACCAAATTTGCCTCTGCATATTGAATCTGCATCTGTTATATCTGAACCTTGACCTGGTTTGCATTATTTCACTGAATTCATAAAGAATTGCTCGTCACCTCTTACCAAACATATGCATTCATCTTTGCATGATCTCGACTTCAAAACCACTTTATATTGTTAATTCCTGAACTTTCATCAGCAATGTATGGAATGATAGCACTGCCTTACTGAGGGAAACAGAACATAGTTGTAAGGCACAAGATGTTACAAAATGCTGTAGCAACAAACAAGATTTCCATTTCAAGATAATTCGAAAGAAAAGGGGATTATAACAAGAGCTATAAAATATAACATCTATATTTTGGGTGGGGATGCAGGAGGCATGACACAGAATGAAGAACTGAGGAGAGCTTGTTGAGAAGGAAACAAGTTTAGAGGTTAGATGCCTTTGGTTTCCTGGGAGTTGAACTCTTTGGCGAGTAGGTCTATCATGTGCCCCACTGGCAACTCAATGAGCTTTGTGTGTTTGTAATGGAGAGCAAAACCTTTAACTAACCCTTTGATGAGGAAAAGAACTAGCTGTCAGGGGGCACCATCTTTAAAGGTGTAAGAGCATTTGTCAAGAGTTTGCCAAGCTTGGAAAAGTAGCTATAATTCTAAGTGTTGACAATGGAAGGATCAAAGGAAAGAAACACCTCGGCCTTCTCCGCCCAACCCCCTGAAGTCAATGCGTCCATTAAATAAATCACAGCTCCTGGGAGACACCAAGCCTGTAAGGAGACCAGCTCTGAAACATTCCACTCACTCCAATTGTTTTACTCAAAAGAGAAGCTTGCTTTCGGCTTCGCATGTCTCTCCTTGGATTCCAGTAGCTTGGCAGTTTATTAATTCAGAGTCCTTGTTGCTTAGACAAGAAGAGGGGATGAGGGGAGAATATAAAACATTGTAAGCATTTCACATAATGCTACCATTAGTTTTGTTTGTTCCAGAAAATCTGCTGGGGTGTGTGTGTGTGTTTTGGGGGGGGGGATAAATCCACAGGAAAGTACACATGCATGGAAAACCTCGCCAAACACATTTGCCAATCAAACGGCCATGCATGATGGAATTTGTACAAAAGGCTTTAACAAATGCATAACTCCAATTAACATAAGGTTTGCTAAAAAAAAAAAGGAGGGGAATGGACAGGGGTGCATGGAAAATCAGTTTTGAAGGCTAATTGGGAATAGCCTCTCCTGATTCAAGGCTGTGGGCAAAGACTTGACTAAATGTTTTAAACAGGGTGCTCCAGCAAAAGTCCTCCAAGACAAAACAATTATAACTTACTTACTTCTTTTTCTCTACCCCTCTAGGAAAAGGGGCAACTTCATACCTTAACAGCCTTCTAAGAGAGTATTTTTACATCGCTAGTGAAAACAAACACCTATGCATTTGGTTTCTCCTTTAGGTTGTTGCTTTTTTAAAAAGAAAACAAAAATGACACCTCCCTTTATTTCCATTAGTTTTATGGGACTGGCTCAGATTTACATGAAAAGGTTCTTAATCACCTCAGGCAAACAGCATGATCACACAGATTAAAGTAAAAGCCAACCAGCCTGGACAAGAAACACAGAGCATGTGAATTGTATGAATGACATACCTAGCTATTGTTTATTTCTACTGAAATCTTTCTTTTTTTAAAAAAAATACTATCTAGTCATGTTATGATTAAAGGGATACTACCACTGAGGAAAAGTGGGATACAAATATAATTAAAACTTCAATTAAAATGAATAAAATACTTGATTACAAAAGTACCATTGAGGTTGATTTCCCCCCCCCCCAAAGCCCTCCCCCACAACGCAGCCTGAAAACAACTGCCTCTCAACTCTGAGTGTTCTTTGAAAGTATTCCTCTCCCTCCTTCTTCTCATCCTCACTTTGATAATAAAATACTTGGGGCAAGGCAATTTGACACTGGCTTCTGTAGCAAACCTGGTCAGGCAAGAATTTCTCACACACCCTGTACAAAAGACTAACCCTTTCCAAAGTACTTATTTCAAATTTATGTCAAGGTTGAGTGCACCACAGTCAGGGAACAGTTCTCCAAACACAATGCAGAGGGCTCCAAGGCTAATCACTAAACCAGTGGGTTCATAGTGAAGGGAAGTAGGGGAAGGGGTGTGCGACCATCCTGTCCGCTCTTTAATATAAGCACGGTATCTTCAGAAAGGGATGGTCTTAGTTAAGCAACAGTGAGCAGCAATAAAGAAGTAAAAGCCCTCACTCTACAGGTCTTTGATTCTTGTTCCAGTTTTTCAAACTCCTGTATTAATAATAAATAAATAAATACTTTCCTGGCCTCTATCAAATCACCAGGTTTATAACTCCACTCAAAAGTGTTACACTAGGAGCACTGAAGCAGGCAATTTTAAGACACACTCAAGTTGCAACAGCTTATTTCCTCAGGCCAAGCACCTGAAAAGTCAATCTCAGAGTGAAAAGAGAATGGCTTAGTTGGAGCGTTGTATTCGGTGACCTAGCTCTTTTGTTAAAGTAAATAGGACAAACGCATCTGTATGTTTAGCAATAACATGGCATCACTTTGTATGTGCTGTGATACTTCCTTCAGAATTAATTAGTATTTTACTTGTCCAGCTGCCACCTCTTTGACTATGCTGTTTTGTGGATAAGCTTCTGATGTTTCATGTGACAAGCTTGCAGACACTGGCCCAATACACTCTAGAAAAATGAGTTTCTGCTTCCATTGATGAAACATCATGAGTACTACAAAGAAACAGTTACGATTTACATCTAAATATGATCAGCTATGACAGCATCTCCAATTGAACTGAAATCTACAATATTTTAGGAGACTTGGGACCTGAATGAAGAATGTTAAGAACACAGGGAGATACAAAGCTTAGCTTTCCAAGCCTGTGTGTGATCAGGCCTTCTGGATCTGGATGGCATCTAGATAGAGCAAGATCAAGACATATGTCTGTGAAGATTTTCAGTCATCCAGGTGAGTTTATCTGGAAGTTGAGTCATGGCAACTGGACTTTTTTTCTTGAGAGACTGATCTGTGAAGATTCTCAGTCATTTAGGTGAGCTCATCACTGTGAAGATTCTCAGTCATCTAAGTGAGTTTATCTCTGTGAAGATTCTCAGTCATCCAGGTGAGTTTATTACTCTCTCAAGAAAAGAAGTCCAGTTGCCATGACTCAACTTCCAGGCTAGATCAAGACATTAAAGCCTAGAGTTAGTGTCTTGTATTGTTCTCAGCAAAAAGCATAGGAACCAATTCAAGCTCCTAAGTGTAGATAAAAATATATACTTAAATGGTTACTCCTACTGTTGGAAATACTGTAAAATGCAGTTGATAATTTGAAGACTAGCAGGATTCCACTTTTGCTACCTTTGCCTCAACAAGGGTCAACCAAGAAGTTTTACCGAGACTTCTAGCCAGACAGAATCTTGCTTAAACAGATCATTATGGCTAGCCCTTCATTAAAGTGTCAATAACCAGAAGCACTTTGGTATAATTAGATTTACAGTAGCAGTCACAATCTGGATTACGTATTCACAACCTGTATTTTATCTGTCAAAATTCAGGGAAGCTTTCATCATAAAATATTACAAAATGTAGAAATGAACTTGTAAAATGAGATGGTTGGCTTAACCACGTTCCCTCCAAGACCTGCTGATCCTCCTGAAGGAACAGGAGTGGGAAGGTTTGGGGAAGATGGCTGTGACTCGTTCTTCCACTGTTGAATGGTATCATGTAAATTATATTCATGGGTGTCAGACTGTAAGCATATTATTGGCATCAAACCTTCAGCATATTGTTTATGTTCCCATTATTTCATAAAAACAAAAGAGTTTGTTTACATTTGAGACATTCCATATATGCTTAACTGACACAGTTGCTCAAGCGTCTTGATCCCCTTTAATCCCATTCTCACCCCACCCTATGGGGGCAACAAGGATATGGCACTATCATGTTTATGGAAGCAAGGACATAATAAACTAGAGGAAGAGGTGAGAGCCATCTCAGATGTCGCTGAGATATAAACAAGTATTGCTATTATGAAACTATTGTAATGGGCACAGAGCTGTCAAAAGAATGATCAACACATGAAAACAGAGAAAACAGATCACCTACACTGAAGTTAATATCCTGATTTATAGCTAATTTCTGTGACACTCGATTGTTTATGGACTAAGAAGCAACAGCAATTCTTTTCACAATGCTGTATGCGGTAAATACAAAAGAAATTTTCCACAGCACAGAATAGTAAAACGCACACAAAACTCAGACTCTTGAATTTGAAAAAGGAGTGTTGCTACATCTCCTTCCACACCCCTGATATCCCATTCATAGCTTCCTACACATAACAGAAGCCTGCAAAAAAGCCAAACAGACAAAGAGCCATCGACTTGGTCACAACAGACACAACAGGGATTGGCAGATATAACTCAAATTACCCGTTGTTTTGAGTAAGACTCATGGAGGATCATGAATCATACTTCAAAGAAACATACCCCTGAAGGATATCTTGCAGCTGGCTAGGTGTCCACTGACACCTAACCCACAAGCGACATACTGTAAAAAAATAATCAGTGTTTCTTGGGTGGAACACGGAAACTGTGAAGGCTATCAGAAGTTTTCGACCATCTTGACAGTAATAAACACACAATACTTATGAGCTCTGGGAAGATCTTTGGGAAGCTCATTCGCCTTTTCTTTGCCATTTTATACACCAGCATTCTATTCACTGGCTTTGTTTCCCAGATGGCATTGCTGACCTGCCTCAGTTGGGAAAACACTGTATGTTAGTTAACCATTGATGTGGAATGAGCGGAAAGGAGGGGCACACAACATTCTTTTTGTGGGGTCCTCAAAGAACAGATGTTTTTTCTTGTTGCAATTTCTCTTTGAATGACTGGTGCTTTAGGGCAGATTTTGATTAGCAGATCATCGGGTGGGAAATCTCCTGCACTGAGTTACATGTAAGTATCCACTCTCAAAAGTTATTTGAAACTTTTTAAAAAAATTGCTAATGACAGACAGGACAATTTACATTTCAAGCTACAATCTTACAGTAGATTGGTAACATAAAACTATATCAAAATATGCGCACTGCATACACACAATACTTAGCACAGGCTACAATCTGAAGATTACTCATTTTCATTACCAGAGGATCCCCCAGTGGAAAAATATTGATGCCCTGAAAGCATTTCACTTCTAAAATAAATTGATGCAAGAGCAAGAGTCTTGCGTTCTACATAAAGGTTTATTCAATTTGCATACAATGTCCTTGTGACAGGCAATATAAATCTATATAAAACTGCACACGGTTTTTCAAACCAGATGCAAAAGCCCTGCTTCAGAATTTTAAAAGTTCATGCAACCAAGTAGCTGTGATAATAGTTTTAAGCAGTTTCTAAAAAGTAGACAAGTACTATAATTTTTGCAAGTACTGAATTTGTGGAAATCATGTAATTTGTGCAGTTGATGTAAGAGTTCTTGAGTTTTCTGGCATCACCATATCTTATCATTTTGCATGGCGAGGAGAAAAGTTTGCAAACCTTTATCCATGCAAGCAAAGAGAAGAGAAGCAAGGGTTTAGCTATCCTCAAAGTCTGTTAATTAAAGACAGGTAAATTTCAAAACCACATCTTCTGTTAATATGATTACTATCATATACACTTTTAGCCACACCTGGAACATTCCATACAGTTCTTGGTGGAACACTAACTAAAACCCAAAAACCCCTGTAGAGCTGGAACAGGTACATAAATGAGCAACTGAAGAAATTATCAGGCTGGAGAAACATTCCCAAGGTATGTGGTTAAGATGTTTGGGGCTTTTGAGTAGGGGCAAAGGAGAAGGGCTGGTGGGGGGGGTGCATGACTGAGGTTTATAACACAACACATAGTATGAAGAAAATGAAGTTCTTCCATTCATAAGTAACAGATTTGTGGTGCCAAATGGAATAACTTCTTCACGTTTCACCGTCTTAAATATCAATGCTTATCCCATAACATTTGGTAATGACCACCAATTTAATGGCTTCAAAGAGGAATTAGATATAAAAATGCTACCAATAGTTGTCACTTATGATATTTCTATTCTGCCATTTGAAACAGAGAAAGGATGCTTTTGAAAATCAACTGTAGGGAAATGGCAATGGGAGAAAGTTAGTTCAGTCATATTTAAATATGTAGGAATAGCATCTAGTTTTGATGGAAAAGCAGGCCAGCTAAATCAGAGTTAGAGAATAAAATGTGGAACAGGTCACTGGAATAAAGGTAAAGGTTCCCCCGGCACATGCGTGCTAGTCATGTCTGACTCTAGGGGCGGTGACCATCTCCGTATTCAAGCCGAAGAGCCAGTGGCCATGTGGCCGGCATGGTTACAAGGAAACACAGTTTTACCTTCCCACTTTTTACGGTGGTACCTATTTATCTACTTGCATTTGCATGCTTTTGAACTGCTAGTTTGGCAGGAGCTGAGGTTATCAGCAGGAGTTCGCTCCACCCGGGATTCGAACTGCCGAGCTGCCAACTTTGCAGCTGACTGTTTTCCGAGCCTTGGTCCACTGAGCCATCATACCACTAAATCAGAGTTAGAGAATAAAGTGTGGAACAGGACACTGGAGAACAGGGTTCAAATCCCTGCTCGGCCATGGAAACTCACAGGGGGAGTGGAACTGATAACACTTCTTAAATATCTCACTTACCTTGAGAGTCTATCAGGGTTACTATAAGTCTGTTCCAACCTGACAGCACAGAACACGCATTAGCGCTTATAGTTTTTATCAATCTTGATCCAAAAGTTGAGTAATGGCAACTGGACTTCTTTTCTTGTGAACTGAAATGTTTCACTACTCATCCAAGTAGCTTTGTCAATTGAAGGAAAGTTGCTGCAAGACCTGCAATATCTAGTTCACCTAGGTTTCATGCCATCCTGATCTGAATAGGCTCATAAGATGTACAATGGCCTGGGGTGTGTGGAAGTGGAGGTGTGAAGTGCTTCTGATTTGTCTGGGGATCGACAAAAGGGTACATGAAACCAAGGTGAACTATAAATTGGAGGCCTTGCACCAACTTCTTTCAACTGACAAAGCTACTGTACTTGGATGAGTAGTGAATCTTTTTGATCTCCCAAGAAAAGAAGTCCAGTTGCGTCCAAACTCATCTGGACGACTGTGAATCTTCAAAGACATATCAACTTTGATATCAATTGATAAAAATTCCCATTTGTTAATCAGTCAACAGCTCACCCTTTACCGTCATAACTACACATGAGAAATTATAGAATGCTATGCATGTTCTGTGCCATTAAGTCAGAACCAACTTATAAAAACCCTAATGGATTTTCATGTAGTCATCCCCCCACATTTCACGTTTCATATACTGCAGTCCCATTTCGTGGGACCGTAGTATATGAAACAAAGGGCTCCTGGGGCAAGCTGCATTGGCCCATTTGAAGCCTCCTGCACTTATCCCAGGCCTGGTGCTGCCCAAAATGGGCCCCCAACGGGCTTCCCGGGCCTCCTGGAGGCCCCAGAAGTGGTTTCCGGTGTACCAGAAGTGACTTCCAGATCGCCAGAAAACACTTTGGGGGGGGGCTCCAACAGGCCAGAAATCCCATCGTAGGCCTGTTCAGTGCAGCACCAGGCTTAAGGTAAGTGTAGGAGGCTCCAGAGAGGTCCCCAGTGCTGACCCAACCCAGGTCGGTTTGGGTCCCAACACCCCCCCCCCAATAGTTGGGGGATTACTGTAGTAGGTGACCACGGTTTAAACGTCCAAGGCAGAAACCAGCAGAAAGTTAAAGGAGTAATAGGTATTTTGAATGTAGATGGAAAAGATCAATTCTGAGAAAGTGGATGTGCTCTCTCTCTGTGTGTGTGTTTCTTTCTCTCTCTCTCTCTTGTGTGCGTCCATGTGTGTGTGTGTGTGTGTGTGTGTGTGTGTGTGTGTGTGTGTGTGTGTTCTACAAAATTGTTCCTACTCTTACATTTGTTACTTTTATCGAGTCATAATCATCAAACATAGTTCCTCCTGAGAGCGATCTGTCTCTAAAGTCAGCTTAGAGAATCATCTGCAAATGCAGAATAAAACTACCACACTTATCTTCAATGAAGACATGTCAAACATATCCATAAAAGTTCTTGCCAATTTGACTTTACAGTATTTTTACATGTTCCCAGGTTACCCGATGTTTCTTTTTCCCAGGTTACCCGATGTTTCTTTTTCATATTGTCATTGACTGGAATTCTGCAGTCATTTTGGTGACGGTAATTCCCCCAATCTTTACCCCTTTCAATTATTTTTATCAAAGAGCATACATGGGGGAGAGAGAGAGAGAGATGAAAATCTAAATATGACCCTGAAAGGCTCATATATGAAATCTGCTAATAAGACCTAGTGAAAAGAGAGAGAGTTGCATAGAGAGAGAGAGAAAAGAAGGAAAAGATCAACCCTCTTTTGGAAACAAATGGTTGCAAAAAAAAAAAAAATGTCATCCCAGGGGATGAAGAGAGTATCATGTGGCTGACAACACTGAAATCTTGAGAACTGACACTGTCATTGCGCTAGACCAGCCTTACAAGCATTTTGTTTTTCCACCTCCGTCCTTATTTCCATAGGCTGTTCACACCCTCCTGACCCAACATGGCTGGTTGTAAAACCATTTGTTTGTGTCAGAAGTGTCATCACGGCTCAGTAAGCCACAGATGTCACACTGTTAAAAGACTGGATTAAAATAAAAGAGGGGGAAATTACCCTTTATTGAACATTTGGTTTTTCTTGCTGTGAATAATATCCCTTTCAGATTTAAAAGGGGGGGCAGGTCTTGCTAGTTCTAATCCCCCCACTTCCCCCTTCATTCGGATTAAGAAGAATTCTGTAGTAGAATTACAAGAATTACAAGAAAGTTATGCTCCCCTGTATAACCACCACAACAATAGCTACTAGGAACCACAGAATTACTTTCTTCATGTTTTTGAGGGCAGGCAAGCACATTTGCTGCAAAATCCAGGCACTAAAACAGACATCCTCCAACTGCTATTAGAATTTAAGCCTGATGAAAAATTATGTTTGGTACCAGTTGCATTCATCATAATTCTATCCCATTTCCCACAATTTTTAAGCTTCAGAAAATTTTATTTATTTATTTATTTATTTATTTATTTATTTATTTATTTATTTATTTATTCTTGTATTTATATCCCGCTTATCTACTACATGTAGTACTCTAAGTGGCTAACAAAAGCAATACATACCAAATCAACAACAATAGAATACATCAAATATAAAGCATAAACAACATAGAACTATTAAAACAACAAAACATATAAAATCCTCCTGCGTCCCGGCATGCGGAGGAGCAAATTCTAGCAGAATTAAAAATAGATATGGCAAAACAGACTAATTTGGAAGCGGTGACGATGGCGGGGAGGAAAAAAAAAACTAACTGAGATCGCCAAAGGCCTCTCGGAACAGAAAAGTTTTTAAAGCTTTCCGAAATGCCTGCAGGGACTCTGCAGAGCGCACTTCGCTGGGGATGGCATTCCAGAGGGAAGGGGCTGCCACTGAGAAGGCCCGATTCCGAGTAGTCGTCTTCCGGGCCTCTCGCGGAGTGGCAATCCGCAGCGAGTGCGCTCGCACCTGCCAAACAGGACAGGCCGAGGTGGATCGCTGGACGATACGCTCTGACAGGTAGTCCGGTCCCAAGCCATGGAGGGTTTTATAAACTAAAATCAAGACCTTGAATCTAATCCGGGCTGCAACGGGCAACCAGTGCAGGCGGGCCAGAACTGGGGTGATGTGGTCATAACGACGCGCACCAACCACCAGTCTGGCCGCCGCATTCTGTACCCGCTGCAGATGCCGGAGAAGAGTCAAGGGCAACCCCATGTAGAGCGCGTTGCAGTAGTCCAGTCTCGAGATCACCAGTGCCTGGACCACTGTTCTCAGAGAGTCAACATCCAGGTACGGGCAGATCTGGGCGATCTGACGAAGATGGTAATAGGCGGCCCTGGTAACCGACGCCACCTGCGCCTCCATGGTCAGCGCCGGGTCCAGGACCACGCCCAGATTCCGCACCCTCTCCACTGGCCGGAGGGAACCCCCCCCCAGACAGGGAAGAGGGCCACTTTCTTAAAAATACAACAAATAAGAACCATGCCACAGAATTTGGAGATGCATGAAACCAAGAATTGACAGTGTTCAGATCCCTGTATCAACATAGACAGTATATTACTTGTTGGTTTGCTTAAAAAATGAGAAACTAAACACATTCTACAGCATTCCCACCACTATAATTTTTGGTAATTCATAAGAGCCTGTCATGATGAGATCTCTTTTGGACTGGCCTCATGTTAAGGGCCATTTTGTCCCTGTCCAAATCCTGATGGGACACCCCATCTCCTTTTTCCTAAGTCAGAACATCTGTAGTTTTCTATTATCTTTGTTTTTGTTTTCTAAATACTTTCTCAAACCTAAAGAAGGTCAAGGGATGAAATCATTTTAAATAGGTGAACTGCATGATCTGGAAGCTTCTGAGGGTATAAATCGGCCATTTCGTGGCAAAATCTGGTAGACCGTACATGACACCCACATTACCCACCTTGGCCTAGAATTCTACTGCAAAATGCATCCAGGAGTCCAGTATGTGACTGTTCTCCAAGCTTTGCCTTAACAATCACTGAAGCTGGAGGCTTCTTTGGAAAAGCAAAGTATCTATGAGTCAATGCAACAATGCAATAGTGTTCATTCTAAGACTTTGTCAGTCTTCTAAATGATCATAGCAAATGATCATAATAAGTGGAACTGGGTGGGAGTGTGACTGGTAAACTGGTAAAAACTCTCCTTAAATATCTCACTTATCCTGAAAGCCCTCTTAGGTCACTATAAGCCAGTTCCAACTTGACGGCACATAATAAAAAGATGTTTCTAAAAAAGGAGGCAGAATGCAGTGGAAGCTATTGGATTATATAGTGCCAAGAGCTAAGTGAAAACTCTCCTTGTTTGCTGTAAGACTGTTAGTGGTAAGATGACCAGTATTTCAAAATAACTAGACTCCAAATAGCATGAGGGGAACTGTGGAACTGATATATTTATAGACATACATACATCTCACTAGCATTTATCTTATACTCAGCTATTTTAACACGGGATCAATTGTAACCTACCATTCCTTTAATAGAAATGAAAATTGTTCATAGGGGAGTGTACTTCCATTGAAAGAGCAGTTCTTCCTCTTATTATTCTTGAGCACAAAAGCTATTTTATTTAGGTAACCCTAACATCCTATGCCACTAAAGTTCACGATGTTGGTTCCTGCCTAAATGTATCCAAATGTATTCTTGGGTGTTTGTGCATTCCAATATTTGACCATGGCTAGCAGATCAAAGAGGAGCTTTGTGCAACTGTGGATCTTTGCAATCTGCACTTCAGCTACCAACCTGTGGCAGCTGACCAACGAAGAGGCAAATTATACCTAAACAAATCTCCCTTTGATTAAAAAAAATCTCTACACCTGAAGAACAGCCCTAGTTCACTTTGAACACCTAGGGTTAAATCCAGTTTTTCATTCCCCACTGAAGCCGGCCCACTGAATCAATTGAGCTTTGCTGATCCAAGCGATCTGCCCTAGTTAGGAGTAATGAGAATGAGCTTCTACATCACCATCCAGGGAGATAATTTGTTTCCAACCATGGTTGTAATGAACTCAAAACATAAGAAATTACAGCTACTGTATGACATGTTATTGCTTACCTTTCACTTGAATACTGATAACTACTATTGCTAGTATTACAGGTACAGTGGTACCTTATATAAAGGAATTAAAAGTGTTCTGCTTATATACCGCCCCATACCACTACAAGTAGTCTCTGGGCGGTTTGCAATTTTAATTACAGTGTGCAGGCTACACATTCCCCCCCCCCAGCAAGCTGGGTTCGTTCCAAATGAAATTATGTTAAGCAAATTTTCCTTTATACAAATTTCCCACAGGAATGCATTGAAAATGGATT
Organism: Phrynocephalus versicolor; assembly: GCA_023846285.1. Classification (NCBI taxonomy): domain Eukaryota; kingdom Metazoa; phylum Chordata; class Lepidosauria; order Squamata; family Agamidae; genus Phrynocephalus; species Phrynocephalus versicolor. The sequence continues at coordinate 15,671,695 of JAHTLZ010000204.1, read as the reverse complement.
AATCCCATTTTACGTTGTACGGATTTGACCCATAGGCAATTATGTTAAGCAAATTTTCCCTATCTCCGGAATCTTTTATGTTGTACAGATTTTATGTCATATCAACTGTTTGTTATATGAGGGCCCACTATAGTACAATGTGACAGAAACATGTTTACTCATGGTTTAATCCTATCAGATACCCCCTCTCTTCTCAAACAGATAACCCTTGGATGCAACAAAAAGGCCTTGAAGAAAAGCACTTGGAGGAAGATGTAGCTACTAACTCAGTTGGTTTTCTTATGCAGAACAAACTATCTTGTTCTTTTACTTAGACAGCAAAGTACTGTATACTGTGTTGGCCTTCTTACTCTTTAGTAAATTAGGCCTAGAATTGTCTTCTATGCTGGTTGCATTTTTAACTGTATTGTTTGAACCTGCCCCAAACAAAAGATGATGAGCACAGTTGTAGGAATGTTAATCTGCCACTTTCATTCTTTCAATTAAAGATTTTTTAAAAAATCAAACATTTTCTTCCCATTAGATGAACTTGCAAGAATTTTTGTGTGCTCTCTCTTTCATATTGTGGGGTCTTTTTTTCCTTGAAAAATCAGTGAAAGTGCTTTTTGTGAAAAATCTTTAAGTGGTTGACAATTGTTGGAGAGGGTATCTCAATGTTCTTTCTTTTAAAGGGTAAGAAAATTTACAAACAGTTGCTAACATCTTTAGAGGATGCATACACAGACATACACACTGATATGCATACTCTTGCATAACATAAAAGCAGTATCTTCCTAGGAGGAAAATAAAAATTATAAGCAATGAATGGGAGCAACAGACAAGGACCTTTGGTTTTCTAGGTGATTGCCTATTGTTTTTGTACCAGTTCTTTCCCATGCACAGAATAGCCTCTTGCTCTAAACACAAACACAATGATAAATCCGGCATATGAAACAGCTGAAAACACACGCTTGTATGAAAGGCAAATGCATACTTCAGAAGAAGCTTCTGGTTGATACTGCAATACGAGAGCCAACAAAACAGGCCTGTTGCTTTGAAAAATTCTGAATGGACATTATTGCTTGATCTAGTAGATATGAACTTGGAGTCTATCCTTAGTTCCCCTCACATGCTCGCCAACAAATCTAATTTTCAGTTTGCATGCCATCACAAACGGATAGGCAGATGGGCTCCGTTGAAACTCTTCTTGCCATCTGCTGATAAACTGAAAGTGCAACGCTGATTTTAAAAAAAGAAGACAGAAAACACTCCCCACCCACCAATATGAGATATGGTAAAATGCCTTTTGGCAGTTCATGTTACTGGCCACATTAAATACTGTGTATCGATCCCACCGTTTGGTTTCAATTTAATGATAATGGACAGCAAGGTTGCAAACTCATACCTTACTGTTCATGAACAAAGTTACCAAAAACGGGACATGCCACACTCTTTATAAAATGCTGAAGTTTAGAATATTTGCCTGCAGGGAAGAGCAACTAGAAGGATGCATCTAATCTTTGCTTAACAATGTGTCACGGAAGAAAAATCTTAAAGAACCTGTCAAAACAGCAGAACAGCAAAGCAAGTACAGCATTAATTTCATTGAGCAACAACAACAGTTTGGTAGGTAAAGATAAATTTCAGAGACTTACATTACATTTTTCCTGCTAGTACAGGAGGGGGGAAAAGACAGAGGGAGGTACCAGGCCTGAATTCAGCTGCCAGAAATCTTAGTTTTTGTAAAGGAAGAGAAACAGGACAAGAACAAAGACCAAGTTTCTCTGAAGATCTGACAAAATTTTGTGGATTTTAGAATCTGGAATAATAAGGAAGACATACAGTACATTGGATGGTTGATTTCCCTATTTAAAACAAAACAAAACAAATTATTAAGGGCAGGCGGGGGGGGGGAGAATTATCATGGATGAGAACATGTAGGTAATCTTTGATAAAACCTTAGAAGCCACTGTTAAGATGTGAAATTTTGAAGTCATCAAGCATGAAAATAACTAAGAGAGGTACAATCTTGACATGTACAGTATATTCTGCTTTTAAAAATGAGGTGCAATCAGCTTTATATTAAAAGTCACTGTAAAACAATCAGCGAGATCTCTAACCAAGTCTGGAAGTAAGGTACAATCACTCTGTTTGCAAAGGAATATCTCTCCCATGGCATCAAAGTAAACAAAGGATAGGGCTGAAAAGGTATTGAAAGAATTGGTTTGTATTATGTAAAGCATTGCAATGTGTTGTTCATATGAGAAGCAGGTGGTGTTTGCCAATCCAGTAATTTGTTGCACCTCCATTTTACTCCTTCATTGATTTGGTCCCAGAGCAACCCGCTGGACTAGCAAGTAATTCCCTGTTAGTCAAAATAATGATACTTATCTTCATGGTGGCAGCATGCCAGATTTTGAATTACAGGGGTCATATTTTGACATTCTAGGAAAAGCAATATAAATTTATATCACTACAACAACAACAACAACAATCTTTATTTGCAGCCACAGGCCCAACCAATAAGATAAAAAAACATACATTTAGTTTTAAAAGGATAAAAGAGTAAAACCATTACAAAATTTTAAGGTAGTTAAAACAGTTTAGGTAGTAAAAGTGAATTATACAAACACTGCGCAATTCATGATTATATTAAGAGCTAACAGAGGCCGAGGTTCTTTGGGCAAAGAAAAGAAACTTGGCCACAGATTCAGTGGTCCTCTTGTTTGTGTCACTTAATAAATATTTTAAATACCAGTTCAGCATCCTCCCTGGAAAGACACTCATTATGGGCTTAAATAATTTAATACGCTCATGTCTATAAAAATCACATACAAAAAGGACATGATTCAATGTTTCAATTTCTTTGTTATTACAAGGACACAATCGGTTTTCATAAGGGGGACTATATTTTACTGGCTATCAAGCTCCTGAACTTTACCAGCTCTAAAAAAAGTCATTTGTTTCTAGTTGCATAGAATAAGTATTACATATATGTATTCTCTGCTTTTTCATTGTGTCTTTGGTTATAAGCTCCTGCATTTTTAGAGTGTAAATAAAACCTTTTTATGTATATTTTATTGTATCGTTAATGCTTCTGTATTTTGGGTTGAATTCTGACTTAAATATTTGCCTCCAAGTTAAGTTTAGTCATCATATATTTTTAAGCATTTCTGTCTACAATTTCCCCACAGTATTAAAATTTTTGGAATTTGACAACTTGGACTATTTTTGTCAAATATGAAACACAAAAGCAATGTAGATAAATAAAGCTTGTAGAATTAGACAAGCTGGTGTTGCATGGAGTCATTGTAACAAGGAAAATATTTATACCTTGATAGCCCAATGAATTTTGATATCATTGGAAATGGCTGTGTTATTTCACTCTGGAATTAACCTTAAATTGGATAAATGCCAGTTTTAATGAACCCAGGCTTCTGATTCCACCCCCTCCAACAACTCTGGTAATGCTGCGTGAATCAGCTAACCAATCTGCTTAATGGCAGAGCCAGCACTAGGACCTTTTGTTTATTTTGTCTAAAGCCCTATGGGGCACAGGACCAGGATATCTGAGAAACCACCTACTTCCATATAATCCAGTCCATCAGAGAAGGCCCTTCTACGAGTGCCGTCACCCAGGAAGGTTTGTGGGGCATAAGCAAAAAAATAAGGCCTTCTCAGTAGTGGCACCAATATTATGGAATTCCCTCCCATTTAAGAACTGCCTCCTCCTGGAAACATTTAAATGAGGTGTTAAGATTTTTTTATTTGGCCAAGCCTTCTGAGCCTCTGGCCTTCTGTAATTTATTTCTTTAAACTCATATTCATTTTTGATTGGCTGGAGGCCTTTTAAACTCTGCTGCTGCTGTTTTTAGTATTGTTTTTATAGTGGTTTTATTATTGTTTCTAAATGTTATATTTGTTATTTTTTAATATATTGTCATATATTGTGTTGAATTACTGTTGTTAGCTGCCTTCGGTCCTTTCGGGGAGAACGGCGGCATTGAAATAAAGTTGTATTATTATTATTATTATTATTATTATTATTATTATTATTATTATTA
>JAHTLZ010000204.1:15650447-15667642 GCA_023846285.1 Phrynocephalus versicolor | reverse complement strand
TATTATTATTATTATTATTATTATTATTATTATTATTATTATTATTATTATTATTATTATTATTATTATTATTATTTAAAATAGTATGAAAGGAACAAACCAACTATTGTGTTTCCAAGGTTGTCTTCACCCCTCACAAAGATTAACATGCACATTTGAAAGCCACCATAAACAGCCATTGTAGAGACCCCCTACACTTCATCATTTAAAACAGGCCAAACTGATTAAGGGACAATGGCATTAATAGTCCTCCAGGGCATCAAAGGATTTCAAAATAAAATCCTCCCATATTTAAAACTTCTGAAAAGCCTAATGTAATTTTCCATTATGGAAAAATCAGTAGGCTTGGAACATACTCTTTTGCTTTTGAAATGATTACCATCAAGTCTATAAAACATCTGACTAACATCTCTGATCAGTGCTGGATGAAAAAAAGTGGAATTTTAATTAAGAATAGTGGCTTTTCCATTTTGGTTCTTTGAAAGAAACGAGCACAGTAGTATGAAATTCAGGACAAACAACCAAATGCATACAAGGACTAGAAGGCAAGTGCCGAGTCTTTTATAAGAACCAGAAGCCTCAAATCTATTCAACATCTGCATTAAGGTCCAGATGTATAGCTAACAGTTTTTTGTTTTGTGTAGTATGTTTGGTTTTTAAGCCATAGTATTTTACAATGTGCGTGAAGAAGGTTTATAGTGATCTATCTGTCAATCACTGTCCTTTAACTAGAGTTGTTCTCTTAAAAGTTCACTACAGTGCAAATAGAGATACATTCAGACATATGTATTCAATGCCATGGTTTCCAATGCAAAATTAAGGAACAAAAATCTAACAATACAATATAATACATTCTGGAAGTTAACAACAGTTTTTAAAATGGGCAGTAAAATTAGTCGGGTACTGTAACTATATGTCAGCTTGACTCGGTAGGGTTATGCACATTCATGCTTTTGCACTGCAACTCCTAGAGTTCCTGAGGCAGCACCTTCTGGAATTGTACTGCAATTCTCAGAACTCTCCAAACATTGTCCAGCAGAATTCTGAGTGTTGCAGTCCAATAATAAAGGTCTGCATATTTCTACTCAGCATCTATCTCAGCATTTCATACTTCTGGACCTGTGGCTGCCATCTTCTCTCTTCTTGCTTATCAAAAAGAAAATGTGCTGCCCCAGCACTCCACAAGGGCTCTCCCTGCAGGCAAAAACGACTAAACCAGAGACCTACCAGAAAACAGACCTTTAAGACAGAATCCAACTGGTAATCCAATTTAAATCAATGGGATTTATATAAACACAGATTCATACTTTCATTTATTCATTTACAAAATTTTCAATTCACACCGATTCACCTGTCCAGTGAATGAACCCTAGCTGGAACTAGAGATTTTGTTTAAACCCTAATGTTTCTTCCAAACCTGAGTTCTTGTTCGCCGTTCTTCCAACAGACATTGTCTCATCAGCTAATTTCATACTCCAGCTTCATACTTTGGCTTGATACAAGAGAGACAAGCAGGGAGTTGAGATCTGCATTTAACACTACAGCTAAAATGCAGCAATAAGTTGCAACTAGAGTCTACACTGAATCAGTGATGATATGGTGAGTGAGCATCCCAGTAAATTTCCATGATTCAATGGACCTACTCTACTTGTAACTGTTTAATGGATTTCAGCATACAATTTTTTTTTATTTTGCTCGCATTTGAGGTGACACAAATGGGAAGCAAACAAGCAACACACCACATTTCTCAGCAATTCTGCCTTCTCTTTATGTGTAAATACGAGGTCTCTCTCCCTGTCAGGCTGATCAACAGCGAACTTGAACTTGTGAGATGTAACTTTAAGTCAATAGTCATCTAGCACTCTCACAAAGTGATCTTTAGGCAGTGTATTATCCACCAGCCCAACATATGTCACACATTTATTAGTAGAAACAGGTTTCCCTCTTGTATACCTATCTGAACGTCCAAAATAGGGTTTGGCAAATATAGTTGGATCAGAGTCTCTCTCTCTCTCTCTCTCTCTCTCTCTCTCTCTCTCTCTCTCTCTCTCTGTGTGTGTGTGTGTGTGTGAGAGAGAGAGAGAGAGAGAGAGAGAGAGACAGAGACAGAGACAGAGACAGAGACAGAGAGAGAGAGAGAGAGAGATGTTCTTCTCCTTTTTACTACTAGTTAAAATGTGAAAGTTAAGCACCCTGTTAACTATACTGATTAGACCTGCTTAGTGCAATAGAACACCAAGGACAGGGATCGTGAAGCTGTCTTGTGAAGCTCCGTTGTACATTTTGGGAGAAGAGCCACCTGAGTTCCTCTGGAGCATGTAGAGTTAAGAGTTTTGCCCCCTGAAGAGCCCTGGTCCTAGACAGCATGTAGAAGGAAGGTGTGGCAAACCACTCTTGAGTAGTTTATTCTCCAAAAACATGTTGGAATCCATTTGTTAGCATATTGTTATTCCTTTTACTATAGCCACTACCACCTACTATTATTAAGTGCACATAACACTGGGCTTGATGGGCCAATAGATTGGGCCAGTAGAAATTAAGATTTGTAATATATATCTTGTAATTATACTAAGTCAAGTTCCTGCTTGGTTTTGGTGATCATAGTAATAACACACCAAAAGCATCACGGCAAAGGCAACGTTCTCCCTCTTCCAAACCTCCCACCTTCATTTCAAGAGCCTTACCCTATCCCAAACATGAAAGGCAAACAGCTAGCATGCATGCATCAGAAGAAGGACCCATAAATATTGGAATATTACTCTTCAAACGTCTCATACAGATTGTAATAGTTGTATATCAAGATTCTCTTTGATTTTGGTGGCTTCCACCACCACCAACCACCCTTTGTATGATCTGCCTCAGAGCCTTTTGGTCGTGTACAGACAAGTGATAGCATTGAAGTGCCCAAGCTGCAAGTTGCTTTTACTGTTGTTATTATTAAGTCTGAAGAGGGTTGCATGTGATTTGCTGTAATTTCAGAGGCAGCTCAAAGAGCCATGGAAACATAAAAAGTTACAATTGGTTTGTAAAATTCCAGCCATCTTTTGACTGAACCAAGACAAGATTTCTTCCTTAAAAAATACCCCAAAAAAACAAAGTGTACAGTGGCATCTAAAGATTTGCCTTTTATGAGCCAGCATTCACTATGGCAGATGAAATTACCTCACTGAAATTTAAAAAGGGGTAAGTTACTTTAGTCCCACGTGGCAGCTGCAGATTCAAACACACATGGAAAGTGTGCACAACTCTTATTTTTACGTTTTATTTAGGTGCCTGTTTGTCTGTCTGTGGGGCCGAGTTTTAATTTCCTCACTCCTTGCAACTACAGAACAACTAAGTCATGGCCAATTTTCCTCTTTTCCTTTTTTAACTAAACAGCTGTAATCAGAAGTATTTGGAGGAAGAGAAAAGATTTGCACACCACTAACAAAAAAAAAAAAAGGTTCAAGTAACCAGATTTACTATCTGAACACATGACAGTTCTCCCCCCACCCCCCAAATAGCATTTTCAGGGTCCCAAAACAATATAATCAGAAATCTGTTCCCACTAAGAGTATATCTCAGTTCTACTCATAAGGAAGCAACTTAAAATGAGCAATACTCTTTCTGTCGTTCTTGCTCACAAGAAAACATGTGAAAATATCCTAGACAAGCAAATACAGTATACTGTAGTGAAAGCTATCTATCTACAGCAACTGCTAAAGATGCACAACTTGATTAAAGAGCATGGTTTATATCAGCCTTCACTGAGCTTGATTAAGCCACAGCTTGTTCTGGACAGGAAAGAAAGTTGTAAAGTGTTAAAGAAGATTCTTGGATGAAACCCTCATATTCTACTGGGTTTTGGGCACAACATGGAAAGACACATTGGAAGAGGCAACAATTCTGGGGAATGGTGAAGGAAGCAGGAAAAAGATCAAATTATGAGATGGAGTGATAGAGTGATCTGAGCAGGACTCTAAGTGAGCATCCTTTTTGCTTGTTGTCTATAAAGTTAAGAAGCCTAGAATGATAAACAACAAAGACTTCTTTCTGTCAACTACTACTTTTCTAATGAGTACAAAAGCAAATGAGAAGATAGTCCTAACAACTTGTTTCAAAAAACCTTTTTTTAAAGCAAAAGCAAAGCAAAGTGGTCTGCTTATATACCGCCCAATTCCACTTCAAGTAGTCTCTGGGCAGTTTACAGATTTAATTATAGAATGCAGGTTACACATTGCCCCCCCCCAAGCAAGCGGGGTACTCATTTTACCGACCTCGGAAGGATGGAAGGCTGAGTCAACCTTGAGCCTGCTACCTGGGATTGAACCCCAGGTTGTGAGCACAGTTTTACCTGCAGTACAGGCACTTAACCACTGCGCCACGAGGCTCCTGGTACAATGAGATAGAATGGTACAATGAGACAGAAAAATGGTACAATGAGATAGAAAATTTTTGTAGCCAGTATATGGAGATGATGAGGGAAACAGTTTAAACTAGGTAGGTTCTGGAACATGCCATGCAGATGCAGGAAACCCCTTGTGTGAGAGTCCATAGACACCATGAAAAAGAGAATTATTCCAAAAAAGAATGGACACCTGGTCTTTTCACTTATAAAATATAAAGGTATGTGCGTCCTACTCTCAGTAAATGATATCTACCTCAGGCTCCTGACATGGATAGTTCTCAGAACATCCTGCTTCCTACAGAATCGGTATGGTTTCCCTACGGAGTTTAGATTATGTCAGAAATTTGCTTCCTTCCCACTCTGCAGTTCCAACACACTTGATAAGAAAAACCACTGTTAAGTTCCTCTATTGACTTGGGTAAGAGTAAGGGACGTTATTGGCGCAGCATATGAGAATTAACACAAATCCAAAATACTGTATTCTTCAGCCACCGGCAACAAAGAGTCTTGTCATAACCTAAAAAGATTTAACAAGTTCTATTTTGCACAATTGTTTGTTGCTTGCAACCTATTTCCTCAGATGTTTCTGATTAAATGGGCTGTGGTCCACAAAAGTTTGGCTAAATAAAACTTTTTAGCTTCTATTGTTTTTGTTGCAATACATTAATATAGCTATAGAGAGTCTCTCTTGAAGATTTGTTTCTATTTTTTGTTTGTCTGTATGTGTGTGCATACACATCCACGTGTGTGATTTTTTCCAATGTCTCGAGAGATGTTTTAAGCACCTTCTAATAAAATCTAGAACAACATAGATAATCTAGATTTTTCTGAATATCCTCAGCCTGGATTTAATTTCACCCCAATCCTAGAAACAATAACAAAGAAAAAAGACAGAAAAATAATCAGAAAAAAGGGAAGGGAAAGGAAGAGAAAAACTAGGAACTAGCTTCAAACCTCTTTGATCTGCAAATGAATTCACATTTTCCTCAGGTTATATAATATATAATATATAATATAATATATTATATTATATTATATTCACAGTCAACATTATTTTATCACCAAACCCAATCTAACTTTTTTTTCCCTAAAACATTTCTACAGATTTCTTTCCAAAACATGCCTTGCTATGTTTCAGTAATACCCAGAAGGTTGGGATATTTAATAATAGCCCCTCTTTATCCAATAATATTTAAACTCAATCCACGCAATACAAAAATATCCACTTAATTGGACTGGTTTAAAATTCTAAGTGTTACTTTATGACCATTCTTGATTACTTGCACACAACAAATGATGTAAAATGTCTCCCTGCGCGCCCATTCATTCCGGCAGCTGATAAATACAGTTAAGAAAATATTTATTTCTAGACAGCATTAAAAGGTAATTAAATTTTCTATGCAGTTCTTTCATAGGTTACTACATACAGTGCTATATACATTACTCTAAATTGTAAGCTTCTGTCGTTCAATGGCAATACTATTCCCTTTTATTCTTAAATCCAGCGACATCAACAGCTTGACAGCAAATGTTTCCAATCAATTCCTTTAACACTTTCCTTGTTCAATGATTATTTTAGGTTTTTCCAGGATGTAGTTTATACTTAGAAATTAACCTTCCCACACCCCCAAACACTGAATTGTAGAAACAGGTGCTACTAACAAAGCTGAATGAGTTCGGCAGTGCTTTGACCCAACATAGCTATGTGCATTAGTAAGGGACAGCACCCGCTGAGTTTCCCTCAGTTAATTAGAGAACCTGTATAGCAAGGAACAGCCTTGACTATAAATACTTCCTGAAAGATCCCTAACAGAGAGAAAGGAAATGAGAGAAAAATGAAATGCAGCTAAAGAGAAACTATTTCAGATGTTCTTTTTTTTGACGGCTGTATCAAGGCCTGGGATTTGTGAAAGATTTTTCTGAAAAACGAAAAGCTAATATATAAACAACATGCAGAAAATTAGCGCCTGTTCCAGTCAGTAAAATGATCCTCAATTCTATTGGTTTCAAAGGGAAAATTAGGTCTTAAATTTCCCCTTTGAAATCAAAGAGACTTAAAAGTGGTATATCCTTGATATACACATCTACATACATACACATTAGTAAACAAGAATTAATATATATTTTAAAAATAATAATTGTGAATGGGTGCGGTCATATGCACATACTCAATATACTTGAAATAATAAATATGCATGGCTGCATAAAAATTACTACATTGCTAAAGAGAGTCACTGGATATTATCAGTACTAGATATAATCTGGGAAGAACTGTGTCACTTCTAGTAATAGAGCCCTATTTAACTCAATCAGATATACATTTCCTTGCCTTAAGTGAGGATTACTACATGCTAAGTGTGTACAGAATAGAATCCTAAATTTTATTAATTTCAACCAACATTTTTATCAAATTCTTAATGATTCCCTACCAAAATAATGACATTTGGAAATAAGTCTGTTTGTGTGCACGTACACATGAATGCATATAATTATGTGTCCTCAGGTTGCTTGTGACTTATGGTGGTCCTAACAAGAGTTTTCAAAATACACAACATGTTTACCATTGTCCCATCTCATTGACTTTCTATGAATCCAGTTATCCCTACACACACTGTCCACCATGCCACACTTGATCTGATAAATAAACAGATATAAATGGTGTTATATTTATTGATTTTTAGTTGTGTGTGAGAGCACACACACAAAATTTAAAAAATCATGTACGCTTCTCTCTCACACACACACATCCGCACATATACATGCACACACACACAAATACACACAGCGGGTGTAGAGATGCATAAACTTTTATACTTTTGAGACATCCAAAAGCAGTTACCTAAGATTATATAGTAATTACACAGCATATATTGGGCAAAATTCTGTTTGCATAGTTCTACCAGCGTAAATCAGATCTCGGCAGCAGAAATAATTTAAGCAACAATTCATTTAAAGTAATTATTTCCAGAATTCAGGTTCAGTTTTTGCTGGCATAACCATACCAACATTATTTTATTCAATAACTTTAAAACCATTATAATGATGTCATTATAGTTATGATTTGACGCTCATAATTTTAAACTTTAAAAGTGTTTTACTTCCTCATTGTCCAAAAACAACTAGAATACAATAATGTCTTGAATTACAAAATTAATCTGTTTCAACATAATTTTTGTAATTCAAAATTTTCATAATCCAAGACCACATACAAGCATAAAATTAATTTAAACTAATTAAATTAAATTAAATTAATATTAATGCCCATATTGGTGTCAAAGCAAATGGGAATTACTAACAAGTGATGATTTGTGAATAATTACAGCTAACTCACTTTCTCTTTCTCTCACACACAAAGATACACACACAAAGAAATATAATTTTCTCACAAACAGAACTTCCTTGGAATCTATTCTAGTACCTCATGAAGTCAGGCACTGTGTGAACACAACTGTAACAATATATTCATGATTTCTTTTTTCCATCCTATTTCTTTTTGAAAGGCTCAGTTACTGAAATGACAACGCATTACATAAACTGAATTTTGTAAGCTGTAACATTTTTATCACAAAGGGGAAATGAAAAAACTTAAATCCAAAATTATCATTTGCAGTGGCAGCTCTGGGTTCTCTTGCATGTCTATTGCCACCATTACATTCTTAACCCCACTTTCTATGGGGACATGTTGGAGCACTGAACTGACAACATTCGCAGTGGTAAACATGACCCAATCAAATAAGTGTGAAGAGTGACGGATCATCAAAATTGGAAGGTAAGTTGTCTAAAACATGCCCTATTTATAAGCTTTCAATCTGGTTAGTGATGCTATGGAGGTCAAGAATGAACTCGTCTTTTAATCTTCTACAAGCAGTCACACGCCTAATGTCCTTCGAGCAGAGCACACTTACCATTATACCAACTATCAGTGCAGAACAGGCACATCTCCGATTTTCCACAGAAGTGTACAAGTGTACAGTACAGCCCCTGTATAAGTTTCCTTTGTGCAACTCCAGTATAACCTATCTTTTGCTTCTTATCTTCAACTGTAACAGATGCAGTTTTCCTCCTTACAGTTCCAAAAAAGATGTCAGAAGAGTGAATTCATGCCCCATCTCCAAACTATAGAGGTGCCCCTTTTGGATGATAAAAGTCAAGAATGACATCCAATATCTCCGCAGCACTTCTTCGGCACTCATATGGAGAAGAAAAAAAGAGTAGAATCCCAGCAGCCAAATGGTAACAAAGATTATATATTGAAGAGAGTTTGCATAATGAATTGGTTTCAGAAATAAGCTAGGGATTTCCCTGATTCCATTTTCACCTGACAGGATAATGTGACTAAAGATATTAGGTACCTCTCAGACTGTCCTGGGCTGTTTCTCCCTCATCTGCAATACAGGAGTAATAGTAATGTTTGTCTGGCTTATGGCCATATGTTAAATGCTCGGGGGGGGGGGGGGTCAGAAAAAAATAAAAAAAAAAAATACTAAAAAAAATTTTACGTGACAATTTGTTTAATTTAAAACATTATCTTATCACATCTTTGTTCAGAGAAAAAAAAAAGAGTTATCAAATTAAGAAAGTGTGATTTTTAAAAAAGATTCTATAGCAGAAATGGCTATTCTCATCGCTTTTCTTCACTTGTATTCTTACTACGTTTCATCATAATTACAGTGACCTGAAGATTTAGAGACTTCCAAAAAATCCTATTGCTGACAGCCCTGCAATTGCAAACTCAAGGTTGCTGCTTGCTTTTCTGAGTCAACCTCTTACTTGTAGGCCACTCCAACCCATGTCAACTAGAGTGCTACAAAACGCATTCCATCCTTATGATGTCCCTGAATGGTGCAAAATAAATTACCGGTAAACACCATTATAAGAGTGCAAATTGATAATTCATTCTAAGTATCTCTCCTTGTAAAGAAAGCATGGTTGTACTAAGCAATAGTTTTGTTATTTTCCTCTCTGTGATGAGAGGTGGTGGGTTAGATCACTCTAGCTACAATTATGAGCTGTTTCCCCCAAAATCTTAGAGAGCATGTAGCACTAAAATTATTGGTTAATATCCTTTCGTTTCTACCAAAATAAACCCAACGAGAAGGATCTAGATTTCCCTGCTGCTGTTGTCATTGTTGTTATTGGTTAATTTATTAATGGAGGCAGTCCATAAGAAAATAGCAACTTGAAACTACTTTGGATTTTAGTGCAGCAAACACAATTCCATATTCAATGGTCAACCATGTTTCTTTAATTAACAGATCCCTAAACTGAATCCCTCTAAAGTGAACAGATTAATCCTGAAGGGTTTTTTTTTTCCTACTAAGGTGACCGTGAGAGAGAAATTAGCACCTGGAGATGTCAAACTGATTTTATTGATAAATTCAAGATCATATATCTGCTTAAATAACTAGGTTCGGGTGGGAAGCCTGAGAATTTAGCATCGTTGTTAGAAAGTGTATCATTTTGGGAGGGAAAAAACAGAAATACAGCAGGATGCTGTAACACATATAGTGTAAATCCTCAGTACGTGACTGTTTATACGTTTTTCCACATATCAAGCAAATAAGTACTTTACCATATGCAATAATAAAATAAATGAGAATCCACCACTTATAGTCTTATTTTATACAGGCCTATAATGGGTTGGTTTCCCACGACCACCAGAGAATACGGGGGAAAGGCCACGCAGAAAGGAAGTACCACAATCTTACCTTCACAGTTATTTCTTTTTCCAACAGAATTAAACAAGTGCCAAGTGCTATATTTAATTACATGCTGCTCTATTTTTTTTAAAAAAAACACGTTAGCCTTACTTTTTATTATTATTTGATTCAGGTTTCACATATTCCGCTATTTGATCCAGTGATGGCTTCCTTAACTATGCACTGTCAAACCACCTTAAAATTTAGGAGGTGATTAGATGCTTTACTGTAACAGATGTGCAGCCTTCTGGGGTTCTGTGCATTTCTTTTCCAAATGTAACATCATCTTGTGAAAACAGCAGGAATGATTAACTCAGTACAACTAAATGTAATTTCATAGGCAAACAAAGATCAGCTAGTACTGCAACAACCTTCTATAGCTTTATGCAAAATAACTCTGAATACTATTGCTTTTACTAAATGTAGATCCGAGATTTCTGAGAATCTGTTTTAAAGAAATGAACCGGAAATATACACTGGAACAATAAAAAGAGAAATAGAGTTTCCTACCCGTAAGAGAGACTGAGATTCATCTTTTGACTTATTGTCACCAGATCCAGGATATTGCTGAGGGAGTGGTCCAGGTTTCTCTCCGCTTCCTTGAGCTACCCCATGCAGGTAACCCTTGGTCTCAACAGTCATGCCACAACTAGGCCGTGCAAGATGGGCAGCTTCTACGTTTGGACTATCCCTTAAGGGCTTTGGCTGCTCTTGGCCAACAGACACTGTAGTCAGAAGGCCCAAGCTTGTTTGGGGATAGGATGGACTGCCCCTCAAAATGTCCGCTCCTCTCCAAGGTGTGCTGCGAAGATCATCACTGGACCCATCGGGCCAACATTTCTCCTTTAATCCTTCCTTTTCATCCAGTTTTTCCTTCTTCACAATACTGTCAGAGACGGGTTCCCATATTTTGGGATCTGCAGCATTGACCAGGCTGTAGACTTTCAGATCCATTTTGGGTTCTTCTTTTAGAGTGGCAGCTACTCCGTGGCCATCTTCCCCATTGGCTGTGGTGATGTCCATGTCCTGACAGTGTGCAGTGTTGAAGTGCTCCAGTAAAGACTGAGTATCAACAGCGGTAAAATTGCATTGACGGCATTTGTAACAGTTGTGGACTCTCCTGAGAGAGAGAATGAAGGGATAAGAGAAATATTATCAGCACTTATAACACATTCACTGACAACAGCTTCAGCTAATATTCCTTTTTCCAAAACAATAAAAAGACAGAAAATTCCTTGCACAGCACTTTCAGAAACAATACCCAATTTTTAGTACTAGTTTTCACTATGGAATCCATATCTGTCTACTGATATTATATCCTGGACTACTGTGTATTTCCCTGTCTTTTTTTTTTTCATTCTTCACCCCCTCCCCCCCAATTCACATTATAAGCATCCTCCTCTCTCTCTCCTTCCTTTCTCAATGCTGGTAATGCTGTCACTGTAAAAAGAAAGCAACTTAGCTGTTAGTCACGATTTCCTAACAGAAAACCAATGGGAGTAAAATTATGAGTTCCCTCTCTTGTTTGGGAAATTACAAACTAATTTGTTTGCTACATTTTTTTAAAAAAAGGTATTTCTGTCTGTTTTGATTTTTTGTAGTAAACAACTAAAACGCAAGCACTGTTTGTTATAAACAGATGTTTCATGTCACCTTTCATCCATATATTGGAAGCATTTTAATTAACACTTTTGTAAAAAAAAAATGTACAAAAGAAAACCAGTAATTTTCTTCATGGGTCATTGTTTTTGCAAAGTATAGACTTGAGCAAACTATTTATAGGCTGCTTTAGAGAGACTTTGTTACATAGCTTTTATTTCCAATAAATTCTATGTTAGACATTGAACAAAGATACTTCTAATTTTTACATTGTGAAACTTCAGATTCTCAAAACAAAACTATGAGTAAACTCCCACTTAGATTTTTGGTATTTAGTTTTCATTATTTCAATCTTCTATGAATCTAATTAGTGAGCTTATTTTAAACACAAATTAATGGACAGTTTTCTTTGATTAAACAGGAAGAGAAAAAACAAAAAATGCAAAAGATCAATGGGTTTGTGCACATAACCATTTTGAAAATGTATAGAATAACATCTTTTAAAAGTTAATTTAAAATCGCTGCTAATCAATAAAGCAGAATAGTGCTAGTTCACTTCTCCTCCCCTGCCACCATCGCAACTACCTGATATCCCGTACAGAAAGTTTAAAAGACAGTGTAATAGCTTCTTTCAAGGAGTGAAGAAACTAAAGTGACCCCCCGCCATTTCGCAGTTCAGGTACCGCGGCCCCGCTACATTGTGTGATTGCAGTACCTGCACCGTGGGGGGCGTGGGGGGGGGCTGGGTCGTTCCACACCGCCCCCCTGCACCCCTGAGAAGCCTTGGGGGTGCATGGGAGGGTGGCGTGGGGCGATTCGGTCGCTTCGCACCGCCCTCCCCCGCACCCCCGAGACGACTTGGGGCGGCCGGGAGGGGCGGCGCGGAGCGATCGGGTCTCTCCGCGCCACTCAACCAGGCTCCCCAGAGAATCCTCGGGGCGGCTGGGAGGGGCTATCGGGTCGCTCTGCGTCGCTCAACCAGCCTCCCCAGAGAAGGTTTGGGCCACACGGGCGGACAGTAGTGGGAGGTAAGATCACCCCCCACCCCCGCTTCTGCATATTGTGGATTTTCTTGCATCGCAGGTGGGGTGGGTTCCTAACCCCGGCGATCGGCGGGGGGTTACTGTAATATGACAAAATTGAATGTCGTGACCTTTTCATGTTCTTCTAAAAAAAAAAAAAGAACATAAGAAGAGCACGCTGGATCAGGGCAAAGGCCAATCTAGTCCAGCTTCCTCTATCTCACAGTGGCCCCACCAAACATGTCCGGGAGCGCACGAGACTAGATATCTGTCTCCTGATACCACTCCTCTGCATCTGGCCCTTGAAGTACCCCAGTTTTAAGACTGGAGATTACACATCTCCATCATGGTTTGCAACCTGTGATGAACTTTTCCTCCAGGAATCTGTCCAATCCCCTTTTGGAGGCATCCAGATGCCATCACCACATCCTGTGTTAGGGAGTTCCACAGACTAACAACATGCTTGGTAAAAAAATATTTTCTTTTGTCTGTTCTTACTCTGCCACCCCTCAATTTGAGTGGATGTCCCCTTGTTCTGGTGTTTTTGTGAGAGGGAGAAGAGTGTCTCTCTAGCCACTTGACCCATGCCCTGCATTATTTTGTACATCTCAGTCATATCCTCCCTCAGGCGCCTTTTTTCCAGACTAAAGAGCCCCAAATGTTTTAGCCTTTCCTCATAAAGGAGATTCCCCCAGCCCAGTAATCATTTTGGTCGCTCTCCAAAAATTGAAATGTCCAAAAATTATATTTCTGAATGAGACTAAGTACCTGAAGAGAGATCATACTCTAAGAGCACCCTATCTTCTGTTACCTCTGAACTTCCCATCTCTTCATTAATCTTGCGTACTGTGACTTCTTTCCAGGTTGCTATTGTGCAAGGCTTTACTCTGAGAGAAACGGATCATTTTCCCTTTCAGTGTAAATATTGGAGTGAAAATATTTTAGTTCTCTGAGTTTTCAGACATGTTGTGTATTATATGTCAGCCTGGCGGCAGAAAGCATTGATGAGTATGTACAATAAATGTCAAAATCCCTTGACATGCTCAGTCTTCATACACTGGCAGGCACAACTGCAAGGCTATCTACATACGCAGAAGCAAATGACATTTTTAAATGCACTTCCTATTTTCCTAGCAAGCAGTCAACTTTCAGACTTCTAATGCATACTGTTTGGCATCACAAGGGAAGTTCGGCTATGGTACAGAACATGCACACCCAATGAATATCAGCCTAATTTAAAAAAAATACTTTGTTCTTCTGCGTAGTTGAATGCTACATGACACTGCTGCACTCAGCAAATGTTACGTGCTTTGTTGCAACCTCAATACAATACATAACAATATGGAAATATGGGTGTAAACACTTAATAAAGCATGGCCCAGGGATGCTAATCATGTATAAGCTAATTACGTTTAACTAAGTCATTCCAAGTAAGTGTTGGAGGAAATGCTGGTAAGAATCTATCTATCTATCTATCTATCTATCTATCTATCTATCTATCTATCTATGGGATTATTTGATTATGGAGTTCACTGCATTTGGGGGAAACTGCTTTGGCGAGTGCCAAGGAAAAGCTAACAGAGGAGGACTTGATAATTTTTAAGATCTTTCTGTTTCCAACTAGATCTTCTTTAGCGTTGGCACTTACATACAGTGGCCACTGCTAGGGAAGTGCAAAAAAAATTGTTAACGAGAAACTGGGCTTTCTCAGTGACCGCCCCTGCTCTTTGGAACAAACCGCTAGTTGACATCCATTTGGCTCCATCTATGGCAATGTTTAAGAATTCTTTAAAGACCTGGCTCTACCATGAGACTTTTGGTGGTCCTGCATGTTGCTCCCTACTTACCTGACTCCCTGTTATGATGTGTTTGTTCATTGTATTTATTATGTTTATTTAATATATGCAAAATGTTATTTTTATTTTCCTGTTTTGACTTTACTTGTACACCACCTGGAGTTGTTCTTTGAATTAAACATGGCAGTATATTAATTAATTAATTAATATAAGATTCATTAAAATAATATGAGGTCAGTTGCACAAGTGTTAACATCAGTAACACAAGTATCTAAATATTCTGACATCCAGAATTGTTCTATTTCTTTAACAAATTATTATGGAACGTGTGAAATTAGTCAAAAGAATGAAATTCATGACTCATATTGCCACTGATGTGCATAAGTAAAAATTCAGCTGTATGACATGAAAACTGGAAAACATGTATAATTTTCTTTGGAATTAACTCAAGGCAGCATTTGTGTTGTTTGTTTTTTTAATTGTGATTTGATTTATTTAATAGCTAAAGAATTTTCTTTTGCTGAGTACATACCAAAGATATCACAATGTTTTGATACATCTATTTATACTGTAGGAGAAGAGACAGTTCTAATGGCAAAAAAGAAAAGAAAATGATGTTGACCATTCATAACTTTTATTCCACCCCCCTCCAAATTAAATAATTCACACAACTAAAAAAGATCCAAATCAAGGTACAGAGAGTCCTCAGAAGTGAAGCCATTAACTCCAATATAGTGAAGGAAAAATATTTGTTCTTTTATAGCTATTCTTCTGTTTTAAGGACATTTTTCTTAAAGAAAACAAGAGACATGATTGTGTGTTAAGAGCAACACTGTGCTGTGAAATGTGGAAAAAAGTAGGTGGGGTTTTGGATCTTTCAACACAGAAAGATGAGAAACTACATAATATGCAGTCTCCAGTACAGCCGTTTTAAGTGTCCCATATACCTTGGAATAACACACATGCCTATTTTCATTCAAGCAGACCATGCAAAGTACTGTATTACTAAACTATGTAAAACATATGTTCCCACATTGGAACAATATGTTGCCAATTTCCTGTGTATGCCATAGAAACAGAACACTTTTTATGAGCTAACATGATACTGTTTTATTAGCATTACAGTAGCGCACAGACTTCCCAGTCAGGATCAGGACCCTGGTGTGCAGGGTTCTGTAATAAAACAGATTCTTTTTTTTAAAAAAATACCCCCTGCCCTTTTCCAAAACACACACAAGTCTGCAAACCTTTGTTCCAAAAATATATAATGCCAACTGTACAAGTTACCTCTCAAAATTCTTTGCCCTAATTGTGCACAAAGAAACAGTGGTGGGTGGTGACACTTAACTGTATTACCAGCCTCTCAGCTTGGACATGCCTTTGGGTTAATGGCTATTGAGGCCTCGGCAGTGGTCTGGGGTTCATTTTGCTGCTAAAACAAATATACCAACTACACTTGTTCCTTATGATGTCCGATCTCTCCACAGTGACACATGCCTTAGTTATATCCTGTTTGGATGACTGTTATGTACTCTACATGTGGCTGCTTTTGGAAAGTATTCTGCAACTTCAGAAAGTCCAGGATGCAGCAACTAAACCCAGACGTGGTTATAGGGAGAACAGAAATTCCTTCTTATGATGTTTCACTGGCAACTGGCTCATTTCTGGGTGTAATTCAAGTGTTTTATAGCTCCAGGCTATTTCTAGGGATACTACATGGTCCCACTTACTTGCAGATCCTCTTGATACAGACCAATGGTTCTCAACCTTTTTCACTTGCAAAGCCTACAAGAGCAGCAGTATATATTAGTGGACCAATACTGTGTCCATCTCTGGGAAGAGATCCAATGTCTGCTTTAGCAAAATCTGTTCTCCCACCTCCAGTATATCTCCTTTCCTCACTCAAGAGGCTTTTCTTTTTATGCCATATTTAGAAATTCTACATACCTAATTTCTTTTGGTAATGTTTTTGAGTTGGTGGAAGCCAGTGAAGACACTATGGGTGTTTTCTATTAGTACACATGTGTTCATTACTCTGCAGCTTCTGTGGCTGGTCCTCACTCACTCAACAGAAGAAAGGTTCCTAGAAAAGAAGTTACTTCACAGTGTCAACTCCTGAGCTTTAATTCAAGTGAGGGAAGCTGCGGAGACGACAAGATGCTAGAGAAAAGCTTGTTGAATGAGAAGGAACAATGGGATTTTTTTATTTCTTAGACTGTGTATCCCACAATTCCACATTCTCGGAGTTGTGCCTGACTTACACAGACCCTACTGACATCCATTGTGGATCCTCTGGGAGAAGAAACCTCAGCTGGAAGGCTCTGAGACTTAGCTAGGACTAGTTTCATCCATGTTTCCTGTTCCTGGGCCCAGTGCAAGAAGAAGAAGGAGGAGGAGGAGGTCATGTTGGCAATCAGAACCATCCCTACTATAAGGCAGGCTGAGACACAATACACAGCAGGTTTCAGATACTGTATGACAAAAATGACAAAAAAGCTGCTTGTTATTTAATTTATCATTATTTTAGTTCAAAATAAGCTTAGCTGCTCTGAGGTATTCTGCAAATTATGTTGAGTGTATGCATTTCCACCTGCTCATCTGTTTGTAGCTGAAAAATGTCTTTGGAACTGGAACAACAAGGAGAATGTGTGTGTGTGTGTGTGTGTGTGTGTGTGTGTGTGTGTGTGTGTGT
>JAHTLZ010000204.1:15619966-15644298 GCA_023846285.1 Phrynocephalus versicolor | reverse complement strand
TTATTTATTTATTTATTTATTTATTTATTTATTTATTTATTTATTTAAAGATTTATATACTGCCTGCTTCCCAAGGGGAATTCAAGGCGCTGTACATAATAGATAAAACAAAGCAGAACAACCATCATCTTAACAAATTTCGCCCACCCAAATTACCACATACTGTAATGCAGGTCAGATATCATGTCAATGAAGGGGAATCCGTGCTTATTGACCTAATTTGTTTGGCTATGATCATCAGCCAGTCTATAGAACTTCCCACCGCCATCATGCCCAAATACACCCAAGTTCACTCTACTTGGACTTTCTGGAAGTATTACTTCCATTGTCTTTCAGCCCACATGGTTATCAGTGGGTTGCATCTGCTCCCCCTACCTAACCCATTCCCACTATAAGTCCGTGTGAAAAGGAATTATACCTTGTTCTCATACCATACAAATGGGATTGAGGAACTCGTCAGGCTTTTGAACATGCCACATTAGACACATAAACCTAGAAAAGGTTAATATGAAAAATCGCATACGTATAAACACCGCCAGTTTCTAAGGGGTTTTGTTTACCTGTAGTGTCTGGAAATCTCCTCTTCCACCTGAGTGACAAAGTCACATTTGGTACACGAGTGTTCTTTGCTTTCTTTGACAGTCAGCGGTCCATCCCCCCCTTGCAGAGCATTTGCTTCTTGCTTGACTTCGGACACCTGGGCTTCATGGGTAGTTTCATAGTGAAGCAGGAGAACGTCTACATCAGGGGTGGAGAAAGAGCACTGGTGACACTGGTGCTTGACCCTGGAGCCTCCTGACATCCCAGGGGACAAGTGCAAGAGCAAGAGAGCACAGTGGGAACAATTACTTTTCCTGCAAGCAAAAGGATAAGTAATTTCTCCAATATGCTTTTCTGGGCTACAGAGGCCTCGGGGACAAAACTGACAGTGCTTAATAGTACACTTGTGAATGTTGTGTAGTTGCTGATAATGATGCAGAAGAGGGCCCACCACTATTATATCTGGGCCATGGGTCTTAGAGTACCTAAAATCACAAAACTGACAATTGTAGCTTGTCACCACGTTGTCCTCCACTCCTGAGCTGGAAAAGTCTTTCTTTTTGGCCACACTAGAGCCCTTCTCAGTCTTTGTCGCTAACTCTCCATCTGCATTTTTGGCTAAGTCGTTATGGTTAATGACCGACCCCCTCGAGAGCTTGTCATTCCGATCTGGGTGAAGGCCCCCTGCCTGGCTCCCCCCATGGTGCGTGCTGTAATGCTCTAACAGTTTCAGCGAGCTGGAGGATTCACAACTAAAGCTGCAGAATTTGCACCAGTAGTAACTGGAGGCATCCGTACCGTTTTGTCTTGAGGATTCGAGAGGCTTGATGGGAACTGAATAACCAACTGGAGTATCGTCTCCAGCTTTTATGGTGATCTTATCCTGCCACTTCCCCAAATCTCCACCCTCACACGATCGAACAGTAGGACTGGGCTTGCTCAAGTTCCTCTCTGAGGATTTGCTTGATTCAGAGACAGGAACGGTGGATTTGATCTTGTTGGGATGGGCCTGCAAGAAGTGCTGTTCCAGCTCGGTCGATGAATTGCCCATGTAGGTGAAGTTGCAGAACTTGCAGCGGAAATACTTGGTGTTGCCCTGGCAATCTGGAGTTTTGCGTCCTATGCCAATAAAAGTCCCACCTAAAGTAACCTGTAAAAGATGAAAGGGAGAACATTAGGCACAGAAAAATATGTATTTCCTTATGAAGGGAAGAGGGAGCAAAAGCAAATAAATATGACAAGATGAGAAATTCCGTATGTATAGAGATGACAAGATGAGAAATTCTGTATGTATAGAGTCTTAAAACAATTAAGGCTAATAGTTAAAATGATTAAGGCTGGGTATAGACAAAAATGAAAGTGATTTTAAAATTGAGGCTTAAATAATAGTTTACTATAGTTCTGCAAAACAATTAACCAGCTCTCCTGCTGAGCACGGTCACTGTACATTGTACAATAAAAATGCTAACAACTGAATATGTCTATGTTGCAATGTGTAACTATGGAGATAGAGTTTACAGGTCCTTTATGTATAATATGCTGGTGTTCTAGGACCCTGGTTTTGCAAAATGTTGGTCTAAACAGTGACCTTATCATTATAGTGGCAGCTTGCCAGATTCTAAGTTACAGAATCTTGGAGTTGCAGTTGGTGCAAGAACAACTGAATTCCCTATTGGATTTTTTTCTTGGATGTCCAGGCTCCTAAAAAAGAGATTGCTTACAGAGTGGTGTAGGTGTGAACATCTGAAAGAATTATACATATAGGAAGATAACATCAACACACACACACACACACACACTCAACCTTTCATCACATCATCACAACTTCACACCTCTTTGGGCAATAGATATGGAAGAGCAATGTAATAGTGCAGCAGCAGGGTTAACTTCTAGAAGCTAGCAGTCCTCTATTGATTGGAACTGGCTTAGCTGGGTGAGCTCTTAGGAGTATCTATGCATGTGTACATTGAGTATATTTTTAATATGCTTAAAGTCTAAAGATTACTCAAAGTTATAATGGTTTTTACTTTTGAATGATGTGTTTTAAGGATGTATTATCTGAATTTTTATTGTGCCTTTTTAGGTTTTAAGCTCCCACATTTAAGTAAAATATTCTTTTTGGTATTTTTATTGCATATTTTATGCTTCTGTATTTAGGATGGATATTTGTTTAAGGATTAGTATCCAGTTTTTCTCATAATTGTAAGATTGCTTTCAATGCATTTTTCAATTATTTTTATGCTTATGGAACATAGAAGTAATGTAGATCAAGAAAGCTGTTAAAACTAGAAAAGTTGATGTTGCCTATAATCATTACCACAGCGAAAGGACTTATAACCTTGGTACTCAGATGAGTGTAGATACGATTAGAAAAAAAATTGGAGTTCATCCATAAATAGGATAAATGTCAATTGTTATGAACACAAGCTTTTGATTTTTGTCCCCTCTAGAAGTCTATAAAATTCTTCATAAATCAGACTTGACATTGACTATAAAACAAATATATGTGAAAGAGAACAATATGCACATTGTTTGCTCATCCCCCAAATGCATGCTTACCACTTACAGGGCAATCTTTGGGAGAGATGTCACATTTCCAAAAAGTAGCTTAGAAAACGTGCTTGAGCTATTTGAGAGTAATAAGGAACACAGGAAAGATTTTCTTCAGAAAAGGGAGTTACGTTTGGCTCCTGGGACCTTACTAACCAGATTCAATCAAAAACCCAGACTAAAAGAGCATGGGCACGAGGCCTGTAAAACGAAGGAAAGACTGCTACATCATAAGATAGATAGCCATGAAAGTTACACGAATCAAAACCACTATGACTAAGAGATTCAGAATCACCTATATTAGAAGCAGCCGCAAAGTACCTCTTCAGAACACCACCCCGACACCTACAAATTTCAATGGTTTAAGAGCAGTGCACAAATATTTTATAGAGGGAGAGACGTGGCAGTCTGTAGTCTGAGTCCTATTAGTCCATAAGATGCCATCAGGATCTGTTCTTGGACCGAGTCCAGAACTGTAAATATTGTCCGTTTAGAAGGAGAAACAAATGGATTTAGTGACGTCTGAACAATTTTGGAAGATCTGTCAAAAGGGGGAAAAATCTTAAGTGTCAATTTGAATTGTCAATCATGAAACATGGTCAGTACTGGACTGCATTCTGTCAACTCAGTCCAACCTTCATATCATGCAAAATTTTACAGCAGGGATGGGGAATTTTGGCGAGTCAATTTCCTATTCCCAAAGTGCATATGGAGTAGCTAGCACAGACTTCCAAAAATGCTAATACGGTGGAACCTTGACTTACGTCATTAATCTGTTCCGGAGGTCTAGACATAAGTCAAACATGCCTTAAGTCAAACGAACTTTTCCCATAGAAAGTAATGGGAAAGTGGATTAATCCATTCCAGATGATGAAAAAGCCCCCCGAAAACAGCAATTTAACACAAATTTGACTGGGATAGGAGATTCCTTCTGGGGATGTAAATAA
Source organism: Phrynocephalus versicolor (assembly GCA_023846285.1). Lineage (NCBI taxonomy): Eukaryota > Metazoa > Chordata > Lepidosauria > Squamata > Agamidae > Phrynocephalus > Phrynocephalus versicolor. The sequence continues at coordinate 15,640,261 of JAHTLZ010000204.1, read as the reverse complement.
ATTGTCTCTTCAAAGAGAGGAGGAGGAGGCAGTGGAATTATAGTCCACAAGTTATACGCCTCCACTTTTTAATGTTCATAGCAACAATGTCTAACATTTAAGTTTTACTCATTTTTAACATGACATTCCAATTTCTGAAAAACCCTATGCTTACCATTAGAGTCCCACAACTGTACAGCTCCCCAACTAAAATGCTTCCATTGTGGACCAGAATTCTGCAGCCAGATTTTTTACAAGACTGAGCCGACTGTCTAACCAGTGAGGCAAGCCCCGATCTCCCGGCCCTTCTTCTCCTCCAGCGGCAGCGGCAGCTTCGGCGAGGCCGAGGACCAGGTCCAGGTGCTCGGAACTGGCCTCACCGAAGCCACCGCTGCCTAAGGAGAGGAAGAAGGCAGGAGCAGTTTGGAGGCGGCAGCCACGATGCTGGATCGTGGCTGCCGCCCGATTCCGGAGCCTTGCGCTGGGTCTCCGAGCTGTAAGTCAGAGCCTGTGTTGCAAGTCAAACAGGCCCCTTTTTGCTGCAAGTCAAATATGCTGCAAGTCAAGCAGCATGTAAGTCAAGGTTCCACTGTACATGCATGCATAAAGGCATACATGATACATAAAATAAAAGCAGCCAGAAATTTCATTTCTTGCTTTGAATGGGTATATGTTAAACATGGGGGGGGGTTAAGCATGGACAAAAGGTGAACCAGTGTTCTTGAATATATCAAAGAGGGACAACACACCTTTTGAAGAAAGAATCATCCTGCTAGCAGAGCCAGAGGAGTTGAATGGGGCCCAGTGCTCCCAAAAATACCCTTAGGAATACAACTTTGCTCAAGACTGCTTTACAGAAAGGAAGACCTGAAAGTTTCTCCCTGGCAATTTGTCATTTCTCAGGGAGGGAGGGTTGTTTCTTGGTGCCTCAGTCTGGACTTCCCCTTAATACATAAAACCCATAGGGAGTTTGAAGCAAATCACTGGTAAGAGAAACTGGCACAGGCTAACTCTCGTCTGTGCAAGTTAAATACAGCCGGTTAAGATTCAATTTAGTCCCTAAAAATGCCACATTATGTGCAATACAAGCACAAAGGTTTCTTAATGTAGACATACTTCAAGAAAGAACTTTCATTTACTAAAATTCAGGGGGGAAAAACACAGTAGCAAGAGACGGAGAACCTCTGTCATGTCCAAATAAAATTACATCACCAGGAATTAATTACTTTACTGCTCTCATGGTCTGAGGAAGGCATCTCATGAACAAAAGTCCAACTTTGTTAAGTCTGTGTTATAGAAATCTTACTCTTTTGGGGAAAACATTTCAGCTCTTCCCCCGAGTGTGCCACACCTGTCCTGTTACAATGAAACAATATTTGCTACTTCTGAACATCTGGGTTAATAATCCTCCAACGTCTATTAACCAGAAAATCCTATTCTCATGAACAGGGCAGCACTCACTAATGGATTACAGCCTGGTTTGAAAGCCAAAGTGGGAGAAAGTGTTAATGGAAAATGAGAAGAGGAAACCGGCTTCCCAACTACAATGTCATCATTGCTTTATTCCTTGTCCCTAGTATTCATTTTTCAGAAATTAATCCTTCAGAAACACTCAATACACTTTGGAATCCACCCACAGGCTTCTCCAGTTTTCCCTTAATAAGTAAACTCATAAAAAGGAGGCTGGGATTCAGCAGCTGCATCTCTTAGGGTTTTACTCCTTACGTAAATCCATATATTCTGAATATACATAATGAAGGAACAGATTTTTATTCCCACAACTGCAAAGTAACTTTCAACGTCCCTGGGCGATGTCCTTGCAATTTTGAGAATAAATACCCTTATCCATTTCTCCCCACACCTTTGCTTGTCAGCTGTGCCACAAAATAGCATGTGACCACGGTTAATTTCAGAATTGCAGCATACGGAACGGTTCAGCTGCACAAGGAACATGCAATGTAGACATTTTAAAATACATATAATATAAACAACTCTCAGTCATTTAGCTGGAGAAAAGACACACTTATGCTTCTTGCTTGGAAGAGCTAAGTAAGGCCTATGTGATGAGTCAATTGTTGTTAAACAGCATTAAAGAAAGAGTTTGTGTTGGCCTTCTCTGTTTAAGAACATATGCTTTCAAATAAACTGGTTACAACTTTCTCCCCCTCGTTGTGAAGTTAATAAACACATCCAAAATAAATTGCCAACATGCACTCACTAGAGTAAACCAGATTTAGTTAGATTTCAGATCTTTAAAACAAGATTCCAACGCAGAGGGATTTAAAATCAATCCTGGTGTCTAATGTCCCACTGGCTGCCTTATAAAGAAGCTATGCTGTTATCGGCCTTTGGTATGGACACATTTACAAAACAGGAACCACAGTTAAAATATAACAACAGTAGAATAGTACAGGGCTGTCCAACTTTGAACAGGCCAAGATCTACTTTTACCGAACAAAAATGCCTGAGGGCTACTACACTAAAACCTCTACTTATGAATTTTATCTGTTCCGAGCATATGCTCATAAGTAAAAAAAAAAATTGTAAGTAGAGCAGTCTGCCCTGCTCAGCTGAGACAGTGAGCTGGCAGTCCCAGAGCTTTGGTGGGACAGTGGTGGTCCTTGGGTTGGGGGAGGTAGAGGTGGAGAACTTATCCCCTCACATGGCTGGCGGGCTACTTTAGAACCCTTCACGGGCTACTGGTAGCCCCTGGTCTACCTGTTGGGCAGGCCTGGAATATTACAAAGGACCTGCATTTCATAATTTTACAGGATCCTGAAGCAAGGCTAGAAGTTCTTTGAAGTCATCTGATTCTCTGGTGGGGGGGGATAACTATAAGTGCCATGAAAAAGATATGTTTAAGCTGTGAACTGAAACTTCTTTACAGATATAGGGCCATGTTGTCCACCACTGACTGTGGAGGTATTTAATGAATGGCATTAGATCTGAAGTGTCTAAATGTATGCAAATCACATTAGAGAACTGAGAGTTCTATGGGATAGAAGTTTTTCACTTTCTCATATCCCATAGGTCTCTTCTCTACACAAGAAGCAAGACTTATCTCATGAAAAGCAAATAACAGCTCACTTCTGCTTCTATTTGTGTTGTAATATTATCTGACAATGTGTGCAGTTTTCTTGTTGTCTTTTCATGCAAATATGACAAATGTCCTCACTGTCAGAAAAAAACAAGTTGGTCAGTTTCAAGAAACAAGAAATTGCTGTCTTTCCCCAAAACTTTGATGCAGACAAGTTTGCAAAACAGAATAGGCAACTAAGAACAAAACAACAACAACAATGGAATATTCCATAATAGTCTCACCGTATGGGAAGCTTATTATGGAACACCAGATTATTTTATTTTATTTATTTTAAAATAATCTAACCTTTTTACCATAATTTAGTTTTCAAAGTCAACACTATTCTACTTGAAAACTTTCCTTTAAGTACACATTTTCATATGACAAAAATGGCACCCCTTTTTCATAATATTTCACAATCCTTAGGAATGATTACCTAGAGAAGTGATTTGAAAGAGAAGTGTTTGACTTATTATTCATCAGGTGGTTCCATTCTATCTCCACAGATCTGAGTGAGGGTGTTACAGTCCTATTTCATACTGGCTATTTTCACTGCCCCACATCAGCTGTTCCCAACCTTTCTGCCACCAACGACTGGTTTTCTTGCTGCGCAGAGCTTTTTCATGTGCATTAGACACATGCATGCATGTAGAACTCACTCCCCATGCTGGTTCTGCCACAACCACACCAACTACAGTCATGGCGGATACTCAGGGGGTAATTCTTGTGTGGATGGTTGGGGAGAGAGAAGCAGGTGCTCCTAAACTTCACAGAACATTGCTGACTGTGCTGACCAGTTCCTAAAAGGCTACAGACTGGCATGGGTCCATGACCTAGAGGCTGGGAACCCCTGCCCTACATTATACCATATAAGGCTAATGACATAATAAGCCATAGTGGTCATTTGGAAATAAAACAGTTCAAATCTCATCCTCAAGAACTGCAAGGCTTCCATTAAATCCCCTTCATCGACAGAAAGCTATTGGGGTTCTGAGGAATGGAAGGGGGTAGTGTCTAATTACTAAAAATCACCAAAGCCAGTAAAGTAATCCTTTTTGTGGCAATTATCTGTGAATTAAAGCTTCCATGCATGCTCCAAGGTGGCCAACAGTCTCATGAAGAGCCCTAGACTTTTGAGGGACAAATCAGAAATGCCTTCTTTCTGAAAAATCAGTGTTGCTCTTCAGCTATATGCAGTGTACAGCTACAATATGTTAACTAGCTTACCTATTAAATGACTGTTGACCAAAAGGATTTTTTAGAGAAATTGTTTTTATTAAAAAAAATTATTTAATGCTTTAAAAATTGCAATAATTTATCATTTCGCTTTTCTTTCTTTTTTTTCTTTCTTTCTTTCTTTCTTTCTACTGATTGATTGGTTGGTTGGTTGGTTGGTTGGTTGGTTGGTTGATTTATTACATTTTTGGATTCTGGATAACATCCACACATCTGATGAAGTAGACTGCGGACCACAAAACCGTAGGGTATAACAAATTTAATGTGACTTATGATCCTTTGTTACTTCTTGCTTTAATGAGCTAATTTTGCTACCCCTTTGGAAATTCTAAGCCACCACTTTCATTATGATTTTGATTAACAACTAAGCATCTGGCAACCTAATCTGGATGGCAGCAATGAAGTCTCCCTGGCCCTTTTTACTCCTGCAAGAAACTTAGGAGAAAGCAGCAGAAAATTTCAGCTTCCCTCCTGGTATCTCTATGTGGATACAATTAATTGTACTACATATTAATAGTAGAATTCTTAGCTGATACATATTGATATGGAAACAAAATAATGATGCCAAAAGAACAAGAAAAACCTTAATAATTTGCAATGTTATCTGATCCTGATCAGATAAAGTTATGACTTACTTCATCACCATGATCATTGCCATCATTATTATAATTATTTACAGCATGCCCTATGTTCGCCTGTTAAAATTTAATTAACAGAAAAAACTGAATTTAAACCTAATGGATTACCAGCTGTTGTGTTGGGATTAAAACTCGGACCACACGTCTTCTGAACAGTTTCTATCCCAGAGCTATAATTGCACTTAATAATGAACTCAAGAACCACCAGTAGTGAGCACTTGGACAGGATTACCTAGCCTGTTGTGTAGATGTTTGTGTTTTTAAGGGGGGTGGGTTGGTGGGTGGGGGAATATTCAGGGATTTTATGTGTGTGTGTTGAAGGGTTTTTTATTTTTATTTTTTTAATGTGTGTGAGAGTGTTTGGAGATTTGTGTGCGTGCGTGTTGAATCTGGTCTCTGGGTGTCTGAATTTCGTTGTATGTGTATACTGTGTATATACACACAATGACAATAAATAAATTATTATTATTATTATTATTTCAATGAGCATTGTATGACCATTTAAAATGAATTTATCCATTTATGAAAGGTACCAAAAGGATATGCTACTTGTTATGTACAAACTGCACTTAAGAGGATCACTGGGTTAAAAAAAGAGAAGAAGTAGACTAGTGTTTGCAACAAAAAATTAGCACAAAGCTAGAAGCAAGAGAATAAACTGAACTAGCCATAGTAATTTAATGTTCACATATGGAAATTTATTTTAAGTCAAATGGCACAGATCAGAATTAGAATCAACCTTACACAGCCTTCCTCTACTTAGTGAGTGCCAGATCAGCCCTTTGTTCTTTCAAATTTGCCATTAACTAGTACTGATGGGAGTTTCAGTGCCAAACATCCAGGTTGAAGAGTGCTGGTACAGAACCTTCAAGAGCTTAAAAGATATGTACAAAATATGATCAAAATTAGGAATAACTTAGCTGATTGAAGCAGCTAACCGGAGTACTAAGGGTTCTGAGTTCAAATTTCTATCATCTTTCCCAGGAGACAGATCTTCCAAGGCCACCCAGAGCTTGTGTAGCAGATAAGGCCATATGTGTTGCCACCTATGCAGCCTTTAGGAAACTGAGCAGTCCACACAGCCACCGAAAAGAGACTAGTAAACCACTTTTAAACTGGAAACAACTTGGCAGCACATAACTGAATTAAACCGAGCTACATGAAGCTTATCTCACAATGAAGTACACAATCCTACCTCTCATTTAATATTACTTACTGCCTGAATATTGATCCTGCTTCACGGAGACTAGACAAGCTAGCCTCTATCTTACATCCATCTTTCATAGATCCTCTTTTTCTACTGAAAAAGACTAAGAACCAGAAGACATAATGGACAGTAAGAATATTAGTTTTTACTTTGACGCATATGTGGTTTACTAAGTCATTCTGAATCTGAAGAGAATGTGAAAGAGTTGATATTCAGAAAAGAAAGGGGAAAATATTTTAGAAGTGGCATAGTCAGTAGGAATTGGTGCCCAGTAGGCCCATAGGCCTAAGTGGAGCAGAAAGTCAAGATGTTATCCTGATCTCCAGTTCAAGGTGACTTGGCGGCAATACTAAACTGAGAGCTTGCACATGCACTTTAAAAAGCAGTGTGCTGCCTTTCATGCTTTGGACTTACCACTTTCCACTCTTTAGAACTGTTAACCATCACTAATCAGTAAAAGATTATCCTGTCTAAGACTATAGTTTTGATTTTTCTTTCATTCATTTTGATGGAGGCACAGATGAATAAAAGACAAACACCGCAAAAGCTACATGCAGAGAAGTCCGTTCTAGAGGAATGTGCCATTACAGAGGACACAGTGGAAACTACTAAGAATGCCAAACTTACCAGCCAATGCATTTTGACACAGGTCTGTTGTTGGGAAAGATTCCACAACAGGACATGTGTAACCAGGGAGGCTTTCCATGCTTTCTGGAAGACCTGCACATTCAAGAGGTTGAACATCCACTGTACAGGTGGAAGCTAGAAGCTTCCAGTTAAAAGCTGTTATTTTGGAATTAGCACCAAGGCTAACAGAGATCATTAGACTGGAATTTAGTTGTGTATTATTCCTTGGCATTGGCATACATTAAATCATTTAAAGGAGTCTCAACATTGTAAATCAATCCATTATTTTTTACTCCGTAAATGTTCAAATGACTGTAAAAAAATACTGTTAAGTGAAAATTTGTGAGAGCAAGTCTCTGCATCTTCCCACCAGGAGAGATAAAAAGAACTAGTTTAAAAGAAAGAAATATAGAGAAACATGAATTTTTTTACTGTTTTCACACTGCTTCAGCCTCCAAAGCTACTAATAAGGTATATGCAATAGTAGAACAGCAGAAGAGGGATTTCAAGGTCTCATTCTTCATTTCAGTGAGGTGTGTCACAGACTGTATTCAGAAAACAGTCTCCATGCATGGAGGATAGATGGAGCTCAGAGAATGAAGAACAAAGACAAGTCTTAGCAGAAGTAATTTTATCATATGGAGGGAGGTCTCTGTGTGTGCTACCAGGCATGTGACCGTTGGCAAGTGGTCACTCGTGGGTGTGAAAAATCTGCTGACTACAGGGAAGGAATATTTGGAGTGGCTCCTAGGACTGCATTGAGTCCCTGCCTTCCTGGAGGAAAACAGGTTATGAATCACCCTCAAGTAGAGCAAATTGATGGAGATTTCCATTTTTTAAAAAAATTCTTTCCATCAGCTAAGAACTAATCCAACTCAATGAAATTGCAAAATCAGATGGCAGAACACCTCTCAATTTCTTGGGTCACAATTTTCAATCTTCAATCAGGAAATGAAAAGCTCAAATCTCTTACCAATCCCCTGAGTCACCCAGTCTTCCAGTTGTCTATTACTTTTAATCTTCTAATCCTTAATATGTTATCTCATACTCTTGTTTATCCATGCAATATAGAATCCAGAAAGCATTAACTAGCCCACAATTAAAAAGCTCTTCATGTTATGCAGGTCAGAACAGATACATGGATTTATAGAAAGTTACAAGCACCACCCTGTAAGCATCACCCTTAGTGCTGATGATATAGAACCTTACATGTTACAGCTTGGATCCTAACTTTCCCTCTGTGAAGGAAAACAAGAGTCCACATTTATTAACTGAGTTCTTCTCACTGCTACTATTGCCCTGTATATCACATGAGTAACAATTATGTGCCATCAAATCAATTGCTACTTATAGCAAGTATTCCGTTTCTGTGGTACTCTCTCAAAATCTGCTCTAGTGAATTGTGGGCTCTTACAGATGGTGCAGATAATGCTGAAAAGGGCTGCAGACAGGTGGAAAGTATCTGGAAATCTTTCCCTGCGGCCCACTTATGATCCAAGTCATTGGCATGCCAATATGACAAGAGTCTTTGCAAGACTGAAGACGCTACTTGGATGAATAGCAAAACGTTTTGATCCCACAAAAAAGAAGTCCAGTTGCTATGGCTCAACTCCAAGAAAGCCTTTGCAATGTTTTATTTCTTCCAGATGATCTTTCAAATGCAGGTGAAGACACGGGCAAGTAAATATCTCATAACGTCTTGCATGAATTATTTCCTGAGATGTCTTGACAAAGTGAAAAATTACTCTTTAACCCACTAGCTCCTCTTGTTAATGAACAAGTTCCATTCCAGGTGTTTTGCAACCAACCAACCCCCAACTCCTGTAATCCAAAAACCCGAATAAGCCAACTTCTTTTGGTCCCTTTAAGTCCCCGATGCCGTCAGAAATCAACACAGGTGACAAAGGTTATGTGACTGGATAATCTCCAGATAGTTACAATAGCCCTTGCTGCATTCAGTAGTATGTCACAACTGAACAAGAGTCTAAATTTGTCTTGTGGTTGAGCATACAATCAGAGAAATATCATAAAGCTAGATATATAAAAATGAATGAATCCTGCTGGATCAGAACAAATATCTCTTTACCAAAGCATCCTATTCATCACAGTGGCCAGAAAGTTGCTGGGGACAACCTGTAAAGAAGGAAGAAAAGAACCACCCACCCTGTTACTCTCCCAACAATTCCTGTGCAGTTGCATACTGCCTTTAAATCTCAGTGTTCCACTTATTTTTCATGGATATTGGCAATTGGAAAATATATCCTCCTCTGTTAATTTGTCTCTTTTCTACTGAAGGCTATTTAAGCTAGTCAACATTATTATAGTTTGGCCGCCAGCTCCATTAACCCATTATGTATTATCTGAAGAAGTACTTTATTTGGTCTCTACGGGATCTACTAGCAGTCTCTTTCTAAAATTAAGAGCGACTGAGAAGGGGGATTTCTGATCATGTGGAGAAACATTTATCTGATTGGGAATACTACACATGGACATGACGCTCCTCCTTCAAGAATGGGATCTTTTTAGAGGTGGGGCTAAAACATGTGCACTCTCTTTCCATCCTTACATTTTCTTTTTGAATACCTAAAGAGGACTTCATTGGAAAGTCTGACCATGTTCTGTGTACATTTTGAACACTGTGTTCAGTTCCTGTCACTTCATTTCAAAACAGATATGATGCTGTTCAAAAAGTGACCAGTCAAAATTATCAAAGAGCTGGAACAGATGCCTGTCAAAGAAAGATTCTAAAGCCATCATCGGGCTTTGGTCATAAAATCATAGAACAATTGATTTGGAAACAGCCTACAAAGGCATTGAGTCTAGGTCCTTGGTCAATGCAGGAATCCAAGCAGAACTGACAGATGGTTGTACAATGTGTAGGAATATATGTCTGTAGATAGTGTAGGACATATGTTAGGTGATGTGGGAAACATCTTTCCTAATTCTAGAAAATGAATGGCAGTAGATACTTGAGAGACAAAAAGAAGTACTGCTTCAGGCAACACATAACAAATTAGTGAAGCTCACTTCCAAAAAATCTGATAATCAATGTATAACATATTTCCCCTTTATCGTGGAAGGGTTAATGAGTGATAATTTTACAATTCTCTATTAGAATTCTCTGTCCTCAAATAAACTTAAGTTGGGAAACTATGAATTATGAGTCCTACAAGTAGCCTTCAGTGTAGTCTGCTTCAAGCATCTAAACATAAAGTGGTAAAGAAGGGCAAGCATGGCCCTAAAGCACGGTAATAGACCGTGCTTGCAACCCTCTTCTCCAATGTTCCCATACCTGATGTACAGTAGTACCTTGGTTACTGAGCATAATCCATTCCGGAAATATGCTTGTAAACCAAAATGCTCGTATATCAAGGCAAATCCAGATGCCGCAGCAGCCCCAACTCAGCATCTGCAAGCCAGTGGGCCCCACCTGGCTCCTGGAGAAGGGAAGGCGCAGCTGCTGTGACCCAGAAGCTGGCAGCCCCAACTTGGCCGGGCGGGGGAGCGGTGCTGGAGAAGTGATAGCAAAAAAGAAGCATCTCCAGTGCTCATTTTGCAAGACATTGCTCATTAATCAAGGCAAAAAATCATCAGAAGTTTTTACTCATTGATGAAAATACTCGTAAACCAAAGTACTCATAAACTGAGGTACCACTGTATAAGTAAAGGTTGGAAGGCAAGGTTCAATAAAGAATTATCAAGCAATCTCTAAAATCGTAAGAATAGTTACAACTTTAATATAAACTGGGTAAAGCATCAGATAAAAATATATACTGTATTTGATTTCATAAAAGCCTCACAACACATTTCCTGAAAAGCAAACCCCACAACCATCCAGATTATATTTAGAGGGGATGCCAGGGATGGGAGTGGAAGCAAATGATTTTCTCTCCTTCCTGTTCTGTTGATAGGATCAGGTCACACAATGGATTGTTCCTATAAGTAAATTAGCAATTAAAAACTATTGTTTGGAACTATACTCAAAGTTGAAGACTTTAATTCTTTCTTCCCCTAAAATGTCTGGAGGTTGAGTCATGGCAACTGGAGTTCTTTTTCTTGAGAGATTGAAACATTTCACTGCTCATCCAAACAGCTTCGTCAACTTCCAGATAAAGCCAAATAAACTCACCTGGATGACTGAGAATCTTCACAGACGTACTTCCCCTAACAGGGGAATTATTGATAGTGCATTTTTTAAAACATATCAGTGAACAGTGGTGAAGCACAGTAGCAAATTCGATATGGGATTTGCGCCTGCCATTTGCAGAAAATCTCTTCAGTATTTACTGCAATGCCTGGACATATTAATCAGTTATGTATCTTCTTATATGTTCAGCATCAACATCTGGTGTATCCACAAATGATGAAATCTAACATTCAGCATGAGTGAATTCATAATGTTATTTCTCCCAGACTTGCTAGAGAATCAAGTAAGTGTGTGTGTGTGTGTGTGTGTGTGTGTGTGTGTGTGTGTGTGTCTGTGTCTGTGTCTGTGTCTGCGTCTGTGTCTGTCTCTGTGTCTGTGTCTGTGAGAGAGAGAGAGAGAGAGAGAGAGAGAGAGAGAGAAGAAGAAGAAGAAGAAGAAGAAGAAGAAGAGATGGTTTCAGAGCCAATGGCATCTTTCAAATAATAACTAGTTTCATATAGGAGTGTCTGGTCTGTGTTAGCATACATTTCTTGTTGGAACAAAAGACTGATCTTAACTAGATTGTCTATGTGCTGTTTCCTACTACTTTTTGTCTTCCCTTGCAGCATCTTGTTGCCAAGACTTATTAAACGAGTACAGTCCTCATTGATCTGTTTTATTTCTAGCTCTATTTATTCAATCTGAGATACCATGCACATCTGGTTTCTTTCAGAAAATACTGCTTAGGAAAAGTATCCAAACCAATCTAATCAAGCATAAACCTACCTATAAATAACCAAGAACTTAACAATATCACTGTTAGGAAGATGTAAAAGAACACACACAAATATCAAATTCTTGAATATTGGCCATTACAGCTGGAAGGGTCCTCTGGACAGTCTGATTTTCCACACAAATTTGTTTCTGAGCTGTCTGCAATCTTCTGCCCTGGGTCCTCAGATGGCAAAAACAGCATAATTTACACAAAAAGGAAGATACCAGCAGGCTAGTATCTATGTGAGAAACTGTAAGAAAGCCAGGTACCTCAAACTTGATGAAAAGCAGGAAAAACAATTCATGAAAAAGCCTTAAGAGGCATCGTGTTTTGTTAGAGCTCCCAATTGTGTCTGCAGAATTCTGCATCATCAGATATTATTGCACAAATGTCCTTTGATCATCATCTCACTACCTTTACTGCTGAATACCAGAAATTTGGGGTCCAAATGAGCCCAAAAGGGCAACTCACCCTAACATTTCTGGATGAGAACTGATACTGCAATGTTGGCGAATCAATGGCACGAGTGCCAAAGGTGGCATGAGGAGCCCTTTCAGTGGGCACGTGACATTGCTCCCTCACAGCCATGCCACTTCCACCACTGCTCGCCGCTTCCATGCCACTGTGTTCCATGCAGAGAGCCAGGTTCATAGACGCAGTTTACACTCCAGCCACACAGCTCTGGTCATCCCAAACGTGACGTGGCTGGGGAGTAAACTGGGGCTACAAAGGAACCCACAACCCCCTACCCCCGCTTCGCCTGGCCCTCTTCACAGAGCCGTTTCGAGACCTCTGTGGCTGTGGGAAATTCGAAAGCCTGCTCTTCGATCCTCACTTTCCCAAAGGGTAGCACCTGAAGCATTTGTAACCCAGGATACCACTGTATTTGAGTTAAATTGCCGTATAGGCACTTTGCGAAAAATAAGTGGGTTTTAAATCACAGTTTGGGTACTTCATCTCTAAAAGGTTTGCTGTCACTGTGATACTGCATTTGTTAAATAATGGATGAAGAACATCTTCTCCCCTGACGCTCACCATTTTGGGAACAAAATCCTACAATCCCTTACTACTGCCCTTGTTAAGACAGGTTGCGAGATATTACAGGTCAAGACATTATTACATGAATGATTCTGTCTCTGCATGAAAATATTAAACAATGTATTTTCCAAGAAATCTCTGCAGTGAACAAGCTGTTCTTTTATTATATTATATCATTTGATCACACACAAGGCTGTTTTTAATTGCTTCCCATAGAACTTGTAAAGCCATCAGCATTTTTGCATCATAAAAGCTTGTCCTTGAGATGTTTTTGAGCTGATGATCCTATATTTTTGAGCTGATGCAGATGCCTTCAATTTTGTTGTTCTGTATAGGACAATGACAATAAAGATTTATCTTATCTTTTTCAAGGGACATTTTTTTTATGAATGAGTTTGTAGAATGCACCAATGTCCCACTGTTTTGTGCTCAGCTAAGCTAGATTTGTGTAATATTTCAGTTTTGATGAACTGATCCAGAACCAGCCTTTTTGCTACAGAATTGCCAATGAGCTATTTGTAATTTTACCACTTATTTTTCACAAAATGCCTATGCGGCAATTCAACATGCTCCACAGAATAAAACTAAAATTCTTCACAGGCAAAGATGCCTATCTTCTACTTTGCTTCCATATGTCCAGTAAAATGACACATAAATGTATCCCTATCATATCCAGATACATATAAAATAACTACTGACATGGTTTTCTGTTTAAAGACCTCCATCCCATACAGCCAGGCAAGCTGTATCCGGGCTGCCAAAGAAACAGAAAAGTTCCTGGGGAAATGTAAGACTATGAAGAGCCAAATTAAAACCGCTGTTGTTCAGTTCATCTGGATCTGGCAAGAAGTTAAAACAATGCTGCTAGTTATTTATAATTAAGAATATTTCTTGACAGCCCATTGCAGGAAATCTATTTAATTTAGCATTTTATTAGTAGGCTGATATAAAAGTTATTGAATCATCGCTTTTCTTATTATTTCCATTTGTTCTGGCTGCATTTATCTGGCATGTCTGTCAGCACTGATGCTTCCTCTTTTTCCCCTGTTTGATGAAAAAAAGGAGCAACACAGAGAAAGGTTTGGGTTTTTAATCAGTTTTGTAGAGCAGGGGCGTAGCTAGAGTTTAGAATGCCCAGGGACAAACTCAGTTTTTGCACCCTCTCCTCACTCCCTCCCCCCCCAATGCCTCACCCACCCAGCAAGAAGGGCCAGATCCTGGGGAACCAGTGTGGGGGGGAGAGAAAGATCTCTCCTTCTCATGCCCACTTTGTGGGTCTCCTTTCCAGTTAAGGCTCTGCTCTGCAAACCACACAGCATGTGGATAGCACCAAGCAGGCAAATTTTTTTCTAAGCACGCTTTACCAAGCCTTAGTGGGGGGGGGAGGGAGGGAGCAATTGACGGAGGTGCTGCTTGGGGGGGAAAAAACTGCCTGCTTCCCTCTCCTCCTTTTCCCCAACTAAGGATCGCCAAAGCTGCCTAGATGCCCTAAGCACACCAGATCTCGCCTGATTTCAGAAGCTAAGCAGAGTTGCCCCTGGTTAGTACTTGGATGGGAGGCCACCAGGGAATACCAGGTGCTGTAGGCGCCTGCAGTAGGAACTGGCAAACCACTCCAGTATTCCTGCCAAGAAAACTCCATGGACATGGGGTCACGAAGAGTCGGTCACGACTGTAACGACACAACACACACACAAGGATCGCCAAGCCTTAGCGGGGTGAAAGGAGGACTGCTGGCTGGATGGCAAATGGCTTCCTCCTCCTGCTCCCCCTCCAGGCACCCCCAGATTGCTGTGCACCCCGAGGCAAATGCACTCTTCCACCCCTCCCTAGTTATGCCAGTGTTGTAAAGCACATGAAACAATAGCATTTATATCATGTTCATTTAAACAAGTTTGCTTAAAATTTGTGACTTGAGATAAATGCCCACCTCCCTAAATACTCTTAAGGGCCTAGCTTAAAACACAAACACAAACAAGGGGGAAGTGCCACATGCAAATTATAATCTATATTTCAAATTTCAAAGCAGGCACTTACTGTGCACACTTCACCTCATCATAGGCTTGCATTCTAATCAAAAGCTGAGAGCTAGGAGAGTCGTGCACATTTTAAAAGCCTTACTACTCAACAATATATTTAAAACAATGATCATTGCTTACTGCTCTATTAAAAAGAAAAATTAAATCTCTAGATGATGTGTGTTAAGTAGAAAAATATTTGACTCTATTCAGTTTAAAGATCATATTACAACCATCTTCAATGAATATTTACAACTCTCCACCACTACCCTGAAGGTTAACTAACTCAAAATGCTAGAAGCACAGCATTAAAATATCACTTATGTTAAAGATACAAGCCCATCTGGAAAATGCACGAGAGAGGGGAGGGAGAGAGAGAGAGAGAAAGAGAGAGATTCCAAATCTGAAATTTACATATATTCACATGACATTTTATGCCAAAACTTGGTTGGGAACTCAGGCAAATTAACACACAGCTCCAAGATATACAACTCTGAATTATGAACCACTTACCTTTCTTTGATTAACTCTTCTGTAGCTTTCCATCCATAAGCTAAACTGTGGAAAACTAGATTTTTTGCGTTTTTTCCTGTCTCTTATCCAAAGAGGATAAGAGAGTCACACTACTTTGCCCCAGAGGTTCCAATCCATAGCCTGCAATTTTTATTTTATTTTATCGTATGAAAAAGGCAGGCAGAGATGGATGATCCAGATTGGGACCCGAATAGGGGACAAAGGGCTAACATTTGCGAGCTATAATGATAGGGTCCCACTTCAGATAAAGTGGCCATTTAGCTCAGTGGTTCTCAACCTGTCGGTCCCCAGATGTTCCTGGACTGCAACTCCCAGAAACCCCTTCCAGCACAGCAAGTGGTAGAGGCTTCTGGGAGTTGCAGTCATCCGGGGACAGGTTGAGAACCACTGATTTAGCTAATCCCCAAACACAGAGAAATGAGCCATGAAATGCATGTTGTATACTGAAAGTAATATGTAGTTGGTCTTAACTACGGTAACACCTTGGTTTACAAGTTCCTTGGTTTATGAGTGTTTTGCAAGGCAAGCAAACATTTATTCTAAATTTTGCCTTGATCAACAAGCAAGGTCTTGCAATACAAGCACTGCAGGTCACATGATCACACATGAGCCAATGGTGGCTCTCTTTCTCTCCACCTGCTAAATTGGGGGTGATTGTCTGGAATGTTTCATCTCAGGCAAGCCTCCAAAGCAGAGGGATGAGAGAAGAATGGAGGTTTCCCTTGAACCAGCCTGGAACATTTTCAAAGGGGAGTGCACGTTAGGGGTTTGTTTTATTTTTCTTTATATTTTTGATCAATCTGTTTTCAGCATCCTTTCGTATTTTTCAAACCATTTCTAGTCATGGGGCAGCTAGACAAGTGTGTGTAGGGCTACACATTGCATTTTATTGATGTCACATTAAAAATCCAGAGTAAAATCCAGTTGTTAGTCCTAAACAGAGCAGATTTCGCAGCCAGGTACCTAAACCATGGTGTGGACATGGACTCCTAGTCAACTTCTTTTGTGAGTTTTTGCATTTTGTGTGTACAGTATGTGGTCTATGGGGCTTCAGAACGAATCATCTGAGTTTCCATTATTTCATATGGGGAAATTTGCTTTGATATGCAAGTGCTTTGGTTTTGCAAGCATATTTTTGCTCGTAACCAAGTTATCACTGTTTAGGCCTTCAGGACTTTAAGGGCTTCAGGCAAGGAACGATCTCAAACATTATTGATCAGAATTCTATTGGCAATGTATGTGTGTTTAAGGAACACTGGATACATTGCAGTGGCAAGCAGCCAGTGATTTATGATATGCCAGCCCCATTCCTTAGCTTTCAGCCAGGAAAGCAACCAGCACCTTGTTAATTAGTGACAATCTGCTGCCATGATTTAGCATGATTTCACACACATAAATTCTTGGCTGTGTCTATGTTCTCTGCCATCATGTTAGAACTGACTTATAGCAACCCTAATGGGGCTTTCAAGGTAAGTTGAGATATGTAAGGAATGGTTTTACCAGTTTCACTCCCCCAGTGAGTTTCCATGGGCAAGTGCAGATTCCATCCCTGTTCTCCTGAGTCCTAATACATCAAGGAACAGTATATCACTGAGTCTTGTACATCACCAAGTCACAGTAAAGATAATACTGCCCATGACAAAGTTGTTGAGATTGGGAACAGGACAGTAAAATGAACTGAGTGCTGGACAATGTAACCAAGACAGGCAGAGTCAAGGCAAGGACAGGTACTTAGAGGGAGAAGAGAAGAATCTGAATGAGGGCCCAGGCAAATCAGCACATAGCTTCAGGGTATACAACTCTGAATTATGAGCCACCTACCTCTCTTTCATAAAGCATTCTGCAGCTCTGTGTCCAGAAGCAAAACTGTAAAGACTAGACTCTAAGAAAAAATGCAGGCCTGTTTCTCAATGTATGCTATTACAATGATGAAGTGTGCTAGGATTTATTATGGAATATTGCTTTCATTCTGGTGGCCAGAAATGTTCCCTTATAACTGTAGCACCAGATCACTTACGCTGCTTGTCGCAGAAAAATAATATAACTTGCTCCTTAAACAAATTAACAAGAAAAGTCATAAGAACATAAGAACAGCCTTGCTGGAACAGGCCACAGCCCATCCAGTCCAGCATTCTGTCTCACACAGTGGCTCACCATTTGCTTCAAGGTATTCCCAAGCAGATGTCTTCACCTACTAAAGATTCCCTGCAAATGGCATTGAGAAATATCCTGCCTATCTCTCCAACCTAGAGGTTGTACTTAGGCATCCATAATGACAGCCATTGATACCCTTGTTCCCCATGAACTTGTCTAATCCTTTCTTAAAGCTGTCAAGGCTGACAGCTGTCGCTACTTCTTTTGGCAGGGAGTTCAATAGACCAGTGATTCACTGGGTGAAAAAGTACTTTCTTGTATTTGTTTGACATGTAGTACCCAAAAGTTTCATGGAGTGCCACCCTAGGTCTAGTGTTGCGTGAAAGGGAAATCAGCTTTTCCGTATCTAATTTGTTCACACCATGTATGATTTTATAAATGTCAATCACCTCACCTCTTAGGCTCTGTCGTTCAAAAGTAAGAACATAAGAACATGTGTCCGGGAGCGCACGAGACTAGATATCTGTCTCTTCATACCACTCCCCTGCATCTGGTCCTTGAAGTACCCCAGTTTTAAGCCTAGAGATTACACATCTCCATCATGGTTTGTAACCTGTGATGGACTTCTCCTCCAGGAATCTGTCCAATCCCCTTTTGAAGGCATCCAGGCCAAATGCCATCACCACATCTTGTGGCCGGGAATTCCACAGACTAACAACACACAGAGTAAAAAAAATTTCTTTTGTCTGTTCTTACTCTCCCAGCCCTCAATATGAGTGTATGTCCCCTAGTTCTGGTATTTTGTGAGAGGGAGAAGAGCTTCCCTCTATCCACTTTACTCATGTCCTGCATTATTTGGTACGTCTCAATCATATCCCGCCTTTTTTCCAGACTAAAGAGCCCCAAATGTTTTAGCGTTTCCTTATAAGGGAGGTCTCCCATCCCAGTAATAAGTCCATTGCTATAACAAGCCGCAGTGGGAGGAAGAGAAGGAGGAAGAAAAGCAGAGGTGGGGAGAGGTGGGGGCTGGGCAAGATGGGGGAGGCGGAGGCAGCGCGTGGCTTTATCCACCGCCAGGCACCCTGCAGGACAAAGAGGAGGAAGAAGAGGAGGGGGCAATGGGGAAGGATGAGGAGGCGGTGGCAGTGCATGGCTTTGGCCACCACCAGCAGGACAAAGAGGAGGAGGAAGAAGAAGAAGAAGAGGAGACATGGGGGTGATGGGGGAAGCAGCAGCAGCTATTGTTAAGAAGAAGAAGAAGAAGAAGAAGAAGAAGAAGAAGAAGAAGAAGAAGAAGAAGAAGAAGAAGAAGAAGAAGAAGAAGAAGAAGAAGAAGAAGAAGAAGTAGAAGTAGTAGTAGTAGAAGTAGTAGTAGTAGTAGTTCTGGAAAAAACTGCAATCCAGCTACAGTGGTAGCTTGTATAAAGGAATAAATTTGTTCCAAATGAAATTATGTTAAGCAAATTCTCCCTTATACAAATTTCCCATAGAAATGCATTTCAAATGGAGTAATCCCTAATTGCGACCATTTTTATGTTGTACGGATTCACCCCATCTCCAGAATTTTTTATGTTGTACAGATTTTATGTTATACAAGCCTTTTGTTATATGAGGGTCCACTGTATATTACTTCTATGGCTCATCAGTGAGTTTCATAACTGAATAAGAGCCACCAGTTTGTGAGTTTATAGGATGGAGGATATGGGGTCACTCATTTGGCAGGCAGGCGCCTATAACATGCATATTTTGTACTCAACCTAGGTGTGTCTTTGAGTAACAATAAATTGCACACCGACTTGTGACACAACTCTACGGGACTCTCTGACTGTGGCAGCCCACACACATTTATTTAATTATATAAACCTAAAAGTATGTTCCTTTTTTTAAAAAAAAGTCTGTTGTTAAATAGACAGAGGAATGTACCAAAAGTACAAGATACAAACCTGTACATCATATGTCCCATTAAGCAAGACAGGCCTCTGGGGATTGATGTCTTGTAGGACCCCTGACAGCACAGAACAATTGACCTTCTGGAAGTCTTTGGAGTGGCTGAATTGCACCATGTTGTGGAGAGCCAAAATTTTAGTGTCGAGCTCAGTATCCTGCCTGGTGCGGTTGTGCAACCCAAGGTGGTACTTGCGGAAGTGTTTGATGAGATCTGTGGGGTCATTTCCATAGTAACCATAGCCACAGATGTTGCATTTGAAGTCCTGAAGCTCTGGAGACAGAGGCGCCGTATCTGGGTTCTCATTAGCCAGTGAATCTGTTTTCAGTTTGTTTGGCCTTAAGTCCCCATCCAAAGGCACTTGTGGGTTTTTTGAGGCCACCAAGGCTGGGCTTGAACCCCGGCCTTCAGCCTGGCTGCTTTGCACATGCACCACTTCATTTGTAGATTTTGGTGACATGCAATGTTCTTCATTTTTCTCCATCAGATCTCCCGATGGGGTGCAGACCACATCTTGGGTGTCATCTGCATCTGATCTGAGAGGAGACTTCAAGGACTCAGAGATTCCCCCAACAGCTGGGGATGAGAAGGCCAGCATATTTTTGTCTGTCACCTCATCATGAGGAAAGGATGGAACATTTCCTCCCTTATTGTGGCTTTCATAATTAAAGCCAGCCTTTTCACACGTTGATGAGCTTTTCAAGTCCTTTCTAGTGCTGGGAGATGACTCTGGGATATGCGTGCAAAACCCCTCCTCATTTTGCTCCAGAGCCTCACCCAGCTCAGTGTTTTCTTGCATCTGACCGGCAGAAAAATCCTGCTTTCTTTCAGTATTGTCACTTTCAGTACCTGGTGACTTGAGAGTCTCTGTTTCACCTTCACTAGTAATGTTTCTTAGAGGGGGATTCTTTTTCCGGACCATATCTGAAAAATATGAGAGAGATAGAGAGAGGGGCAGCGGAGAGAGAGAGAGAGAGAGAGAGAGAGAGAGAGAGAGAG
>JAHTLZ010000204.1:15590263-15616328 GCA_023846285.1 Phrynocephalus versicolor | reverse complement strand
TAATAATAATAATAATAATAATAATAATAATAATAATAATAATAATACAGTACAGCTGCCATGTTCAAAGCCCTGCTTTATTCAAGTTTGCATGTGCAGCTGTATGCACTTATAAGGATTCTCCTTCTAGGTTGTGAGAATATTTGTGAATAGAGCTTGCATGCACACTCACACTCCCATCAAAAACTTAGTGCTGAGTCTAAACATGTCTGGATGTATGAGTGAATTTCCCAAAACTTACAACAGAGAAGGAAACACTTACTAATTTTCACCATATCCCATTGCTTTGATTTTTTTAAAAATGCATACTTTTGCCGCTGTGCTTCACCTAAAAGTCAAAGCTGGTGGGAAAAGTATTTTTCCCTACATCATATACTGGACAGATTTTACAACAGTGTGACTTTCTTCACCACTGCAGCTGGTGGGAGAGAAGAAATAGTGGGGGAACAAGAGGGGGATCATGATCTAGGAGTCCAAAGCTTAGTCCTAACAAAGCCATAGAGCACCCCATATGTGAACCACCACAAAGAAAAAATGTCACTGGCTGAAAGGGCATCTGCAGAAATAATTAATGCCAGGGGAGAGATGAAGGAGAGACTGGAATATATTAATACCTATATATTGTTGACCTGCATACAGTTTTTACTTTTGTCCATATAAAGGAATACCAAATACAGTGGACCCTTGTATAACATACAGCTTGTATAACATAAAATTTGTACAACATAAAAAATTCCGGAGATAGGGAAAATTTGCTTAACATAATCGTCTATGGGGCAAATCGGTACAACATAAAAATGGGATCACTCTGTTTTAAATGCCTTCCTATGGGAAATTTGTATAAAGGAAAATTTGCTTAACAGAATTTCATTTGGAACGAATTAATTCCTTTATACAAGGTACCACTATATAGGATCCCGAGAGTGCACTCGCCCTTTCCCCAACCCCACCAACATCTGTGACTGACACAGTATTATGGAATGCAAATGCTGCCTCTACCAGCAAAGTTGCAATTCCACAGTACAGTGGTACCTTGTATAAAGGAATTAATTTGTTCCAAATGAAATTCTGTTAAGCAAATTTTCCTTTATACAAATTCCCCATAGGAATGCATTGAAAATGGAGTAATCCCTAATCACGATCATTATGTTGTATGGATTCACCCCATAGGCGATTCTTTTAAGCAAATTTCCCCTACCTCCGGATTATTTTTTTTGTTGTTGTACATATTTTATGTTATATAAGCCATTTGTTATATGATGGCCCACTGTATTATATTGCCTTGCCACCAGCTTTGTCAAGAAGAAGGCTTCAAAGAGTAAATGATTTTAGTGGACATATTCTAACTAAATTTTTGCAGGTTTAGATATTAGATCAACATTTTGGAAGCCAGGTATTGCACCGTTCTAATGTCTCTAAAAATCCCACCCCCCATCATATATCTGAATTCTGCTCAGGGTAGTACTCATTGTTGTGAATCAGATAAGGATATTAATATTAAAGAGAAGTAGAATGTACGGTAAATTGTTTCAAAAGAATTATTATGCTAATGTCTTCTGCTTCCTCAAAATACAGATCTGAAAACCAGAAACTAGACACAATTAACATTTCTGAGCAGAGAAATGAGCAGCTTATCAAAAATTATGCTTTACACATCATTTTAAAAGGTACAATACCAACATAAATATGATGGAGAAATTGACATATTATGATTTGATAATAAACCTGTTATTATTTGCACCTTTTAACTATCTTTTCTTCTCTTTCATTTCCTAACTTCTTGGGAAGCAAGTTAACTAGAAACAACAGAATGGGAAAGTTTCTAATGCAATGATATGTTAGAAGTACTGTACATTATATGTATACTCGAAGGCTTTCACAGCCGGGATCTGATAGCTATTGTGAGTTTCTCAGGCTGTTTGGCCGTGCTTCCTGAGCTCCTTGAGTTCCCTGAGTCTGGAGAAACGTCAGGAAGAAAAACTTCCAGAACATGACCAAACAGCCCAAAAAACAATGGTGATCTGTTAGAAGGTTGAACAAATTTAAATAGTCATCTTGGCTTCTCCACACACAACAAATATAACATGAAGCCATGCTTTTATTTCAGAACAAGATACATTACATCCTCCAACTATAAGCCTTTGTCATTTTTGCTTTTTCACTGTTGTTATTATTAGAAACTACCCCAGTTCTTCAGTGTGCAGAAGCAAAATAACTTACCCCTCCAAATATCTATATTTTCACAAATCCTGTACACTGCAGTCAAATTTACAGAACTCTGGGTTTTGTCCCTTATTGAATCCATCAGCTTTTCTTGCAAGGCTTGGATAAACTGGCAAGTGAAGTCAAATATAATTTATATATACCATCTGAAAACCATGAAACCATGTATGGAGGCAGGCTACCTGGATGACTGAGAATCTTCACAGACATACGGCAACAATAGGTTTACTGCCACTCTCACAGACTTGGGTAGATTGGGAGAAACATATAGAGGGCTATGTTTAAAAAAAACAGCTTTGCTGAAGGTACAAATCAACCATGATGAGGGGTGCCTCCAAACTTGGTCTGACATGGTCAGAGGATGGTTTGAAAGCACAGGCACTTCCTTTAGCAGTATCTCATGACTGAGTACAGTGCTGAGCTACAGTATAGTCCCCTGAACAACACAAGTGAATTCTACTTCCGTGACCAAACTGCAAATTCTAGGATCCCATAGCAATTGATATGGTATCAAACTACAGTTATTCTGTAGATTAAATGAATTTATGTACCTTAAAATATGCCTACTTGCACAGGGAATACTAAGATGTGTCAACTATGGGTAAGGAAAAAGAAGTTTGCTGAGAAATATTCGAGAAAGGCCCTCCTGGTTTTAAGTAAACCAGAACTACCTACTCTTCCAAAGAAAAGAATTGTGGAGGTTGTTACAAGAGATAACTAAGAGGGTAGACTGAGGTTGCAACTGCTCCACCATCAAAAAAGAAAATAAGCATGATCATACAGGACAAGGAGCATTAAAGAGGACATGTATCACCAAAAAGGAGAACAGTTCTTCAGACAAAGGGCCACCTTTTCTAAAAGGGGACATATGGTCACCCTGGGCTAGACCCCCTTACTTTTTAAAGCATGATCCCTATAAAGGACTTAGACAAAAAGCAGAAAACAGCACAGATACCTCTGCACAAATGTCTGCTTTTTGTCCAGGTCCCTGACAGTGCTTCTGCTAAACAGGGCAGCTGGGAGAATTGATCTATCATATAGATAAGCTGCAGTCCCTTCCCTTACTTTTCTTCCTTCCTGTCACTGCCCCCACAATACTGTTCTCGGCAAACTTAAATGGGGTATACTTTAGCTAAAATTAGGAGTGAGAGAGTAATGATTACACCAAGGGTGTTTTCTTCCTCACCAATACTGATTTCAATACGGTACCATTGAGCTACTGCTGTTGCAGATACAAATACACTAAGATACACAGAAATCACAAACTTTCATCTCAATACCCCTTTGGAAATAATATCTGTTTCTCTCAAAACCTGGGTAAATAGTCACTCATTATGCCATTCTTCTTTTCTCAAACATGTGTCCTGTTGAATAGGTCAGTGGCAGGCCCTGCTCAGTAGGAAACAGAATAAGGAAGCTACATTGATGGAAAGTTTCCTAATAAATGCAGATAGCATGAGCTCCTTGAGCTAGCAAGGAAGGTAGCTAGACAGTAAAGGCATTGCACATTCTCACTGTAAATGAGGGTGGCCTATTGCCACAAGTGAGTGAGTCATAAGCCCTGTGTCTTATCAGGGCTCCTGATCTTGCTTAAGGCAACAAGTGAATTAACAATCATTTTAGTTGTTTGCACTGACATGTACTGTAAAGACTTTTAAACATAGCCAAGAATGGAAGTATATTGGGAGCAGAGCTGATTTCTTTTTTATTTTCTTTATTTTTATTCCATCTTTCTTCCATAAAGGGACCCCAGACGGATTAAACAAAATTGAAAATTTTGAATTAATATAGTGCATTAAGGCAAACAAAACAGCTGACATATCTTGAGGATAATATTAAGAATAGGATGTCTAATTTTTTCACCTCCCTCCCCTTTTCCCTGTTGTCTTTTTCTTAAACTGCACAACTCAAGGTAGGAACTCCTGATATTTATATTTGTATAACACTTTGGTAAACACTGTGTATGAAAAAAAAGGTTATAAGCAGTTCAAACATACTTTATATGATAAACTGTTTGTTTGTTTGTTTGTTTTTGGCTGTAAGACTCCCCCATGTTTGCAGAGACAAGACATGGACAGTTTTGCAAACACACTGTTCTCTCCTCGGTTCATTTCTGTATACAAGACAACCCCCAATTTTTCATCTAACAATTTTAGACAAAAATATAGTCTTAAAATGTATTCCCAAAGGCTTTCACAGCCAGGATATGATATCTGTTGTGAGTTTTTCGGGATGTTTGGCCGTGTTCTGGAAGTTTTTCTTCCTGACGTTTCGCCAGACTCTGTGGCCGTCAATCTTCAGGGGGCAAAGAGCTCAGGGAACTTGGAGTTCTCTCTGTGTTCAAAGCACAGAGAGAACGTCTAGTTCCCTGAGCTCCTTGCCCTTTGAAGATGCAGGCCACAGAATCTGGTGAAATGTTAGGAAGAAAAACTTCCAGAACACGGCCAAACAGCCTGAAAAACTCACAACAGCAATCTTTTAAAAGTTAATTTCAAAAGACGTGATTAGTAAGCATCTGTGGGGAATTACCATGGATACTCGAATATAAGCCGACCCAAATATAAGCGGAGGGCGGGGGGTTTTAACACCAAAAAACTGGTAAAACGTATTGACTCAAGTATAAACCTAGGGTGCCTTTTCCAATGGGCAGGATCTGCCCTCATGGCTCCCCAAGCTGGCTGAGTGCTCTGGAGGCGGCAGAATAGGCAGGCCTAGCTCTCCGCTATCTTCACTCAAATGTAAGCCAAGGGCATTTTTATCAGGGAAAAATAAGGACTGAAAAACTCAGCTTATATTCAAATATATACGGTTCAAAATATTGTTGCTGCTGTTGTTATTATTACTCAAACTTATGAGCATATGCAATTAGGAATTTCCATCAACAGTAGCCTGGACGGCTACGGTTAAGTACTGGCTACGTCTCCACTTTCATATACGCCCCAATTCTTTGTTAAATGATTTACTGAGAGATGCTTATACTTCAAAATGGCATCAGAATATCACCACCAAAATAGCATCCATGGGAATAGACTTAGAATCCTTATCGGTCTGTAGTGAAAAGTATATATATAATGTTACTCACCAAAGAATTTGGGATATAGAAAGACAAACTATCATTGAGGGAAGTAATTCTATTTGCTCCCCTTTAAATCATGGTCTACTTTGTAGTTTTGAGCAGGGAGCCAATTATTTTAGAAATCTGTTAGATCCACAGGTTATTTTTACTTGGATGTGGCAGCTACAGATGCTGATATGTTGCATTCAAACCAGTCTTTCTTAGCCTTTGGGCTATAAGATCTCCTTCCCATATTTCTCTTTCCATTTATTTTAAATACGGCAATCACCTAGGAAATTCTGCACTTTGCATTTCTCATTATGTAAACAAAGAGTACTTATCAAACTAATAGGAAGGTGGCAACTCCAGAGGGTTTGTGGTCACTTATCAACCACCCGCAGCACTTATTTATGCGGATGATGTCCTATTATCTATGAACAAGAAGGGGCTCAAGAGAAGCTTGAATAAGCTTAGAGAGTTTAGTGAGTTAGAACACCTTAAAACAAATTACGCAAAGTCTAAAGTCTTGATCTTTGGAAGGCAGCCCCCCAAATTCAATTGGTGTATTGGTGAGGACAGGATAGAACAAGTACACACCTTCAAATATTTGGGAGTGCATTTTGATGAGAGAAACTGCTGGAAAACACAGGTCAAGGCTGTTAAAATCTCAGCGCAGAAATCTAGTCATGCTCTAATTAAATTTTTTCACTCCAAGGGCGGCAACTTGTTATCTCCAGCTTTAAAGGTCTTCTCAGGAAGGGTGATTGCACAAATGCAATATGGAATTGAGATCTGGAGTTTGGACCCAAACATCCTACATACGCTTGAAGTAGAACAGAATAAATTCCTGAGGCACATCCTGGTGGTACCACAAGGGACCCCAGCAGCCTTCCTTAGAGTAGAAACAGACATGGTCTCCATCAAAGCTAGGATAACTCTTGCCATATTCTCTTAATATAAGAGAATTTTGGACATGCCTGACCATCGTCTCCCCAAACGTTGTCTGATGGAGCAGTGGAAGAGTGGTGGATGGGCCACTTTGGTACAAAACCTTTTGAAATCTAAATCTCTCTCCACTGATATTTATGTGTTCCCAGGAGTTAAATGTATGCTGAAGGAGTGGATATATAAACATGACAATGATCAGGACCTTGCCCTAATCAGTTCTTCAGCCTTCTCTCACTGGTACCATTTATGGAAAAACAATCACTCAAGGGCACATTATTTACATTCTCTCACTATTCCCTCTTTGAGAACAGCCTTTACTGAACTCCGCTTCCAAACTATGCCAACTGCTGTCTTGGATGGAAGGTACAGTAATGTACCCAGACACCGAAGACTTTGTATTTGTGGTGCAGGTGAGATAGAGGATCTGGCTCACTATCAAATTGCCAACTCTACCATAACCCAAGAGCCAACCTTCTAGGAAACATCTTGGCCCCTCTGCAGGTGGAGAGTCCCTTGGTTAAAGTGGGTAGGCTGCTTTCAGACTGTGACCCTTTATTTGTGCCAACTTTCTGAGTACAATTGTGGTGAGCTGTGTAGGGGACTCCCTGATATGAGGTGGTATCAGTGCTCTCTTCTACCCCCTCCTCTCTGACAAGAGAGGTCAACTCCAGAGATCCCTATTTATATGGCTTCCTTTTTTTTAATGCCATGATTGTTTTATCTATTTATCTTTTCTGTAATGTTGTAGCCAAGACAATAAACTTTATATTGATATCAACCACTCAGGTCCATCACTGATCACCCATCTCCCTCCCTGAGAAATGGGTTGTCTCTAATCAAACAGGCTTTTGCTGGACTCCTAGAGAAGACTGATCCACCATTATCATACAATTATTTTCCTTTTCCTAGAATGACTCAGATGTCACTTCTATAGACACCACAACCTCAGAGTGCCCAGAAATCCTGCATTAAAATATAATATAGCTAGAATAAGTTTCATTATTCAGCATTCTGAGAAGCAGGAAGTACAGGCAAAGATTCTCTCCAATTGTTGTCCACCGGTGATGATGGTTTTAGTGGACCATAACATCTGGAGGGCTAGCAATGTCCAGTGTCAGTACAAAAGCATTAAAATATTAGAAGCTATATTCACCATTCTATTGATCCCATGAATGGGATTTTTATCTAGGGTAGGCCCATGATCAGGTTCAGTCTGAAGTAAATGCATGGTGTTTTGTCCTTGTGGTTTCTGTGTATGTATGAAGGAAAAGAAATAACACTACTAGGAGCAGTGCTGATAAAAAATAATTATCAGAAAAGCAAAGAGATCTACAACATCCACTCATGTAATCCTGACCCAAAAAACATCCTACAATCATGGTTTTAGAAATGCACACACATCACACATATACACATACATATATATTTGTCAGGGCCTGTTTTCCAAGACTCAAAAGTCCAATCTAAACTTTTGTCGAAAATGAAAGGGGGGGCATTCTATAGTGTCTTGTTCATTTCATATTTAAAGTTACTCTGCATGTATCAATTACTTTTGATTTTTTTTTCAGAATAACATGTCTTAAATCCTTTATAAACAGAAGGAGCAGTCTCTTTCAAACAGCTCTTATCAAATAAATCTCTCATTAATTCAAATGAAATTAAGTAATAGCAATATGTTCTATTACCATATGCTTTAGAGAACTAGGCAGATTAATAGTTGTCTAGCTTCTTGAATATGAGATGAATTAGGTTTTAAGAGAGTAGATTTCAAATATGAAGCATAAGTCTAATTCCAGCTTATCAGCTACCTCTCAGTTTTAAAACAACCATGAGAAATAATATTAATCCTGTCAAAAGAAAAAGAAAAAGAAAAAGAAAAAAGGGAATATTTGAAGGGCGGAAACTAGAAAACTATGCTGCACTATACTTCTGGAAAAGAATTACATCTGTAATGCTGTATAGATAACAAATGTTAAATTCATTTTTGACACTAAAAAGTACTACATATTGAAAAATCTTTCTCACCCCACAAAAAGGATTGTTTTGAAGTGCTGCTGCAAAGCATACAAAAGCATGCCTGATGCATGAGTCGAACAGGGTGCCATATTATCCCTCTGAACAGTCAGTAGTACAGTTCACTGAGAGTCAGTACAAGCTTTTCTAATTTAGAGCCAGCGTTTAGTGACTCTTCTCTTTATCCTTACAACTAACTACCCTACGAGAAGAGTTAGACTGAGAGGCTGTGGTCTGTTCAGGACCACCCAGCGTGCATCATGTCTGTGCTTGAGTTCTAATATGCCCAAAGTCACCCCACCAGTCTCCTGCACCTCAGAGCCTCTCAGCAAGCCCACACTGGCTTCTTGATCTTCCTCCAGTCCGGTAACGCAGATAACGACCTTTCCTCTATAAATGAAAGAACATGTTCAGTTCAGCTTTGGCGGTCTGTAAATGTCTTCAGCCATCTGAATTATTTAAAGCCTCTTCACATATGTGTCAGTCAACAACATATGTTTTCTATCTTGTTCCTGTATAAGGACATAATATGTGAGACCAGAACCACTGCCTCTTTTACTTCCATGTTCAAGTCCCTACATTCTGCTTGTATACAAGGAGCTTCCATGTGGACAACTGGGCAAAGGGCCAAAGTCCTGAATTTTAATAGGTTCTGTGAAAAAGCCAACTGGTTGAGCTTGGGAGGGCAATTATATGGGTAAAGTGACACTTTACTGCTATGCAAATTACTATTAAACTGAAGAGAATAGGTCCACACTTTCTGGAGATTATTTCTTTTCTTGAGTGTTCTCAATAGGTCTCAAACAAGATTTGCATTGTGTAGTCATTTTAGCTGATGTGTGAAGATATCACTTTCTCGGAAGGCCAGCTAATCTCCTTATATAGAATTCAAATGATTACTCAATGTAGTGAAATCACTACTAGCCCTTCATATTGTCCAAGCCTTCTCTTAACAAGCAGCTTCGCCATTCACACTCAGCTATGTCATTTCTTACATATATCTAGAGCAAAACAGTGATATATATATACTGTTGTTATATAACATGTTGGCAAACCATTTTGTTTCTAACTGGACAAAATCCTGTTGTGTAGTATAGTAAATCACACCACATCAGCGGCATTAAATCAATGTGAATTTTGGTGAATCAACTCCTCTGAAATTTCCGATGATTCAAGTGAGCCTAATTTAACTGTAACCTACTTTAGCATAAGCCACAGTTTTAGAAGTCCCATTTGAATCTATGGAAGTTTTGGTATTCACCAAACTCACATTGATTTAATGGATCTACTGTAATGTGATTTACTGTTACACCATAAAATGTTGGCCACTGTGTCACCAATAATAACATGGAACATTACCTAAACTTTCTATAATAGAAAGCAGGTGATGAATTCACAATCATAACCAGAGTGGGCAAAAAAATAGTTTTTTAAATTTAAAAAAAAATTGTTTTCATTTAAATCATCAAATAACACAGTCTGTCTTAGCTTCTTCATTCCCATGCTGATAAAAATCAGCAAAAGAGAAGGAGAGAATGAGAACCACTCAGAGTGCTCTCGCTGCCAGATGGGCAGTATAAAAATAAAATAAATAAATAAATAAAGTACTAGAATGACTTCATGCTTTTCTGGACTGACAAATACTACAAGCTGATAATATCAACCGTGGGCATCCCACTGCTTATAATTTGGGTAAGATTGAATCCTATGACTGCTTTTGCCTCTTCCTCTTTCTCTCTCCCTTCCTCCACCCCCATTAAGTGTCTCCTGGTAGATGATACTGAAAAACTTGCTGACTTTCAAAAATGGTCAAGAGATAATCCATCAAGCTCTGCCAACACTATCACTACCACCACTCCCCACCCCCAATTAAACTACTATTTAATTAGTTTCAGCACCCAAGAAATAAAACAATGAACCTAAAAGAGAGTGAATTATCAGCCTATCCCCTGCACAAATTATGTTGCTTGTTGCCAGGCATGAATGGACTGGTAGGAGAAAATACTACATGAGTAAGCAATTTGTCAAAAAAAAAAGCATAAATACAAAGATGTACATAGTAACATTGGGGTTTAGAGAAGAGATGGGCATGAAATGGAAAATTAGTGCTTCATTTCGTTACTCATTGCATTTTGTTTCATTACTAATTGACTTTTTAATAGAAGTATTGTAACAAAATGAAATTAGTAATGAAATGATTTGAAAGCTGCCACCACCTAGGTGGGTTTTTTGAAAGGTGGGGGACAGCCTGATCTGTCAAAAAACTGAAAAACAACCACCTGGGTGGCAGCAGCTTCCGAATTGTTTCCCCATACATACCTGCAAAAAAAAAAAAAAAACAGCTTGGAAGTGGGGAGCAAGGCAGAATGGAGCAAGCAGCTGTCCATTTCAATTTCTTGCTGCTTGCTCCATTCTCCCTTGCAACCACACCTGCTGTGAACCGGGAGCGGAGTAGGGAGGCTTTGGGGGCAGGAAATTCAAAAGCCTTCCTCCTCCGCTCTCCAATGCTCACCACCACCACCCAGCTGATTTTGACAGCTCAAGCTGTCAAAACCAGCTGGGTGGCGGTGGCAAAATCCAAGCAGAGAAACAGCTGCTGGATCTCGCTTCAGCCCATTGCCTGAAGCGAGATCTTGTAGCGGCTCCACGGTTCGGTTCCTCCGAACTGCAAACATCATTTCAGTTCAGTTCTTGATGACACGCTGTCTGCCATTTTGTTTCATTTTGAAACATTTTGAAACCTTATGAAATGATGAAACTGCATGTTGTTTACCATATGGTGCCCATCCCTAGTTTAGAGATGTGAGCAACCTGAATTATACCGATTTTAAAAACCTCTACTTGTTAACTACATTTATGTAGTCATCACACAGAAACAAGGTCCTCTGGACAACTCACTAACAAAATATTAAAATGTCGTAACAAGCAATATTATTAAACATTTAGTATTTTAGGATTAAACACTGATAATATTTTTGTATTAAATTTAAAACATAAATAAACATAATATCATCATCATCATCATCATCATCATCATCTTAGAACTACAGCAATGGAAGGGACCCTCTAGATCAGTGGTTCTCAATCTATGGGTCCCCAGGTGTTCCTGGACTGCAATTCTCAGAAACCCCTTCCAGCACAGCAAGTGGTGGAGGATTCTGGGAGTTGCAGTCCAGGAACATCTGGGGACCCACAGGTTGAGAACCACTGCTCTAGATCATGAGTTCTGAACCCCTGGGCTGCAGGTTGATACCGGACCATGGTGTGTTAGCAATTGGGCCACACCAGCACCTCAGCAGACAGCAGGGTTCTTTTTGAGGCACATGCCCAAGCAGGCATGCACAATGCTTCCCTCTTTGACAAAATTGGTGGCCATAGAACCAGTGGGGCATTCTCTGCACGCATGCACCTCTTACATGTTCATAGTCTTGGTCAATGGAAATGTTGAGCAAAACCAACAGAGACATACCCCCTGGTCCAGTTCCTGTTATGGGTCACCCACCAAGGTAACTAAAGCTGTCTCCATCTCATCTTAAATCAAGGCTTAAAGCCCGACTGAAATTACTTTAGACAATCCATCTCATTTGGGAACCCCAGTAGCTGAGAACATACGATAAATGAACAAGAAAGTAAATAGCTCTTGAAACCTGATACTGTACCGTACTTTTATAAGCTGTATACCCACTGCTATCCTGAAATTAGAAAATATTTGTTTGGCAATTATCTGCTCTTGCATGAGCTATTAAGAGACATTAACTTCATAGAAGAACCTATAAAATTTCTATGGTGTTTTAAAACTGTTCATCATTGTTTCATTTTAACTGTTGCTAGCTGCCTTGGGTTTTCTATGGGAGAATAGGTGGCATATAAGTAATACCAACAATCAAACAAACTGCCAGTAGGAGTCTGGCCACTGTATCTATTGTATCTTTTCTACCTACCACCATGACATATACTTCCAATAATTGGATAGTCACGTTTCACTCTTCTCCTTAATCAATTTGCAGTAGCAAAAAATAAACTTGGAGATCATTTTTTTCTTCCTCCATTTTCAGAAGATCATGTATCAATTAACTCAGACACTCAAACAAGTAAAGAAGATATTGGTCCTAGATTTGAAGAAATTAGTCATATAGATGGCAATAAAGGCATAAATTCAACGTGCTTACCCGGACAGCTTCATTTGCTGCTCATATTTTGGGTATTTATCTAGAAGAAAATGAATTTTTATGATTCAGAAACCTGACATTAAGCCTGCACTTGTTCATAGCACTCATTCTGGGCCAATTATACTCTCAGACTGACCTACCTCAGAGGGTTGTTATGGGAATCAAATGGAGAGGTGCATTGTATGAAAGAACGGTTATAAACATAGCAAATAAATACAATGAACTTTGTCAAGTTACACAAAGAAAAGGATGTGCTTGGAACAAGATACTCCTCTTCCTTCACATTTTCCTACTGTACTTCAGTCATGCACAAATTCAAGCACAAAGGGACCAAAAAAAAATGATCAAATGGCAATGAGGTCAATGAATCTTGGGTGGCAAGACAAACTGTGGCACTTCAAATTACAAACAGGATATTACATTTATGAGCTTGCCCCTGTATAAAAGTATATAAATAAATACTTTGGGGGGAAAACTAGCACAATGAAAGAAGAGGCTAGTCTGAAAACTCTATCCCTGCTGTACCATGCTTTTATTTACTTACTTATTCCAAAGTTTTATCTGGGGGGAAATTGAAAAAAAATTATATTCTCACCCTGCAATCCAAAGAGGCAAAATTAAAATTTCTTTAGGATGTTATCATATGACATACTACAAGGAATAAACTACTGTATATGTTCTGTTTATACTGTATGAACATGGCACAAGATGCCACCTCCTAAAATAAGTTTCAAACCATGAAGTTCCAGCAACACAATCCATCCTTGCAAATGAAAATTCCTAGCCAAGGGGAAAAAAAACTTATCCGGAAGTTCATTTATCTACCACATCAGGTCACACACAACAGTATGAGATATTTAGAACACATCAACAAGCAGGATATCCCACCTCTATACCAGTTTAGTAATCTACAAAAGGGTGCTTAGTGTGGTGTAATGCAGCAGTCCCCAATCTTGCTGACTGGTATCATGCTTCTGTGTGTGTGTGTGTGTGTGCATAAGTGCACAACACCCCACTGGTCCCATCACAACAAAAACAAAAATGGTTGCAACAGATGCACGGGGAAGTATAACCCTGTATGTGGAAAGGGGGAGAAGCATGTGTGCCAGCTTGTGCACGTGTACCCGCTTGTGCATGTGCACAAGCAGGCACACAAGGAATCTTGCTGGCCACTGAGACACTAGTGGTCCGGTTCCTAACAGGCCGTGGAAGAGTAGTACAAGTCTATGGACCAGGGGTTGGGGATCCCTGCTATAGTGGAGAGAGAGTCACAGATTAGGACTCCGGAGATATGGTTTTAAATTCCCACTTAACCATAGAAACTCATGCAAAGGGAAGAGACTGGTAGAATCATTCCTTCAATATCTCACTTCCCTGAAAGACATAGACTACAATTCTGAAGACATTTCCTCCACTGGCATTCTATTTGAACTACTGCACATTCCTGTTACACCACATACACAATGGCAAGCTCTTTTTGTCTGTTTAATTAGGGCTCCATACAAATGGTAACTAAAAAGTACGTTTGAATGACCGCCATTCTTTCATGAGTGCACTGTGATTCTCACATGGAACTGTTTTACCAGAAGCAATCCAAGAAGTGATGGGCTCTGGTACCACCATGCTTTTGACAAGTTGAAACAGCATCAAAAATGCCTTCCAAAACTTTCAAAAAACGGGTACAGAAAACTCCAAGCAAAGAGTGAAAATAGAAGTTGCAAAGTCTTGCTGTGACCTAGAAGTAGAAACGTACCTCTTCAATGATCTAATACTGTCTCAATTGTCTCAAAGGAAAGCCTGCCTGAATCAAGAGCGCAAAGACTTCCACAAATCTACCACCATTTGAGATGAGATCAAAGAGAACATATGCAGTAGGGCTTTCTCTCTACTAGCAAGAATCTGTGTGGTCTAGTAAGTAGAGTGTTGGGCTACAATTCAAGAGACTAAGGCTTAAGTAGCCACTTGGCCATGGAATACACTAAGTGAACTTGTATCAATCACAGTCTTTTAGCTAGAATGATTTCCAGAGTTGGTTTGATCGTAAAGTAAAAAGAGGCAGTCCATATATACTCCCTTTTATTCCTTTGAGAAAACGTAGGATATAAATCCAACTCATAAATAACCAATTTAACAAATAATCCCAAAAGACTTAGCCCATTTGCTCAATGTTTGCCGGTAAGGAGAAGTCCAAATGCCTTTGAATGGGCATGCTGATAATTTTTCAGCATGCTTGGGTTCCCCCCCCCCCAATTTGCTTTGTGAGTTTTTGTGCATTTCAGTCTTTTTACAACACATTTTCTCTTCAATAATTTTCTACAATTGATGGTGAGCTGTCTGGCGTGTCCTTTAGAAACAGGAAGGAAAGATAATGAACATAATGACATCAGATGTATTTTTGCATTGCATCTATAACAGAAGCTGGTTGGATCACTCAGTGACCAGGAACACCAGAGTCTGAATCTCTATCAGGAAATACAGCACAAGAGAAGAGCCAGCCTAGGAGACCTTGGGCAAACGGTGAGGTCCCAGAGCAACTCCCAAAAAAGGAACTGGTCAATCACTTGACTCTTTAACTAGAAAACCATGGAAAGAGTCTCCATAAGTGAGTATCAACTTGATGATATGCCATTATTATCCTAGGAATGTGGTTCCAGTAAGGCTTTGCTGAAGGTAATAGCTTGGAGAAAGGGTTGAATGAAAAAATGGTTTCATTCCCAAATGTCATAATTATAGTATGAAGAGTGCCAGTGTTTGTCCAGAATACACCATTCATAGTGTAAATAGACATTTCTAGATTTAGTGGGCAGATCTAAAATTGTTAATATGTTATTAATAGTATTTATATAGTGCTTTGCGAGCAGCTTTTTGTTGCACTACCACATACCAACAGGTTTTGAAATTTGTCACTTCTCTAGGTACAAGGAATTTGGCTATGCATAGCTGTATCAAAATAGATCAATACTTCTATAAAGACAAAGATTTAATTGAATCTTCCAGTTACTAACCTATAATTGGGAAGCAAATGATCCAGCATTTTAATTTCCATTTGTAATGCAACATAGAAAACCCTTTCATCATAACATTCCACCCTTTCACACCCCATGCAAAATGCATCTAGCGCACTTTTAAGCTTTTCTGTTTCCCGCACACACAAATGTCCTCACTCTCTATAACGTGTGAGGGAAGGGAGGGCAGCGGCAAGAGCAACAAAAGAGTGAATTGTGTGTTTTCTCTACAAGCTGTGTGTATAGAAAAAACTTGGACATGAATCAGGGCCTGGAGTGTTTTTGCTAGCGCTCAATATGAACACCAGCCAATACAGTCATTAATTATATGTCGTTTAAAATACGGGCACAAACTTTCATTATCATATACGTCACCATGTTCTAATTTCTCAAGGAAATACGAGGTTTCTCTTCTTACAGTAATATTTACTGCCCCTCCCATTCATTCCATTAACTTCCAAACACATCCTATAAGGATTAAATACTGAAAACCAAGGTTTATTGTGAAAACTCACAAATATTAAAATTCACCACACACCAAACTGTTACGCACTATAGCCATGCTATGTTTAAATTTGATTGATTTGGTAGGTAAGATCCATTCTAAATGTTCAGTAGATTGTGTTTATTGCTGTATCACATCAGACAGTCATTTTTCATATGTTCCATCCAATAGCATGGCTCTTCACAAAAGCAGTAAGTAGCTGGCATGTATGATACAGGCAATGAGGAAAATATTATGCATTTGGTTTAGTTTCAGGGAGTTTTTTAAAGTCTGAGGCGGATTAAAATAAATTATACAGTCAACCCCTCCCCCCTGCCATTTGGTGGTTCAGATACTGCAGTCCCACTACATCGCGGGATCGCAGTACCTGCACCTCAGAGCCACGCGGGAGGGCAGGGGGCGATCGGGTTGCTCCACGCCGCCCCCCACACTCCTCCGAGAAGCCTCAGAGCCGCGGGGGCAACAGGGGGCAATCGGGTTGCTCAGCACCGCCCCCCACGCTCCTCCGAGAAGCCTCGGAGCTGGGGGACAGGGGGCAATCGGGTGTCTCTGCGCTGCCCCCGTGCTCCTCCGAGAAGCCTCGGAGCCGTGGGGGGGCGATCGGGTCGCTATGCACCAACCCCCCGCGTTCCTCCGAGAAGCCGCAGAGGTGCGTGGGGGTGGGGGCAATCAGGTCGCTCTGCACCGTTGCCCCATACTCCTCCGAGAAGCCTTGGACAGGCGCGCGATCACCCCCCTGCCCCCAGGCCCCACCCACCCACTTCCGCTTATCGTGGATTTTCATGCATTGTGGGTGGGGTGGGTCCCTAACCCCTGCAATCGGCGGGGGGTGACGGTACAAAGAAATGATGGGCTTGAAGGACTGTTTAGAGAAAAATAACAGGCATATTTAAAACTGAAATACAGTATGAAATTGTAAAAATACCTAGGGGTGGATTGAAATTATATCATGATTTTAATCCCTGTTTTTAATCCATGATTTTAATGATTTTAATTTAAATGTACATTTCAATAAAACAATCAATTTTTATAATTTTGTTAAATCATTTATACACAAAA
The DNA here is from genome assembly GCA_023846285.1 of Phrynocephalus versicolor. Lineage (NCBI taxonomy): Eukaryota > Metazoa > Chordata > Lepidosauria > Squamata > Agamidae > Phrynocephalus > Phrynocephalus versicolor. The sequence continues at coordinate 15,599,351 of JAHTLZ010000204.1, read as the reverse complement.
CTAAACTAGTATTACTAGCATATTTTAGTGTTTCTATGAACAACCAACAAACTTGCGTATACAGCTCCTTCTCTTTAGGTTCATAACTTCATGTGACATTCAAACACTGAATCCAAGTTTGTTACTCCCCACCAGTTAAGGCAGCAATCTATACCATGATGGATCTTGAGATTGTCTGAAAGTATGAACTAGAGGAACCAGGTTTAAATTCCTATTTCCGGCTTGTCTTAAGCTACTCGTGAGTAAAAAAAAACAGTAAAGTGAAAGCAAATCATCTACATGCAAACCACATTAACCCAGAGTAAAGTATGTGAACCTAGTCTAAATTTGTCTAGTTTCTCATGTCTAATAGATGTCTGCATAGTATGTTTGGGAAACAAGGTATGAAGGCAAAGACTACTACCGTAGACTGTGCCTCAAGGAGCAGGGATGCTGTTTCAACTACAGCTTGTCTGTTGATCTGGTCACAACCTCAGTTACCTAGAAATATAATAGCTGATGCATACCGACCAGTGGTTGTATTATGCTGCTGTGATTCATACTTAGGGTAGACTCATTCCTCATGATTTTGTCTAATACTTTTTTTAAAGGCCACCTAATTAGTTGTCACCACAACATCCCATGGAAGCAGATCTTGAAGGCTCACATGAATAATCCCTGTTACCAGAACACAGCATGGGTTTGTGGCAGTTCACCTATTTTGGGAGACTGCTTCCAAAATGGTCAAAATGCTATTTGTGAAAGGCTACTGTTGTTATTAGGGCATTACTGGTGAGAGATGAAATATTTATATTTTTATCTAATTTATAGTTCAAAATTACTTGCTTTGGCATTCTGCTATGGAAAGCTGCTAATAATTTGAAAGCCAGTATTCACCCTCACCAAAACAGGTAGGCCACTTAAAAATGACTAACTTAGTCTCTGGAGATAACTGTTTGTGCAGTTTGAAATAGCAAATAAAATGTTTTTTGTTGTTTTTAGAGAGCAGTAAAAGCACAGCAATCCAACCTACGGACAAAAGATATATTAAAAATCCTCACATTTCTTTAAAAAATACGTAATATATCTATGAGATTCATTTAAAATGAGGAGCTAAAACATCGCCACACCATATCTAAGGTTGTAAATACTTTTTGATCTTGTTATCACGTGCCAGGAATAGGATATTTCTCTCTCTCTCTCTCTCTCTCTCTCTCTCTCACACACACACACACACACACACACACACACACACACCACAATAATGCAAGGTATTATGTGATAATCTCTACAAGGAGAATGGTTTTTATTTAAAGAAATAAAGCAAAAATGAGGAGGGAAATGGAAAAAATACAATATGCACAGAACAATAACTGCTGCTTTGTTACATGGATTTCAATGACCAGAAACTTCATAAAGATTGCTCATGCCCTTGTAAACAAGTCAGTTAGTTTCCGTGGAAAGTAACATAGTCAAATATTGACTTCAACAACAAATATAGCTATTTAGCAATCAGAATGAAAATCTGGAAGAAAACAGACAACTTTTCCAACACCGACTGAGAAATGTTAAATAATGACTTTCATCACTTTTAGCCATAGTGAATCAAGATGTTTTACCTGAACCTAATGTCTCTCTCATAACTATATTAAATGTTCAATATTTATTTAAGTTTAAATTCAGAATCATTGTCCTCTTTGCTTGTCCCAATCGCAATTCTTAATCTATGTTTTCTTTCTTTCTTCATATTATATGATGCTAGATGTTGCATGGGAAAGTTCCCTCTTCTGAATAAGATTCAGAAAGTTTTTCTTAATAAGATCTAATAATCTTATAAAGTGATAACACGTTTTCTAGTTTTCTGGTGTGAAGAAATCATGGAGAAGACCTCAGACTGTGTGGTGAACTGAAAGTGTAAGGTCCTTTGAAGTAATGTTAGACCTTAGAATATAGGTCAGGGATGGCGAACCTATGGCATGCACGCCCAAGGTGGCATGCAAAGAGCTTTCGCCTGGCACACGACATGCTCCCTGCCCCCCCACTTCCCCCTCCGCTGGACCAGCCATGAGGAATTTGTGGGGGGAGTGAGGGGGTAGGAGGCATGCCTGGTGCCAGGCCAACCCTGCTGTCGCCGTCCCCATCGCCAGTGCCATCGCCACGCACGCCCCCGCTGCCATCACCGACACCACCCCTGCCCCTCCTGCCCTCCCTGCTGCCCCCATCGCCCTTGCTGCCCTCACCCTCACCCCCACCCTGCCCCCTGCTGCCACTGATCCCAACCCCCCCACCGCCGCTGTCCTCATCGCCATCACCCTTGCCGCCCCTGCCGACTCTGACCCCAACCCCGCCTCTTCATCACCGCTGCCATCCCTGCCCCTCCCATTGCCACCACCGATTACACTGACCCCACTGACCCCGTCACCCTTGCTGCCTTCACCTCCCTGCCCCCCCCCCGCTGCCACCGATCCCAACCCCCCCCACTCCTGCTGTCCCCATTACCGAGTTTGGGCACTCAGTGCCAAAAAGGTTCGCCATCTCTGATATAGGGTGTTCTTGACATCTAATGAAATGTTTTATGCACTAGGTAAAGAATAAGCTGGACATCCAGCAAAGGCAACTTAGGTTAGCAACTAAACAAATACTTTGTGAAGTAAGATATTTTGTGCATACTGCCATACTGGTGCCTGGAATCTCACAGTGGTCTAATCATAACTGTTGTAAATAACCCCATTAAAATTTCCTAAAAGCAGACGATTACTTTCCTGAAAAACAGGCATAGAATGATAATAAAATAAGAAACTGCAAAATGCAAAAACTTTCCAAGTTTAGAAGCTGTTTGATAATAATAATTAGGGTATTCAGAACTGCACAAATTCCCCTCAAGACCCCTTGTGCCACTTCCACACCAACCTCAAGCTTCTCTTCTTCCATTTATTTGTACCTTCATATAAGCATAGTTAGCATAGAGATGTAATTGTGAAATGTCCACAGTTTGGTAAATATTTTCTAAAGGGATTAGAGGAGAAATAATTGCTCATTTGGCCTCCTAACTTCATTTCTCACAAGGTAAGGCACTCTCACGAGGATTTGCACTGAGCGCTCTCCTCAAAAAGCTAAAAGTGGTCAGTCATCCACTTCCTGTTTGATAAAAACATTGACCGAAATCCTACTGTGCAGTGATGCAAGGCATGATTTTCAGCACAGAACTGCCATAAGTTAAGAAAGCTCTACGGACGCTATTTGTTGCATACTGAGTCTCAGAACTAGGCAAACGACAGATAACGACAGATAACCGCTATGAAGATTTCTTCATTAGCTTCTAAAAATCAAGCCCTTTTCATAACTGTGCAACAGGCACAGTTCATTATCCCTGTTCATTTTGTTCACTGGATTTATGTTGGAAAAGGTAGGGGATAACTGCAACTTGTTTAAAAGGGGAGGTTGCCCCTTCTTTTAATTCAGGGAGAGGAACTTCTTGGGCCATGCCTGCACCTCCCACTAAAGAAAATATTTTTTCAGCAGCTTGAAGCTAAGCTAAGAAGCAGCTAAGAAGGTCCCAAAAGCAAGAAAAACATCATGCAACCTGCAGTCCATATGATTCCCACGTTCAACTTAAAAGACTGTTGATCATGAACAAATGGGGAAAGGGGGGTGGTCTCGGGGCTGATGAATTGTAATTCCTGTTAAAGAATTACAGAGTACAACTACCAATAGCTACTAACCACAAATGCTAATAGAATCCCTTTTTTCAGATGATTACCAGATAGTAATTGGGTGGGGGGATTTGCCTTATTCAACTTTTGTAATGCAGTTCCTCAAATCAGAAAATGCATTCACTAAAAGAAAAGGCACAGAAACATCCACAGGAATGTTTATGCAGATTTATCAGATTAGAAAGAAAGGAAAGGAAAGTGTTCTGCTTATATATCGCCCCATAGCACTTCAAGCACTCTCTGGGCCATTTACAATTTAATTATGCAGGCTATAGAAAAACTATATACGAAAATGTATCTGTTAGAAACAATGCAGCAAAGCATGCAAATTGCCATGCAGATCCAAAAGACACACATATACAAGACACTGACGGACCAGAATAAAGTTCATTTGACACTCGTGACTTTTCTCTGAATTTGTCAATGCAATTTTTCAATTAATACATTCATCAAAATGCACATCCTAAGGGGAAGCAAGTCCAAAATGAGTATAATAATGATCACCATGAATGAAAATCAGTTATTATATAGAAAACAGCTAGAAAAAAATGAATGCTTTCAGGCAACATTGTACAAAAATTCATATATTGGGACAATGCAAATGGCAAAATCATGTACAAATATGCAAAACCCTGTTGTGCCGATAACGGTTATTACAGCACGTCTTATAGACAAAGCACTTCCCCAATGCACTGTGCAATTGGTTAAACTAGGCATATGTGGACAACTGTGTAAGTACCTTGCTGCAATAGAAGCCAGCACCAATAACTATGCCAATCTTTATTATTGGGAGCTGAGGCAAACACAGGAAACAGCTACTGCCACTATCCCTCGTTTCTAAACTTCTTTGAAGTACTTGACAGATATTCTGGATGTTATGGTGACTAAACAGACCCAAGTCTGATTCAGGAAGGGAATCAAATATGGTCACAAAAATTCAGGATTCGATTCCAAACAACACACAGGAAAGCTTATGGAAACCTTTCACCAGTGGTTTAAGAGACAGACCAGAAAAACAGAAAAAATAAAATAAGGCCAGGTAACATTACAAAGAGGCAAAACTAACAGAAAATATGGCCCTAAATAGAAGGAGCAAAGATGCTGAAAAAAATATTTGCTCTCCACACTAGTAGGATGAGAATGGAAGTGGGCCACCCAAATGGCTCACAGACCCATCCATCAAAACAATTATTAAAGAAACACATAACATGCCACCCCACTCCATATGTTTCACTGAGAGTGACTCAAGCAACATCCTTGAGCTTAGATGCCCAGGTCACAGCTGTGACCAGAAGTGCATTTGCAAAATTAAAACTAGTATGCCAGTTACTCCCATTTCTTGAGAAATCTGCTCTGGCTTGGTGTGACACAAACCCTAGTGACCTACAGGCTGGACTACTGTAATGCACTCTATGTGGGGCTACCAATGGAAAGTCTCAGGAAACTTCAACGAGTCCAAAACGCAGCGGCCAGATTTCTGACTGGGTCAGGTTACAGAGATCACATTACACCCACACCAAAGCAGCTCCACTGTCTGCCAATCACCTAGCGGGCACAATTCAAGGTGCTGACCTTAACCTACAAAGCACAAAACGGCCTGGGTCCAAGCTACCTCAAAGATCAAATCTTGCAGTATGAACTGGCTAGGGTGCTAAGGTTATCAGGAGAGACCTTTCTCTCCATCCCACCACCTTCACAGGTGCATCTCAAAAGAACCTATGAACGGTCCTTTTCTGTTGCTGCTCCCAGACTTTGGAACTCCCTCCCGCTGGAGGCCAGGACTGCCCCATCTCTACTGTCTTTCTGGAAGCAGGCAAATACCTCCCTCTTCAGACAAGCATTCCCAGAATGAGGGACTTCCTACTATATAACTTTATATGGGTTACCATACATGATTGCATGGATTGATTTCTTAAGAACAGCAGTGTTTTCTATATTACTTTCCCTTTTCTTTTATTTCTGTGTGCTCTTTGTAGCTGTACTGTTACCTTTTAATGTTCCAAGATGCCTCCTCTAATTACCTGTTTTTAACTTGAATATCTCTTATATGTTCTGGGCTGTATTACTGTAAGCCACCTTGGGTCCTTTTCCAAGGAGAAAGGTGGGATAAAAATATTCAAAATAAATAAATAAATAAATAAACATTTGTCTTATGATACAGAAAACATATCCTTAAAAACAAGAGGACAGTCCTCTAACAACTGTCCAAGTTTTGCAAGGAGTGCAGATTCCGTGAAATGTGGTCATTTGAAGGATACTCCTCACAAAACGTCTTGTATAAGACGTACAAGACCAAAAAGTGAAAAAGTAGAACACATAGCATGAACAGATCTCAAACAAGCCTTTACATATGGGCTCATTCTGAGCGATGCTAATACAACACAGATACATTTTTTTTATTTTATCCACAGCCTTATTAAGGATTTGGGAGGGAATTTGTCTAGAATTTGTATCTCTGTTTCAACTAAAGATGCTTAACTGTGTTTCAGTGTCTACAAAGTGCTGCTGGGCCTTTACGGCTAACGTGTGATCTCCTTTTACTCCTTCTTAAGAACAACCTGCTCTTAATCAGCTTCCAAACAATCCCACAAGATCTCTTCCCTTGCTTCCTCCAACACACATGTAACCTTGCATGACATGAGAAAGAGAACAGGCATATGGCCACTTCTGCTGCAATATATCATGGTTTCATAGCTGCTTTACCCATCAGGAGTAACCAAAGGGCAGACACAATGGCTAAAAAACACAGTGACAGTTCAAGAAGAACCCAGGCCATATAATTATGTTGGAGGATGAACAAAATACATGTCCATGCTGGGGGGAGCGGGGAGGATTTACTTTTACCTTTTTCATAAAGAGAAAGTGTTCACAACAAGGAAAAGTAGAAAACAGTCAAAAACCAGTTTCAAGGGATGCATCAACTATTCCTGCATAAAGTTTGGGTGTGTGCTCTGCTCATGTCATTGTAAATGGAGCTTTCCAGACGTTTCGTGACAAGCTTTCAATTATTTGAGAGTTTGTGCAAGAGTTCCAATGTGGGATACAACATGCATTTTATCTCATGCCTAGTCCTCATCAAAACAATCTGGGGTTTTAATTAAATAAATTGTACTTTATGGATTGTAGAATTCTTAAATCAGTGCTAATGTAAAATGTAACTTCTTCATGCTCCCCTAACTCCCACTCCAAAAAGACTTTCCAAACTATAAACATATGGTGCCGGAATACATGCAAAAATCATCCCACCATATGGTGTTTTACATTTCCCCTTTTCTCTTGCCAACATATGTTGTGTGTGTCTCCATAATGTGGTTGAAACTTGATTGGCAGAAACCATTTCCAATCATTTTCCTGAATACTTTAACTCCCCATGTTCAACCAGGGGTCTGAAGAGAGATTCTACTCCCAGTCGGTTGACTAACAGTGTATCTACAGTACAGAGTTATAGCAGTTTCATACAACTTTAATTGTTGTGACTCCAACCGACAAGATAAATTGTGTGGTACACTTAAAATTTTCTGCTGTAGTACAAGGGGAAAAGGACTGACGATTCACAGCACAGATTTCTCACCAAACTAAAAATCCCAGGATTCTTAAAGTGGTATCAAACAGCTATGTTTGTAATGCAAATAATTCTCTAAAAAAACTATGCTGGATAGCTTGAATGACAAAACATCTTTCTTCTTGAGTTCCAATCAGTGAAAACAGTGAAAATAGAATCATGAGAAACCTCTTTCCTATCAGTTTGCCAAACTAAACTGTAGGCAGATATTACCTTGCAGAGTCATTGGGGAGATGGTGGAAAAGTCTTGAGGTTTTGGAAAGAGGAAAGAAAAAGGAACACTTTGTCCTCTTTAAAACTGGTCCAGGTACCAGCAATGGATAATGACCATAGAAGCACCATTGACTCTGATGCGCAACAGATGTGTGATCTGGAAGTTGCATTTTCAGATAAATCACTGGAGAAAGGGCCAGAATCCTATTGGGGGAAATGTGGGGTGCAAGAGAAACACTATACATTTTTAATACAGGAAGGTCTCTTCTATTTGACTAGTTACACACTGTTCATGCAAAGGGCAGACCAGCAAACTGCTGTACAATTGGTGTTCTGTAGTTTTTTTTAACAAGATTCCAGTCAAAGTCATTCCAGTGTGGTAAAGGAAACATCATTACATTTTTAAGATTGGATGAGGGAGACTGAATAAATTTACGTAGTTCGCTGAAGTGCTATGTCTATTACAGTGAACTATGAAGGAGCACAGTGAATATGACAGGCCGGGATTTAAACTGGCCAACTTTGTTTGATAGTGTTAGAATTGGCATACACATTTTGATTTTCCATTTCTTTAAAGGACTGTTTACAGCTTGCAGAGAAGAGAAATGCTCAGTTTATGTTCTTTCCACATATTCATAGATTAGATCGAAATCAAGTAATATGTGATTTTCCCTGTACTGTATTTTCTTTCCAACACACATCACAGTGGCTTAAAATCTCAACTGGAAACAGCATACTGACTGTTTTTCAGATGATGATATTATGGGATCATTGCTAAAGTTATCCATGACATAAACTAGCCACTTCCAGAAAGAGAAAATTAAAGACAACCTTATTTCTCATAGCTTACTGAACACTATTGCTCATCAAACAACTAAGAGTGCTTTCAGACTAAAATAAATCAATTGAAGCTATTGGTAGCTTACCAGATGCTTTTAACAGCTTTACAAAAGATCACTGAATCAGTGAAGCATGAATTATTCCCCTCACAAACATAGCTATACTGAGAGGCATCATAAAGGTCACTGTCCATATCCTCCTCCTATATACTTCTAACAAGGACTATGATTGGATCAAGTAAGACACTATTTTAAATAAAACTAGTAAATTTGCAGCAGATTAGCACTAAAGAGGCAGAAAATGCAGAGTGTGGAGGAGATACACATTCACACCTTCTTGGAATTCCATGCCCTACCCTCCCTAAAGGCACCAAATTAGTCTTTAAATAAAAGGAAGAGAATATTTAAGAAAACCACTTTCGGAACAGAATTAATAATACCATAATTTAGATTCCAGGTGGGTACTAGGCAGTCATCCAAGGAATTTTTCTAGTGCCCTGCCATCACCTGGCATTTATCTTCAGACTGCAATGTGACAGAATGAGCAGTGCAAAACTCATTCCAATGTTCAACTTTTGGTCATCAATGACAAACGTCGGCCCTCTTAATGATGGTCTGCCCTCTGGCCTTCAAGTAGAATTTCTTATTTTCAATATAATCAGAAGATACATGTAACTAGTAAAATTCTAAGAGGTATAATTATCTACAAGGAAGCTTATCTACATCCTTAAAACATATTTATTTATTTATTTATTTATTTATTTATTTATTTATTTATTTAT
>JAHTLZ010000204.1:15565417-15581559 GCA_023846285.1 Phrynocephalus versicolor | reverse complement strand
TGTGTGTGTGTGTGTGTGTGTGTGTGTGTGTGTGTGTGTGTGTGTGTAAAATCATAAGGTCCCCTTGTGCCCAATGGGTAATTTTGCCATGTTTCTCCCAGCATCACTGCAACACATATCCCCAGGCGTTGTTGTTTTAAATGCCACTAGCAGAGCCACAGCTATTCTCTGGGACTGGAGGTCCAGAGGTAAGTGGGTGCAACACTTCTGAAAGTTACCAGCCCTTCTTTTAGTGTCCTATAAACTAACAATACCTTAAATGTGTCTAGTAAGCTCTTTGTCTAACACAGCATGAGTTTCAGCACAGGGATCATAAGTGTATGGTAGGAAGAAGATTTGAGACATAATTGGAAGCAGATTTTGCTGATTTTAAAATAATTTACTTACAGGATATGATTCTAAGCTTTTGGAAGTCTTCATGTAAACACAAGTTACTAGGACGTCAGCCTCACTAGAACATAGGAAGCTGTCTTACTCCAGATCCAGACTGCTAGTCCATCTACCTAAGGATCGTACAACAGTTTTAGACAGAAGACTTTCCCCTGTCTATCTCAAGATGCTTGGAATTGAACCTGGCCACTTCTGCACACAAGCTATTTGCTACACCTCTGAGCTGTGTCACTTCCCCTTGAAGTCATCAGGATTTAGTTCTGAACAAACATACTTAAGATTTTACTACAAGGGTTCTGTCTGAGACAGAAGAAGGAAAACAGAGAACATTCTGAAGACTGGGTGGAGAGACATCGAAGAAGGCTTAAGCTGTGCTCTAGAGTACTTCCTGAGATAAGACCAAGTAAACTCTGTTGCAGATAAACACATATTAAACCTTCATCAAGCTTAAAAGTTCATGTGGCTACAAACTAAAACTGATCTGTAAGCAGATCACACACACACACACACCAGAAATTCTTTCAGCTGATTGAAATCAAATAGTAAAGAATGGAATGGGGGAGCTATGTTAACTCTGACTTATAAAGACTGGACTCAGTGAAAAATGATTCACAGCTTAACATACCTTAGCAGAAGGTACTCTCCAGAATTACAAAGATTTTACTTGTCTTTCCATTTTCTTTTTAATTTGCTTCATCTAAGTGCAAAGGCAACCCCATCCAGCTGCCGCCAAAACTGCAAACAAAGTTTATATGAATTCAGGGGACGGATTTAAAACTCAAATAGTGCACAAAAGGACACCAGATGGATGTATGGCAAGTACTTTGGTTCATCTTAAGCCTTAACCAAGCAAAAGCTCTTTGCTACTCTCTGAAACATACATACCAACACGGTATTTCCCTCCCCTTCCAAGCCTCTGCAAAGTTTCAAAAGGCTTGCTAAGCAGGGTAAATACGAATGGGGAAAAAGAGACAGAAGAAAGGAGAGCCACAGGGATTAACTCTAACATGTCCCCATACCATCCCAGAGCTTCCACTTCAACGTTTGTAAAAAAGCGTTCAGGGATCAAACAGCACTACTTGGAGCTTTCTTCTACTGTACCAGAGCCAAATGCAGTCAATTACTTATTCTCATTTAGACTTTATAAGAGATAACAGTTATCTGAACTGAATAGGCGCATGCCCTTTTTTATTACAACACTGGTTGAAAAAGAAAGACATACAAAAGGGTTTCTGTGGAGGGCAAAGCATCAACCGGTCCTTCTACAGACCAACAGAACAGAACCAAAAGAGACAGCAGACACAATCTTTTCACACAAATGAACAGCTCTGAAGATCAACTATGGCCTGGGAAAGCCTTGTTATGAAAAACATCTGTCCCAGCCACCACAACAGAGAAGACACAGAGGTTAGGGTCCCACTGCCCTAATTCACCAGACCTACAATACTTTCTATTTTAGTATTCTGCTATGATCAGTCCTAAAAGGTACAGTATATGCTTTGGGGGTCCCTTTAAAAATAAATTGTTAGGCAGCACACAATAAGCATTGGCTGGCCCCAAAGTTATCTACTGAAACCACCCTTCACCAAACCAGTGCTCACTCTAATCTACTGTGGTCATGTATTTGGAGTGAACCAGGTTTGGGGTCATTTTAGCTGACGAATATGCAAGGAAACTGAAGGACCCTCCAAACCTGGGTGCCCCTGGATAAATTATCCACTGGTGGGATTGTTCCTCTATTACTGGGATAATTCCTTCACTAGCAAGACCTAGTCCACAGCTGACACACCTACTGTTCAGCTACATCAGGGGTCCTCAACCTAAGGCCCTGGGGCCGGATGCGGCCCCCCAAGGTCCTGAATCCGGCCCCTGGGACCAATTGCAACCCCCCACCTACCCCCTGTTTTGTGAGCAAGTCAACCTCTGCAGCTGCTTTTGGATTGTGATCCGGCCCCCATGGTGTCTGGGTGGTGGTGGACCGGCCCGCTGTTTGAAAACTTTGAGGACCCCTGAGCTACATATATTCCCATGAAGCCAATAGCTTCCAAAAATGTGTCCCACTTCCAGTGGTAGCTCTTTTGGGCATCAGTGAGAGTCAAGGGCATTACACAGTTGCAACCAGCACTGATTTTAAAAGAGAAAGAGAGACAACTGGCTGGGGAGTTAGCAAGGACAGGTAAAGGAGAATAATAGACAAATGCTGTGCCATCTGTGAGATGATGGAGGGCAGACAGAAGCCACCCCAGCCTCTACAGAGGGAACCACTTAGTTAGCATTTAACTATGTCTTTATTCTTAGACATTCATGCATTTATTAGTCCCTACATCCAATCCAAACATCAAGGCTGTGCTCTAGGGGGACATCGGAAACTAGATGCTTTGGCAGGAGTCGGGTGCAGACCAAGTTGGTAGAGTGAGTTGGCGTTCTTTGCCAGAACAGTCCAGACAGCACTGGAGGGATGAATATATTTTTAAACGGCAAATACAGAAAAACAGCAAATCAGGGTGAAAGATTAAAAGTCCAGTCTTTTCCAGAATGAACTAGCTTAGGAAACTGCCTCATAAAATATTCAAAAAATGTTTTATTTTTACTTTATTTTATGAAGACACTTTTTTGTGTCTCACAAAACATGGATTGTAATCCATGGAAATGCATCCGGAAATGTTTGTTAGCTCTATTTTTTTTACTAGTTTTTCTGTGTGTGCGCGTGTGTGTCTTGATTGTTGTACTGATTTTATATTGTTTGTTTTACTCTTCTTTGTTAACCGCCCAGAGTTAACAAAGAAGAGAGAGAGAGAGAGAGAGAGAGAGTGAGAGAGAGTTATCTTCCTATTCAAAAATATATCTCTTCCCATGCATAGACAGATGAATGCCTCTGCATTTGAGGTTGCTCATGACTCCCAAAGGCTAATGTAGTATTTGCAAAATCTGGAGAAGTGATATGTTGGATGAGAAAACATGAATATCATATCAGCAATATAAGTGTATATATCAAGGATATGTAGCATCCTACATTTATAAACCTGCAATTCAAAAAGTGCCTTATTTTATGAAGGTGATAATATGGTGACCTGGTCTGAGATGGAATTTGTGAAATGGAATTTAACACCTGGCCTCAGCCCAGAAAAGAATTAGCTTCCATTCCTTCCTCTATCTCATCACTGAGAGGTTAGTCCATAAAGGGTCCTGCTTGTCCTGGTAAGACAGCACAGCAGTGGTACCTCTGTTTATGAGTACCCTGAATTGGAAGTATTTTGCAAACCAAGCAAAGTTTTTAGTAAAAGTTTGCCTGGGTTTGTGAACCTTGCTCCAGTTTGCGAGCAAGGCTCACCTCTGTGTGGGCCCTGTGCTGCCGAGTACAGACCTTGAGAGCTCCTTCCAGGCCACACAGTGGGCCTGTGCAGGGTAGGCCTTTTGAGCCTGACCTGGGCCTGGCGCCGCCCGGCCATGGTCTCCACAGTGCATCCCAGGCCTGGCACTGCCTAGCCGCAGCCTTCACAGCATGCCCCGAGGAGTTTCTGGGTCCAAGGCAAGCTCTGGAGTCTGCTGCAGCTCCTGGCCAAAGCAAATTTTCCCAAAGGAAATCATGGAAACTGAGACCGCAGAATAGATTGGGTAAGTTTCCATCATTTCCTATGGGGAAGTTTGTTTTGATACACAAGTATTTTGAATTATGAACATGCTTCCAGAACGGATTATGTTCATAAACCAAAGGTACCACTGTAGCTCTTCAGCTGTGGGAGTAAGACATGATCTGTGCAACACCCGTCTTCAAGGATCAGGTGCAGTTGGACTCAGGGGACTCCAACTGCATGCCTCCTTTCATTACACCAACCAATGTTCTATCTCCACTAATTATTTCTACTTCCAGTGGCTTACAACCATGGGTAAACCACATGTTCTTGGGCTGCAGTTTCCCCAATGCCTTTAACACTACCTGTGCTGGCCAGGGTTTCTGGGAGTTGCAGTCCAAGAACACTTGGATTCCCCAGCATGGGGAACCACTGTTCTATTGTATCAGTGGCTGCCTTTATCAGGCTGCAAAGGGCATAAGCTTATAAAGTTTTGGCTGGTCTAAAACCTCTAACCAGCAATGTGAGTATAGCTCCCAGAACTCTCCTGATACTATGGAGTATTCTGGGAGGTACATTCAAAAAAAGTTTTTCCCACATGCTTCAGTTTCTGCCATTGCTTATTTTAGACCCAGATAAGGCAAAATGAAGGCACTATCAGGCCTAGATGAGGTTTATAAGTAAAATTATCAGCAAGATTGATGAGAAATGTCAATGACATCTCAGTTACCATCAAGACAAACCATTTCAAAATGTTGAGACAGTCTGTTAAGGATTCTCCAGCCTTAATGAGAGATCTTGCTCCCAGTGCAAGACAGACAAGAGCACTTGTCTCTAGCTTTTTTTCCTTTGTGAAGCTTATTATCTACACAGAACACACAAAATGACATACTGATTGTTCATAAGAATGCAAACAACCTATCCAATACTTCTGGTTTTATTTGCCCAAGGCAGCATCTTTCATTGTACACAAATAGGGGTAGGCACGAAACAGAAAAATTGAGATTTGTTTCATTTAATTTCATTTCCCCTGCGATTCGTTTTGTTTCATTAGAAATGATTTTTTTAAAAAAATTGTATGAAACAAACCAGTAATGAACTGATTCGTTACTCAATAAAACAGGTCCTCTGGATCCTAGAGGCATCAAATTTCGCGGGTACCTTCCTTGGACTCTCCTGCTTAAGCCTTCCAACTTTGGAGAGATTTGGGGTTCATGGGGCTGAGATATTCAACTACAAATGGAGTGCCCCCCAGAAAGAAAATTAGAATTGCAATGTTATGTGCTTGAGAATAGTGATCACAGGCAACTATCAGCATGGAAATTACAGTGGAGCTTCCTCATGCTCTCCCCCTGAAGCACCCCCAATTTGGAGATGCTTGGGGTACAGGGAATGGAGTTATTGAGCTCCAAAGGGGCTGTAGGGGAAACTAAATTGAAGGAGTGTGGCAGTGGATCAGCACACTGCGGGGAAGCTGTTAATTAACCCAATAATGGTAAAGCATGCCAAAGACACTGACTCCTTCCATTAAGCACCCGCCATCTCCTTTGGGACTTAATATCTCTGGCCCCAGAAACCCTAACTTTTCCAAATTTCAAGGGATCCCCTAAAATTGCTTGGGGAAGAGAAGCCTGCCATTCACATACCTGAGATCAGTAATTTTCCATTGAATTTTTAAAATTATTTTTAATATTATTCCCTGTACCCCAAATGTGTATTGTTCCCTATACGCCAAACCTCTCCAAATTGGGGGTGCTTCAAGGGGAAAGCTTGAGGAAGCTCCACCATAATTTTCACATGGCTAGCTGCCTGGGATCACTATTTTCAAGCACATAACACTGCAATTCTAAATGTTTTTTCTGGGGTACCCCCTCTGAAGTTGACTAACTCACCCCCCGAACCCCAAATCTCTCCAAATTTGGAAGGCATAAAGGGGAGAATCCAAGAAAGGTTCACACCAAATTTGCTGCCTCTAGGACCCAGGGGAGCCATTTTACAGAAAAATGAATTGGTTCATTTTAAACTAAAAAAACACCAGTTTGTTCCATTACTAACAAAACGCTGCTTCCCCGGTTCATTTCATTTTGTTTCATTACATAACAAATTGATAAATCAGCATTTCATTTTTCGTTTGGTGCCCATCCCTACTTACAAATACAAAAAATTCTAAGATTATTTTCAAAAAAATCCACTTTATTTTATGGCAAGGTGAAAACTCCTTGCAATTTCTCACTAAGCATAAAAGGACTAAGGTTGGGACTAATATTGGGAATTATAAATTATATGCCAATCTTTCTTAGGAAAGTGGAATGGAGTATGTGCTTTTAATTCTCCCTCACCCATTATTCCAATAATTAGAAAATTTCCTCCCTAGTGGCTTTTCACATTCCCAAGGAACACCTAACTGTTTTACGCCTGTCACAGTCTTTCCTACCAATTCTCTGTACAGCCTTCTGTGCCAAAGATGTAAACAGATAACCTCAAACAGCATCCCTGCATATATCTTTGCTCATTCTCAACAAGAAATTGAGTGAATGAAGCTACAAAGGAGGCATTTGAGACTTTTGCAGAAGGGCACCCTGCCAGGTTTCTCTTTAAAGCACACAGATTTCTCCGCTTAGCAACTACATTGCCCAATGTGAGATGCTTTGAATAAACACCACTTGGTATCTAAGCATTTACCAAGAACTGTTGGCAAAACTCAACTGTTCTCTCTCCAACAAACTGGCTCTAACCTTGACTGTCCCATGAGGCAAGAAGGAGGTTTAAACCAATCATTATACTGCAAACTGCAATATCCCAGATACCAGAATGCTGGCTTGTTTGGGGTTCTTCTCCTTCTTTGAAAGTAATCATCATTATCAACAAAAGCATAATAGTGACCACAAACTGTTTCATATTTAATTAAAAATGAGGGGAAGCGGCAGGCTATGATGTATTGCTCTCTCAGTGTAGTGGGCAAAACAAGTCAAGTATCTTACCAGGAGATTATCTTTGATGATAAACTATATAATATTTCAACTAAACTTTATTGTATGGTCAAAGACACGAAAAAGTGCATTAAAAGCAATTTAAAATGCCACGGACATAACCAAAAAACATTAAATATTATAAAGCAGAGGCATTATTTCATTTGCATATTATTTGTGCAGAGGCAAGGAACGTGACTACTAGTTCTGTACTGAACACTCTGTATTTGATACTCTGGTTTTCTTATATGAAAGACAGCATTAAACGGTGAAAAGGAAGTGCTCCACAATTCAGTTGTACTGCTCTCATATTGTTCATCCAAAATCAATCTCAGATTATTTCTCCCTAGGGATATTAACAAACTGTTGATATAGGGACACCTTAGAATCTCCAGAAATTGAGAGGTGGGGAGACAAATTTAAACAAGATCTGCAGGAAAAGTACTGGAAACAAGAACTGCAGGCGAGCTGTGATACAGTATATGTGCACACAGAAGTGCCCACATAAAATGCCAAGCATTATGCCCAAAAAGTGTATATAAACACTTGTCACAAGCACAGATTTGTACACACTGACCCCCAACAATTCCCATCCTTGCTGGATTGAATGGCAAAGTAAAGGAAGTTTTCATGAGGCTTCTCATCATGCAGACAATTCTCCCTCAACTGAAGCAAAGGCAAATACAGTGGTACCTTGTATAAAGGAATTAATTCGTTCCAAATGAAATTATGTTAAGCAAATTTTCCTTTATACAAATTTCCCATAGGAATGCATTGAAAATGGAGTAATCCCATTTTTATGTTGTACGGATTTGGCCCATAGGCGATTCTGTTAAGCAAATTTCCCCTATCTCCAGAATATTTTATGTTGTACAAGTTTTATACTATACAAACTGTTTGTTATACAAGGGTTCACTGTACAGATTCCCCTCCAACTTCACTGCTAGGAAGAGGAGGTTAATAATTTAGGAACTATGGCCAGCCCAAATGCTTCAGCAAGTGTGTGTGTGTTTGTGTGTGTGTGTGTGTGTTCGGATTGCAGTGCTCAGAATTCCTCACCCAGTGACCAGAGAAAACTCGGTGGGAGAATCCAAAAAAAGTATTTTTCCCTCAAAATCTAAGCTAACTCACATCAAAAGGGGGGGACATGAGCGCTTCACCTGCAATAACACCTACCTCGGATATAAAGTTTTGGATAGTCTTATAATACAGTAAAGAGTTCCAGAAGCTAGAAAGGACAGATTCCTTCACTGAAGGAACTTACAATCTAAATGGATATATGTTTGTTCCGTTATTGAATCCTACAATGAAAAGGGCACTGAACATATTTAGCAGCCAGGAAAACTGATGTTTCATTAGTAAACACAGACCAGATGGCAACCGCCAACCTCTTCTGCAGTGCCCACTATTTCTATCAAGTGTGTTCCTTATTTAGCCTAAACATTCAATCCTTCCCCCCTCTCACTTCCCCCGCCTTAACAGATTACAACATTAAACATTCGTTGCTCAAGGACTGGTATGGTAAAGAAACAAGAATACACACCAGACCTTTTCAGAACTATCAGCATTACTTAGAGCTTCAGTGCCATCATTTCTCTCTCCACACATTATTAACCAAAAGTATGTCTCCTTGCATGTCTGTGGGAAAGGATTGCTGTATAGACTGGCTAAATATATTTATTAAAGAGGAATGCATTATACGCTACACATGCTTTGCAGGATACCAGGCAGAAAACGGCTTCTATCGTCTTACAAATGTGTAAGAACATAGACACTAACTGACAGCCGCACTGTGAAAGAAAAACCATTAGTGAACAGTTAAAAACAAGCTGATATCCAGGAAGCCTCAAGCCACAAAACCAGTGATGTTAGAACAGGAATTACCAACCAAGCTCAAGAAAAGTAATTCCGAGCTGCCTTCTTCCTCCACGAGAAACAGAGCAAAAGAAAACTCTAACAAGCTAAGTGGAATGGCAACACAAAACCATCTAAAACTAATGTACAGTAAAGAGACGCTGGAGATCCATGTCATACTGAGTGAACATATAATGAAGAGGAGGATTTGGTTGAAGAGCAAGGACAATTTTATATTTGAAAAAAGACAAGACAGTCTACTCCAGATTCTGTTTCCCACCTATTATTTTGCCTTAAATCAGAAGGCAAGAGCTCCTTGTTTTTCATTTTACTTATTGATTCTAGCACATGCTGGTTCAGACATCAACCAAATCATATTAACTGGAAAGAGATCAAGTCAGGAACCAGTGATTGGGCTAAAACAAAGCAGACTGAACCTATGATTTCAGAACTAGAGTTGATATGTAGAACAAACTGCAGTTCCCAGAATCTGGGCAGACTTCTATTTTTTATTTTCTTCAAAAAGGAGATGTAAAGCATGCAAGTCTGAAATCCATTGCAGCTCAAACCTAATGGTCTACTCCTAATATTCATTTATCACAAGTTGCCAAATCCTTTTTGAACTATATTTAGATTAATCGTCATCAGAACCTCTTCTATCAGTGAATCCTTCAAGTGAAACTATTTTTGTGGCAGAGAACATTATTTTGCTGGTTTTGAAACATCCGTCATTGAATTGCATTAGATGATCCAGGGATCTGGTATTATACAGTAGTAAAAACATAAATCTTTACCAAATCATATTCAACAATGGAGGTTGGGTCAGTGGTCATGCCAGCTCGGGGCTTCTGGGAAGTATAATCCAAGGATCATTTCCTCCAAACTCAAGAGATAAATAGCATGGGGTTACAATTTCCATGCATCTATTCCATGAAGAATTTTAAAAGTAGCATAATTTTCATTGTATCAAATCAATGAGTTCTATCATGTTTTAAAAGAATGTGAGAAAACAAATTTCAAACATTCACCTAAGGCAACAAATGAATATCCATGGCCAGAGCTGAGAAACTTTGAGAATTACCAGTTATAAATAAGAGGCAAATGAGTGCCCAGTCAAGATCAAATAATCCTGGCTCAATGTTTTAAAAAGCTTTGAAATTTTATTAGCATCTTTGTTTGATACTTCTCACTGATTAGACTGATTTAATTAAGTAAATGCTGACTGTCAATACAGGCACATCAGAAGCAAGTCTCACGTATATTAGTATGTTTTTAACCTGCCTATGGGATTAAAACCAGGTCTGTCTCTTGCCATAAGAATACAATGCTGTTCAAAGCTTATGAAGACTAGCCTCAATCATAAGAATCAAAGTCACCTGGAAATGCAGACGGTGTAGTTTCATGTATTACCAACACAATGTAACTTCAGCCCACACATACTACATCAGCGATAAGTGTTCTATACAATATGGTTTCTTTTCATGCCAGAATTAATCTCAGTAAGACTATGCAACTCAATTGTAGTGAGGCATCTACCATATTTTTCTGTGTATATAACAATATTTTCGTTCCTAAAAACAGGGTGGGTACATGTTTAAGATGTTATCTGTTGCTGCCTAGTTTTGCTTTGTTTCTCTGGATTTTGCCCGATATGCTTGCTAACCTCACCCAAAACCCTACAAAACGTATCCATCCATCCATCCCTCTTCCCCTATGCTGCTTCCACCCCACGCCTTTCGTGCCTGCAGGAGCCACCTTGCTTGTGCACATGCATCCTATCTGTGCAAGATCCTCCCCATCTTCATGTCATGGACCTGGATGATGGCAGCGTAGGCGCCTCTTTTCAGCTTCTTCCACAAGAAGATGGGGAAGATCCATCATGGACGGGACATTCCGCACACACAAAAGTGAGGTGGCTCCTGTGGACACAAAAGGCATGGGGTAGAGGGATCATGGGGGAAGAGAGAGGGATGGAAATGTTTTTGGAGGGTTTTAGACATCACTCTTCCTCTGCATGTTTGTGGAAAATTTTCCAAGTTGCTCCCAAATCCAGAATCCTTGCTCCAATGTCCTTGTGCTGATTCTATGAGGAGGCAAAAAGGACCGAGACACCACCACCAGTCTATCTAAAGGAGGAAGATCACTCTTGAGTACTGGTACTTTAGATTTATAATTTTGGGCTGGAAAACTGGGGGTCGTCTTTTACATGAGGGTGTCTTATAAATG
The DNA here is from genome assembly GCA_023846285.1 of Phrynocephalus versicolor. Taxonomy (NCBI): domain Eukaryota; kingdom Metazoa; phylum Chordata; class Lepidosauria; order Squamata; family Agamidae; genus Phrynocephalus; species Phrynocephalus versicolor. Next base: position 15,570,548 of record JAHTLZ010000204.1, on the reverse strand, counting down.
GAAAAGTACACTAATCATTCACTGAAATTCCTCCACAAAAAAAAAAAAACCATTCTGCACCTCAGAAATGGCTTCCTTGAATGTAACAGTACAGAACATCCTTCCGTGTGAATCCTAAATACAATGTAAATTCCAGTGATACCACTCTTCTATTAATTATCATTCAACTGGGATTTCAATAAACAAGCTCTGTTACACTTAACTTGGATTTCAATAAACAAGGTCTGTTACAATGCATTCATCTTATTTTAAACATACTGGTGCAGCATCAAAATATTCTTAGTTTTAAAGAAAATCAAAAACCTCTGTTAAGCAACCATGAATTGTCTTGGATATGTTTACAGCCCCAAACTGTTCAATCCATACAAGTTAGAATTTTGACAAAATTTTGATAACCTTAATACGCTTACGAAACTAACACAATAAATTTGGAAAATACATTCCGGTGCAATAGAGGCAAGAAAAAGTCACTTGTACATCTTGAACTTACACACTTTCTGGTCATGCAATGCAAATTCTGATTTTAATTTAAGGATCTAATACAGTAACAAGATGCCTATATGGGTTCCATATACAGGAAATTATATATACTGTACAAGTATGAGGATTTACATGCTCACAGCATAGCTCACAGAAAATATTTGCTACATGACCTGAATATAAGGTTAAACTGTTAAAGTTTAGTTGAGTACTACAACTCAGAGCTCTTGTATCTTACAACCAAGGAATCTGTAAGTTCCCAAAGTCACATACATTTACTTATACTTTTTCAAACTGAACATTTTAATAGACTTTCAGCAGTTCTAATCTGCCCTCTAAACAATCACATTTTTGTAATGTCTTTTCAAGATCGCGCTCCACATCCTTCCCATTTAAGCATCTGACCTGTGCCTAGAACAAAAGATAAAAAAGGCTTCTAATTGATGTACCTGTATTTAAGGGGCTCAAGAAATTTGGTGCTTGACTGGAAGAGATTAAGTACAGTATGTCAAAAATTAAGAACAGCTGACCTGATGGCAAAAATCCTGTTGCTTTGTTACACATGCCAAAGGCAAATGTACAACATTCAGTTGTTGCTAGCCTGCAATTAACAATTTGAGTTTGATGTGCGTTCAAGAAACTCAACAGGGACTCATTAATTGCCAGCTAGGAAGAGATAAATGTTATCCCATTAGTGTATTAAAGCAACAGGATTTCAGCCAATATTCACAGATGCTAAGTAATCACATCTCTCATAATTTCCAACTAGAGTAGTGCATGCGTGGACACTGCAGGAAATTAATGAATCTTCATATTACTTTAATTTTTTGAACCTTGGTTTGTATGTCTTGAGGTGTAGATAAAGACTGGAACATCATAAACATACATGCTCATATATATGTTCAGCCTCAGTGAAGGAGCTAAAGAATTGGACTGAAGTTATAAATACAGTAAAAGAATTCTATTTTCATTATGTGAAAGATTTACTGGATCACATATTCTGTATTCTAACTCCAATCATTCTCAAACTTGGGGTCCCCATATGTTCTTAGAATAAAACTCCCTGAATCCTTTACCACCAGCTGAGCTTGCAAGGATTTCTAGGAGCTGCAGTCCAAGAAGATCTGGGGACCCAAATTTGAGTACCAGTGTTGTAACTCATGCACTAAAAAGATATCTGCACTATATATTTGCATCAGGTTAATACATTTTTTAGCTTTATGGCTCCATTCCAAGGAACACTGGAATGTGTACTTTCATGTGGTATTCAGAATTCTCTGCTAAAAAGCTCCACAACAACTTTAATTCTAATTGCATTTTGATACTACACCAGTTACAACACTGGTACAAATCCTAGGATTCCTAGGATGGAATAATGATAGCTAAAATTGTTGTCAAATTGATACATCTGGGCAATGGAGACACGCCTTAAGACCTACAGTCTGGTACAAGAACAATTCATATGATTACTGACCAGTCTTATCAATTTTCTCAGATATTATCCAAATTAACCCATCTGTGTTTTAAAGTATAATATCAGTACTTGCATAACTCCCTACATTAGTTTATAGTCAATACTACCCATCTCAATCTGAGCCACACCAACGGAAAGCAAATATTTAGAAGAAGTTAAACTAAGAGCCGAATGGTCCAGCTCTACTGCTTTTACAGACTGAGGAAACTTCCTGTCTAAATACTTTTAGGCTTTCAATTGTACAAGCTTCTCTGTTGCTCAATCACTTTCTTATAAAAGTTTCCCTAATCTATTGATTGAATCTGGAACATTTTGACATCTGTCCTTCTGATTTATGTTCTCATCCTACTGATGTCTTCAAAGTAGTGCAAGGAGAAGAATGGAACAGTACTAGTCATACATACTATTAACATATGTTTCAATCCTGGCCTGCCAGGGAGAAAGAACTCTGGGCGCTACATATAAATAGAAAATGTAAACAAAAAAATCTAGTACACTAATGTCTAAATATATAAATCTGAGGTGGATCATCACGGTGTAGCTGCAGGCTAACCTCTTGCCCCTCCACTTGGGACCAACAATTTACTGCATTCCACCAATCTGCATTACCAAATTTTGCCAGTGAACATAACCAGGGATCTACTTTCAGTTTCTTAAACCCCCATCCCTTAAAACAAGTCTGAGTCTGCCCATCTTGTTTCAAAAAGGAAGTTGCACTTTCTGGCTGCTTCCCAGAGAGTGGATTCCTTTTAAAGCAGTAGACACCAGCTAACCAAGAAAAGTCCACAGGTAGATTGTGAAAGCTGCTGGTCTTCTTAATGTTGGTCCTGAAACTGATATTCAGTGTGTCTATATTCAGAATAGTGACTAAAATATCTTGGATATTTATGCAGTCACAAGAGGAATCACAGAGGTTGCCATAGCTAATTAATAATAAATTATATCTTGATAAGAAAAGCTTGATAAGAAAAGCTTTTGATAAGAAAGTGCTTTTAAAGGGTATTTTTAAATAGTAGAGCTTAATTCCCTTTTGAAAAGTGAAACAGGGCAGCTATTAGTGAAGGGAACCACATTGAGAATATTTTCAGGAGTCTGTTTCTCTGTATCTGATTTCAGATTACAATTATTTTATTACTTCTTATTTATTTATTTATTTATTTATTTATTTATTTATTTATTTATTTATTAAACTTGTATCCTGCCCATCTTCCCCAAGGGAACTCTGGGCGTCTTACAGCAATAAAAAAAAAAAAGATATAAACAACAAACAGAAAAGAAGAGGCGATGAATCAGGATGGCGGCAAAACCCAAGGCAGCGAAGAAAAAAAAAACTAGCAAAGGGAGTCGCCAAAAGCCTCTCTAAAGAGGTAGGTCTTCAAAGCCTTCTTAACTGCGGGCAGGGACTCCAACAGGCGCAGCTCACTGGGGAGATGATTCCAGAGTGCGGGGCCCACCACAGAGAAGGTGCGGTCTCGTGTACGCGATTTCTGCGCCTCTCTGGGTGTGGGCAACCTCAGTGAGCGCGCCTGCGCCAGCCTAGTGGGTCTGGCCCCAGTTGTCCTTTGGGAGATACGCTCCGCCAAGTACTCTGGTCCCAAGCCGTGGAGGGCTTTGAAAATCAAAACCAAGACCTTGAACCTGATCTGGAGGACAACGGGGAGCCAATGCAGGCGAGCCAGGACTGGGGCGATGTGCTCGTATCTACGGGCACCCACCACCAGCCTGGCCGCCGCATTTTGCACCCGCTGCAACCTCCGGACCAGGGACCAGGGCAACCTCACGTAGAGGGCATTGCAATAGTCGACCCTCGAGATCACCAGAGCCTGCACAACTGTCCTCAGGGAGGACTCATCAAGATACTGGCGGATCTGGGCGATCCTGTGGAGATGGAAGAAAGCGGCCCTGGAGACAGCCATCACCTGGGCTTCCAGGGAGAGGGCTGAGTCCAGGACCACGCCCAGATTTCTGGCCCTGTCTGTAGGCTGGAGGGAAACACCCCCCAGCATAGGGAGGGGGCCATTGTACCCAAACGAGAGCGCCCCAAAGAACAGAATCTCCGTCTTCTCCGGATTCAGCTTGAGCTGGTTATTTACCCTTATTACATACTTACATATAATATCACCACTCCCTTGATAACACCAAGGTAACTAAACATAACACAGCAAATGGATCATCTTTCAACTAACAAAATGTTGAGCTGCACAATATATCCAATCACAAGACATCATGATCGCTTTGCAAAATCTTCAGTAAACACTGCAGAATCTCAAGTACTGTAGCTTTTACATATCCCAACAATATATATGGGGAGATTCACAGGCTGAAAATAAGTAGAAAGGACAAGATTGTGATTCGATAAATCTGTTTTCAATTCTCAAGTTCCACTCACTGTTGTGCCACAGATTTGTTTTGGAAGCTAAACAGGGTCTGGCCCGGTTACTGCTAAGAAGGGAGACCACCAGGAATCTTTAGGCAGAACTAGAACAGAATCCTGCCTGAACTCTTGACAAGCTACTGCCAGTAAAGTTCACAGTTCTGGGCTATATGAATTCATGATCTGAATAACACAGCAGTACTATTTGAGTTTCAAAAATGTACATCAGGAAGAGAATGTCAGCTCTTTTTCTCCATTACAGTTCTCTGTCTAGTACACTACAGAATTGCCTCTCTACCAAATCACCTTGAAATGATATACATAGTTTACCTCAAAGCCTTTTCATTTCATAATATTCAAAGCTCAATGACTTACATTTTTCACACATTTTTTGAAACACATTTTGATCTAAAAGTTCCAAGATATATGAGCCATTTTCATTAGCTTCACAGACAATGCCAAAATCATTTTTATCTATCCTTGGTTCAACTGCATACAGTCATGTATTAGGAAAAGTTTAAATGACTTTTTAGTCACAAAAGATCCCAGCATATTTGTCAAGTTCAAATTAATAATCAGTACAATAAGATTGAGAGGTGTGTGACTCTACAATTAGCACACAAAACAAGCCACGTTTAAAATGCCAAGGAAAATACGAATATTTTGAATTGAAACCAAAACTAATGGCATCAGTTATACTTTTCTTAGGAAGACGCTCCAGAAATAGGGTGCTCTGTAGGATGGGGGGGGGCAATCTTAAATTCTCTAAAATTGCCACCACTAAGACAATGTAATTCCCCTAC
>JAHTLZ010000204.1:15548342-15564057 GCA_023846285.1 Phrynocephalus versicolor | reverse complement strand
AAGGAAGGAAGGAAGGAAGGAAGGAAGGAAGGAAGGAAGGAAGGAAGGAAGGAAGAGTCAAAGTAACTATGCTGATTATTTATTGTGCCAGAAATGCATCATAATGACCAGTAACAATCTGAACTGCTATACAAACAATTCTGTTGACCTCAGTTAATCAGGAGCCTTCTGAGGGAAACAAGCATCAAAACTAACATCTTCCTAACAAAAAAGGGGGGTGGGGATCATCACCCAAACATAAAATCACCATATGATAGCCATCTCAATGCCTTGATCCCTACGTCAACCTCCGGACACGAAACCAAATCCAAAAATGTGAAATATTAGGGAATAAGGGAGATGTACGGAAATCCTATAGCCTGCTAGGTTATCCTGTTGCTACAGGAAACAACTTGGTTTTTCTCTGGACACAGAAGGATTAGATTTTAACTGAGGAAGACACGCAAAAATGTTATGGGAAGCTGATCAGAAGAATGTGGCTCTTCCTAAGAACTGAAATGTGAGCAAGCACGATAATGTCCCGAAGAACCATTTTGTCCCTGCATCCTTTCACATCTTAAAGAGTTTTACCTGCTTTCAATCAATCACATATTGCTCCCAACTAGAAGCTTCTCTCCCCCCACCAACAGCCCCATTTGAATGCCAAAAGCCAAACCAAGGTTAATTTTTAATGCCAGAAGAAAAAGAAGGGAGGGAGGCTCTTCAATCTTAGTCCTGACAAAGTACTTCAGGAAATGGCTTAAAAGGATAAAGTACTCTGTGTGGAGTCAGTGCTTCCCAGTGTAATTTCTGTGGCATTTTCACTGAGGTAAAGTTTGGCCTGAAATTCCCATTCACATGAAAAGAAATAGGAAGCCACAGTTTGCTACAGGAAGGAAGGCAGGAAGAAGTCATTTAAAAGAAAGATTCCTATGCAGTTCAGAGTCATTCAGATATAAAGCACATTGCTCCAAACCTGCTTTCTTTCTCCTCAGATCTATATCTGATTATTTCCTGAAAGTAAGACATCCATTCAAAACCTCTCACAAAAACGAAAAGCTACTTTAACAACCATTCTTTTTCACAGACGGACAGATTTCCACAAATGTCTTATTCTTACTTTAGCGTTTGCAAAATTCCTCTTCTGCCTTGACACTGAAGGCTTCCAAAATAGAAGTTGAGGTGTGTGCCTGCATTTTTGTTAGCATATAATTGGCAGGGGTTTACAATTACAATTGCGTCCTACTCAGAAAAGCATACCGCAAAGTAGTTTTATTATGTGCGCTGAACAACAGGTTGGCCAGACATATAAAAGGAGGAAGTCAGTTCACGTACATTTATACTGTTTACAGATGTCTATTATAAGGCATTCTGCAGGTTAATGTCTCAAATACAGTAGTAGTGTAATTCTGAGGTAGCAAAAGTGAAACAACCATTCCAGCAAATGCTTAGTTAAACAGGAGTACTGTGGATTTCCTGAACGCCTGTACAATAATGTCTTAACAAGCGAATGTTTGTAAGCAGCCTGGTTCAGTAAATCAACATTATATTGGATTTAAATATAAACAATATTGGTTTTTAAATGGCAACAGTTATAATAAAAGGTCTTACCATCAAATTCTTATTCCAATAAATATGCTTCTATTTTACTCCTCTGCTATCTGAGACCTCTGAAGCACTGACTTACATATATTTCCCCTTAAAATAAGTTTCAAAACCTAACATTTGGTATGTTTGGACTTAATGTTGAAGGTTCGTTGGGGGATAAACCCATGTGCGCTTGTTCTTGCACACAAGCATTTTAACAAACGAAAGTGAATGATCCAATCTTCAAAACATACAATGGTTGGTTGATTAATTAATTAATTAATTAATTAATTAATTAGCATATACATGATTTGCCAACATCAATTTCAAAATCATTATTTAATTTACTATTTCAGTTCATTTGCCAGAATCACTGAGAGCAAAATGTCGAAAAACTGCAGACATACAAAGAAATAGCAATTACACATACCGTTTGCAATGTCCAAAGTGCTTCACATATAATACTTGTATGTTGTTATATCAACGCTCGCATATAGAAATTGTTTCCAGAGTTTACTAGGTAGAGACTACTCAGAAATTGTTTACCATTTCCTTCTTCTAGAAGCATCCTGGGACTCGACAGCTTTCCAAAGCCATACAGGCTGATTTGTCTGAGATGTACAGCAGGAAACTAAAACCTCACTAGCTCCATAACAAGACACCTAGTGATCTATTCAGTTTTCAAGCTAACGTCCACAAAGACTTCCTGGGTATAGGTCTGCATATGAAGATTTGCATGTAATCTGGAACCAGTATGTTACAGGTTTCATGGAAGACTGTACATGTACAGCTCAAAGCCAGAACTTTTTATTTCAACAATCAGGATAGATATATGTTTCAGTTTTTCTGTTTTGTGTACAGGCTTCCATGTAATCTGGAAACCTCTCACATCTGGCTCCCAGCCACATGGAAGTCTTCACACGCACAGCTGTCCACAGGAAGCCTTTCTTCCTGAAAGTATTCGTGTGGAAAGCAGAGGAAAGAGCTAGTTAGAAACTAGGAACTGGTTTACATGGCACAGCCTCAAACTCACAAGGATAAAAACTCCATTGCATTTCCATTTCAGAACAGCTTCTTTCTGAAAAACAGTCAAATGATGGCTTTGGACATCAGGTCTCATAATCTCTCAAGCACCCAGAGGACTAGAACTGCCCCTCATTGACTTACAAACTCCACCTCACCTTCTATGGAAAATGGGATAAAATAAGTACAGTATTTGACTAAGGGATTTGACTCCACTTTTTTTACAGCTATTTGTAAACTTTTCAAAAGTACATGCATGACTATGTTCAGAAGCAGCTTTCTACATAGATTCTTTGTATACTCATAGGCCAATTCTTACTGGAGCATTAGAGGGTACATGGGGGGGAAACAGACTACTAGCCAGCAAGTTCAAAGGCCCCTGTTGAAGTTATCAGGAGCTATAGACCTTCTATTAAAATCCATTCAATTTTCACAGCATAAAAGGTCTTGGAGGAAATCTCCAGAAGCTGCCAGACTATTGTCTTACTGTTGGGTTTACTAGGTTTTGCTCATGGGACTTGAAGCCCAACAATTATCTGAGAGACCACACATTTTCATGTTGTACATCACTAGAACTTGCTGAAAATAGTAGGCAGACTTTAAGGATTCTTAAATGCTAGAAAAAAAGGTGGCTGACCAAATATGCTTATTGTAAATTAGTAAACTCAGTACACTTCAAACCCTCGGAAGGCAGAGGCGTAGCTAGGGTTTGGAGCACCTGGGGAAAATGTCATTTTTTTGTATCGCTTCCTGCCCCCCAACTGCATCTCACACAATGAGCAAGGTGTGCCTGATCCTGGGGGAACAGCAGGGGAGGGAGAGAAGGGTCCCTCTTTCTCACACCCTCTTTGGGGGGTCTCCCGGTCAAGGCTCTCCTGTACAAATTGCACAGCACACGGATAGCACCAAGCAGGCTATTTTTTTTCCTAAACATCACCTCTGTAGCACACTTCCCCCTCCTCATTTCTCCTGGCTAAGGCTTGGTGATTGTTAGCCTAGGGAAAGGAGGAGAGGGAAGCAGGAGATGGTTTTTTTTTTCCAAGCAGCACCTCCGTTGCACACTTCCCTCTCCTCCTTTCCCTGGGCTAATGCTCGCCAAGCCTTAGCAGGGGTGGGGGGAAGGAGGAAGGAGAGCAATCAACAGAGGTGCTTCTTGGGGAAAATACAGTGCCTACTTTCCTCTTCTCCTTTCCCCCAACTAAGGATCACCAAGCCTTAGCGTGGCCAAAGGAGGACTGCTGGCAGGATGGTGAATGGCTTTCTCCTCCTGCTCCCCCCAGACTGCTGTGCGCCCCAGCAAATGCACTCTTCCACCCCTCCCTAGTTACGCCAGTGCCAGTATGTTCCCCATTCTCCACGTTATCTTTGACCAGCAATTCCCTGGCACCCTTCTTCCTTCTTTTCCTGTCTCTTAAAATAACAGATGTTCAACTGGTAGCATGATCTAATCAGTACTGCCTACTTAGCAGTACCAGTAGGGAATTCCCCCCCCCCAGGCAGAATAGTTGGTCTTTAGTTTTCTTCCTCCCATGTAATTTTCTCTCCTTATTTTTTATAAGCACTGAATCCTGCCTGGGAACCTGATGGTCTTCCCATCTGACAGTTCAATTGTGGAACTATACTACTCTACGTTCAAAACTCCAGACTTGCTTCAGCTGGACATTTTCTGCTTTCTAATAATACAGAGGCAGAGTTGTGACAATCTGCTCTTAAGAGAAAGGCAAGGCCTTTTACATATGATGCAGACATCCCACACAGTCTCACAATAGATTGTGTAGTTTCACTATGCCATTCTATTCTGTTCTTTAAGATACAATCCTATTATATGCAAATAAACTCCACTGGAAGCAATAATACTTCAGAACAGATATATACAGGATTATAACATGTTGTATACCCATATCCAGTCTGGCATGTTTGAAAACAAGATACAGATTTACTGAAACAAATTAGATTTCATATTGAATGGTGACCATAAAGAGATGGCAATCTTAATTAAGCCAACCTATATTAAAAATAGAGAACTCATGTGTTGCGTGCTGTGAAACTAGTTTTCCAAGTTTCTCGCAACACATATTAAACAAGACACAAACAGCAACAGATAGATCATCACAGAGTCATCCAGTGAACAGTCTCAGAGGGCTTCTAGTAGCAATAGTAAAAAAAAGGGGGGGAGGTGTTAAACACCAAGTGAAACCAGGCTATTCTAAAATAATTATAGGAGTGCTTGAAAACTATTTAAAGTACTTTTACCACTGTTTATAACTTATGGACAAAGAATGGCGATACGCAATTGTAAGTCACAAGAAGATCCAAAACACTTTAAATTAGGACTTGTCCTGAGTAGTTTACTTGCAAATATCCTATCTCCTTGTATCTTTAGCTGACGTAGCAGCCATCATTTGGATCTTCAATAAGAGATATTCATTCAAGTTGATGGGTTTATCTTAATTAATATTGAAGAAATAAACTCTAGCATTTTAATAAACCTTATTGGCTAAGATTATTCAATTAAATCCTCCTCTCCATATAAAACTATTTTCATCCCAGACGCCATGTTTCTATTTTCTTCCACAAAATAATTCAAGCAGTCAAATAAAAGCTGAATATCAAATCTGTTATCTTCTTTCAGGAAAATGGAGCAAACAGAATGCCACAGCTTATGAACATCCTATTGAAATCACAAGCCCATTAAAAGAAAACTGGGGTAGAAATTTAATAAATAAATAACTGAAACAACAATAAAACTAACAAGGTACAGCTTAAAAAACTAAGAGCAGAAAAACCCCATCTAGTTTCTAATACGTCAACATCTTTGTCAGTATTCATTACATCACAGGAAACACATTAAACTCACTGAAGTCCTCTAACATACAAAACAAGAACTTACATTTTCTGCTAAAATAAAAATCCACATAGAGAATTCAGTCAGTGCACATTTTATCAGCAATGTGTCCTATGTTTATATATAAACAATATAAAATGAAACCGATATCAGAGAGAAGCAAGGATAAAAATGGATGGCCAGGAAGGCCTGCAAAAGATAGAACATGCCTTGCACTTGATGATACCCCTATAAAATTAAAATATGTCACATCATTTCACCCTGCTGTAAATAAAATTGCTAGTGTGCTTCACCCTGCCATCAAATATAACTAAACAGGACTCAATGCTGATACTTAAGGATAACAAGCTAGAAAGAAAAAGAAAGAAAGAAAGAAAGAAAGAAAGAAAGAAAGAAAGAAAGAAAGAAAGAAAGAAAGAAAGAAAGAAAGAACAGCTTTTTCATCATGTAACATTTGCAGTAATTTGTTTTTTCTTAACAGTGGAAAAATCAGTGTGAAAATTCTTTAATACAGTGAGTTATCCTATTATTTCATTCTTTTCAAATTGGAAATGAATCTTTTGATGCAACTTTGTTGAGTAGCAAGTATGTTTTAAATAGTGTATTGACACTAAACAATGCTAGTTCACAGCCCAGTTCAACTAAGGCAGTACAGGCAATTTTCCCAAATTATTGATTATTTTTTAAGTGTTCTTTAGTTGCTAGTAGGAGCAACCGCCCAAAATAGTGCCTGCATTTAATAATGTCTGCATTAAAATACTATAGTTACAGTATCTCGTTTTTTTAGTTCTTTATGTGCACCTGGGATTATGTTCGCAAATGTAATATAGAAACTGAACATTTTATGCAGTGAGAAAGAAACAGAAGTTCACCACATGCACAGTAAAAATATGAATTATAAATGGCTCAATTTGTTTTTAAAACCAGATACTCAACCCAAACTTATACCGTCAGTTCAACCAAAAAATTAATAGCCCACTAATCTAGATGCAGACTAGTAGTACCTTTTGGTCTAAATTATTTTCATAAGGCAGGTAACAAACATATTACCATATAGAAACTATAACATTCCTATAATGTGTTGGCCGATATCCAGAAGATTAAATTACATCAGGTAACTGGAACATGCATGGCATGCAAGTCCCAGCATAAAATAAACTACTTTTTATACTTAGTTTAAAGATCAACAGCACGAATGTACATTCAGCACAATATTCCAACTGATAAAATAAGACCTTCAGCGTATACATTTGAGGGTGCCAGATTTTCTTCCTATCAGTCTTAGAAACATTCAATACATTGATCTAAAGAGCTGGCCTTTTGCTGGTAGAATTAGTTTGCACTGAGTCATACACATTGAAATTCCCCTCCAATTTTCCCAGTGGAAGTAGAGCTATCTGACTTTTAAGACCAAGGAAAAAGTTCACTGCTCCTCAAGGAGCCAGGAGCCAGAGTATGTACTTATCTGTGTTAAACATTTTAAAGTAGTAGTAGTCATGTCAAGAGAAAATAAAGTAATGTACCAACAAAAGTAATGTGGTACCTTAAAGCCTAACAGATTCATTCCACCTTGAATTTCCAAGGATTACAATTTGCTTCTACAAATATATCACACGAGCCATGAAAGCCCAAATTTAAAGCACTGTGGCTTTAAGATACCACCGTCTGCTGTTTGGGGAAGAAAGTCTGTCTATCCTGAGGGTTCTGTTCTGATTTCCATCATTTGGCTAAACTATTTTAAGAAGTTATGGATTTTGTCAATTAGGGCGAAACTATGGCCTGCAAGTTAAACCGGTCTGTTTTGGATGTGATGCACATAATCCAAGTAACTGCAAATTATCCATATCTACTTCTGCTTTTGAACAGTATTACATCAAGGTGAAGGCTTAAATTTTATTGACTCATAAATATGTTCCATCTTGAACAAATCTGATCAGCGTTGTTTTCCCCCGTACTCTCTGCCTACGGATTTGCCTACTTGCCTTTTTGGTACTCTTGTGGTCTGAAAAAGCATACACTCCCAAAAAACCATATTAAATAACATCAGACCAGAGAATGACAGGCTGCCACTGTTCTTATGAAAAGACTGTTTTAGATCACAGCAACAGTAACTTCCAAGGGCGCTGAAGTGCATTCATTCTGAACATTTCAAATAGTGTTATATGTAATTTTTTCCCTCTGAAGCACTAATTATGGCCACAATACTGCTCTGTTAAAATCTGTCAGGTGTTTGCTACTGACCACAGGATACTAATGGCATTTACAGATGCTAACTCCATAAGATTCATGGGAAGAACAGTGACATAAATCAATGTGGTTGTTTTTCTCAACAACCAAGTTGCTTATTTTATATTTGATAAGAATACTTCTTACCCTTGGAACATTTATAAAAAGCAGGCCAGGAATATTAGGGAATTTAGAGGGGGGGAGGAAAATCGTACGTTAAGACAGTCCACAACAGGGGAAGAAAATAGGTGTGGACATAAATGTGCATGTACAGTATGCACTAAAAGAAAAAAGCCACTGCATAATCTATTTGCATAGAATAGTGCATATTCACTCAAATATACACAAGCAACATACAACTGATTCGGTGTTTCAGAAACAACTCTCCCTCTACACTGTTTCAAACCAATTCAGATATTCGCATTCCCCGTTTTCAAGTATACTGTCTGCTGCCAACTGCCAGAGGGAGAAAAAGTACACAAATCAAAATATGTTACCTTTGTTCAAACAATACTGCTGTTCATTATATAATAGAAACTGTCATACTTAATCTCTCAGGAACCCAGAAATAGTAGATTCTTGAGCCAGAGGTGGTTTGAAATGGTTTGAGGCAAAACTGAAACATAGCATTTAAGTACATTTTGCAGAGAAATATAGGCAGGATTGATTAACTTTCAACATCATCCTCCATATGCAGTTTTAAGCAGCCACACAAACAAACAAGCCTGAGAAAAGGCAAGTTCCCCTTACTTTTGTAAGCGGTGTGCAAGTCAAGTCCATTCTCACCCCTTTTTCCCTTGTTATTACATTTAATTTTCAACCATCATGGAAGAATTCCAGTTAAAATACTGTATATTAAAATATGTGTGCAGAATATTTCTCTGCCTATATTTGCTTCATATAATCTACACAGACAACAATTTGGAAACTGAAGGGCTTTTACATGATACTGTAATTTATCATATGCAAAACAAAACAAATATAACTGTATGAAGAAAAGTGGATTTACATTCAATGAAGTATTGGCTACTAAAGCAATACCTTAATAATCAGATTTATATGCATCCTTACTTTAAAGTAAATCAATATAAAGTACCAGGATTAGAGTTTTGGTTTACTATCTTCAACAAGAATAAACTAACTGTTATGCCACCTCCTTCCTGTTCAATGCCTTTCAATACCTGCCGTTAATATATAATATACAAGGAATGAAATAAACATGAGTGAACAAGATTCATAACAACCTTATTGTATAAGCTAAAAAGAGTTTGATCAAGCCCCCTCAAACAACAAATATCATGCCACCCTTAAGATGACTTTCTACACCCTCTTTTCAAAATAGTCTCCTCTCCAAGTGAGGATCATAACAAACTTAATAAACAAACAAAAAGTACTGATAGGAAAGTCATTGAACAGAAGGGTATTCAAAGAAAAGTTAAAAACCAAGTCAAGTCTAGGGTTGAAACTCTAGGGAGCATTGACATTTTTAAAGATTATGCCACTAAATTATAGTTTTTTGTTTTGGGTGGGGCCCCTTTGACTGGGTGGAGTGCCTCCCCTAAAGGAAGGAAAAACTGGCATAAGCCGATTTGGCCTTTCAGAGATTCTGAAATTTGGCAGCTCATGAAGTCTCACCAGCGTCAACTTCACCAAGACGTCTCTTGCCTAATCCACTTACAGACATAAAGTTCTAGTGGGGGGGGAGTCTAACTTGGGGATGGAAATTTGACTGTAAACGATAACAAGTATTTTGTTTTAAATGGGTTTACAAAATTATTACCACATATGGTGATGTCTATTGTCACTTCAATAAAAATCACATTTGAGAAGCAAAAAGAAGTATAGAAGAAACAGAAGAAGAATGGAATCTATATTTTAATTGTGTTTGAATAATTAAAACAGGCTGATTATTCCTCTAAACAATGTCACTATTCCGTTTACTTCTCCATGTTTCTTCACATCTTCATTTTTCTTTAAAGTGGTCAGAGAATAGTAATCAGAAGACAAACTAATTCTCGAATTAAGAACGGAGCAATAATATATTTCAAAACTAAATGGGGAAACGTTACAACTTTCAATGAGCTTGTATTATCATACTGTGTAGTCATAAAATACATTTGGAGACATCTAGCAGATCTTAGCAGAAAAACTCCTTTTTTTTCCTTCTTAAGTAACTGGCTGAAAACAAGAATAAAAATAACTGCATCAACAGGGTCTTTCTTCTTCAGGCTTCAAGCCCAGTTTTTCTTGAGTTCTTAAAAAAAAAATGGCAGTTAGGCCACTAAAACCAATCCAGAACATTATTAAAAGTTAAAAGCTACCAATTACTTCTGTCTGTTCTTTTAAAGCAAAGTTTGGCATTACGTCAGTCAGTTTAAAGAAAACAAGAGAGAGAAAGAGAGAGAGAGCAAAAGAGAGGAAGAAAAAGTTTGCTTCTTGTATAAATAAAACCACCAGGGAAAGGTGTCTAGCCCCTTGTAAAAAGTTTATGACAAGTTTTTAAAATGGCTAGTTATATTTTGAATTTTTTTTATTATTATTAAATACATCTAAAAAGGAGAAAAGAAGTTAGATCTATGTTTAGGGGATGAAACATTTCTCACACAGGAAACACCTAAAATCGCATACAGCTTTGCAATCAGAGATTGGATATTATCTGAATGAATTGAGTGAATAACTATTAAATATAATCAATTAACCACTGAATCACGGGAAATTATTATTTTTTAGGAACAGTTATCACTAACCTTCAGAACCTATGTCTCTTGTTGGGTTACTAGGTTTGGGTTGCAGGGGTCAAGGGAAGAGTCAGAAGTATAAATGCTGATGGATAGAATCCTTCAGTTAGTATATTTTACAACATGGTTCACATCCTACAACATGGACACATTTCATAGCAGAATTATGGGATGCTATAAACTGGGCTACTAGACAGAGCTTTTCCATTTGTATAGTTAATGAGGCATACAGAAAAATCACGCTGAATTTGAGACATATGGCAAAGAAAATCTCTATGACATTTCTTTTCCTCTAACCCAATAAGGTAGCTGCCTCTGACTTGAGGTATCTTAAACCAGCTATACTTCATTCACATTTAGCCACTACAGAAGATACTGCTAACCAAGCAACTAAACTAACGGGAAGGTTTTCAGTTATTGTAAGTGTAGGTAATGGAATTCAAACAAAGGTGATTCGGAGAAACAGGATGGTACCCCACTGTGTACTTTCTTCCTTCTTAAAACTGGGCCATTGGGTCACACAATTTCAAGCTCCCATAGTTTGCAGGAGAAAGAAAGGATTTAGAACCAACATTCTGAGGACCATAACACTGGAAAATAAGTTTCTGTAGTTGCCTTCAAAAATATTTCTATAAAAATCAGTATGCCAGTAAAACCTTTGGAAAAAAATTGTACACCGTGTTTTAACTACTTTAAGTAAATATAACAGGCATTCCACAACATAACCTATGCCTCCATTAGATTAGCGTGATCACGTCCCATAGAGGTCAATATACTCAACTATTATTATTTTTAAAAGGGAACACCGTTAGTCAAGGTTTTCATCATAATTTTGGTTTCCCTTATGCAGCTCTAATATTTTCAAACCTCATCAAGTAATGGATTAACTTATTTAAATTACACGACAATCTCATGTGTTCTTACTCTGAGATAATTCACACTGTATTCAGCAGGACTTATTCTCAAATATACCTTTCGTATTAAGTCACATACTATTGAATGGGGCTGATTTCCTATCAAGTATGTACAGAACACAGGCTGCCATCCTATGCACACTTAACTTACTGGCATTTGGAATAATGCCAAGTGAATTCAACAGAACTTACTACTGAATAAGTTTCTGTATATTTTCTTCCACATTGCACTGGATTCTGACACTACATTTCTGTTCCCCATTTCTGGAAATAAATTCACACTCAAGACACCAGATCATATTTCTAAGGAGGTATTACTACAATTGTGGTATTAATCCCATTGGAGTTTATTAAAGAGATTGCAAGATTTAATGACTACAAGATTACTTAAAATAATAATAATAATCAGTATCCACTTGAGTGAACAATTACTTATTTTTCCTTACTCTGCTGAAACGAATCATGGCACTATCAATATACCCTAGGCCTGAGTGGAGATTTTAACTGTCAAAACTAGATCATGTCTTTTATAACATTATATATGAAAAAGTTCAAAAAAGTGTAGCAGAGTTTTTTTTTCTAAATGACCACTCTTTTTAATACATCACAACTGAGAATAAAACATCCATTTAAGAAAAGGCAAAAACATCTAATAGGTATGCTCCAATTAACTTATCCCAAAGTAAATAGTAAGAGGTATAAAAAGGAATTAATTTAATGTACAAATTTTAATCAGTGGATCAACCAACTAAAGGCTACAGTGATTACTACAAAGCATTAATTTATGGAATGAAGTAGTAAGTGTATGATTTATACTTTTAGCCTATTTCTGTAGTGTTGCTGAAATTGGAAATGAAAAGAAAAATATAAATAATAAAAAGCTATTCCATTTTTGTCACACTTAGAGGCATTCTTCAGCATCTAAAAGGAGCAGGTGTGCAGCTGTTTTCATTGTAAGAAGCAGCAATCAATGTAGTTTCTAGTTAAAACATAGATAATTAATCAACTATATCCTTTAATTACAGCCATACTAACCAGTTCCTAATAGCCATGGAAAAATGTGACAAAAGCCAGGAATTCTATTCTTTTTTCTGACAGCAAAAAAGGAAATATAAACAAAGATTTTTTTTTGGTAGATGAATTGAACTAGGTGAAAGGTACCATATGTAAAGTATATACATATACCTAATTTTAATAACCTATATTTTGAACTGTGAAGTCCAATCCTTCAGAAGAAAATTCTACATGTACAGTTATTTGACACTGGCAAAAATACAAATTCAAACTACCTCACTAGCTGCCTTGCGGAAACTATATTAAGCAAAGGTAAACCAACTGGAAAGTTGTCAGTCAGCTGCAATGAATGAATTCATTTTAGACACTAAACAAAAATCTAAGCATCAGAATATGCTACTGTCTGCAGTCAATACTACCAGCAACCGCATAATCCTAAACCCATTACAGCAAGAGTAATTTTTTAAAAATTCTGCATCTTAAATCCACCTAAACATTCCTAAAAAATAGAGGTATAAATTCCTAGCTTGTTTCAGTTAGAGTAACAGTGCATCCTGCTTGGCTTTTCTGCAAAGAAAAACTTTTTTTTTACAGAATTCACCTCCAACTGGACATGTTTAAAATGTTTGAGCCTCAACTTTATCAGATTGTTTTCACCATGTACCCTATATTTATTTATTTACAGTATTTATTTATTTATTTATTTATTTATTTATTTATTTATTTATATCTGTATACCGCAGCCGGTTTTCCCAGAGGGAACTATATTAAGTACGAGAGTAATCACTAGCTTTTAAGACAATCAACTCTGTCATGTGTCTACAGGTGAAATATGGTAAAAGTTCAATTATAATATATAAACACAGGTATTAAGTCAATCATACACATTTGAACACTTACATATGCTTCTAAAGCTTTTACCGATTATATAAAATGTCACATAACAACCATGATGATACCCATGTTTGGAAGCTTCATAAATGCATTTCTTAAAAGACATTTCTGAAATTCTCTTTTGCAGAGACTCAGATAACCAGGACTGTAGAACCCAATCAAGGCGTAAGTTATAAAGTAAGTTACTTTCACACCCCAATATAAAGCATTGTGGTGTGATCTTAATGATCGGAAAAAGGAAGGCACTCCCAAAAAGTTTCAGTCAGCATGAAAACCAATATGCAGTATGAGCTGAATGCTGGAAATGAATGAACAGCTACTGTAAAAAGAAACAGGGAACTGTTGATTTTACTATCTTTATTACCAGGACTGCAATATGCAAATAGTCTATATGCATAAGCATTCTTCTTGCACTTTTGCACACCTGATTTTTTTAAGGCTGCAGTAGCGTACATATTTACTCGAAAGTAAAGCAGAAGCTTGGTGTAACTGATTACCAAGAAAACATGATTACACTCCCTATGAAAATATATAACAGCAGAAAGCTATAGCAAAGAGGGGAGGATGTCTTCTTTAGTATACACAAGAAAGTGTACCAGTTACAGTACTCGTACAAAATAATGTCTTTTACTGCTAGAAAAACAACCAGTGTTATGCACTAGACCCTTGAAAAAGCTATTGCATACTGCATACAAATATAAGCCTTCAAAAACTAACAATAGAAATCGTGGCCAGGTTTGCCCACCTCAGACAGCAGGTTGTCTAACTGAATACTTTGGTTAGAGTAAAAAAGAATTTGAATTCTTCAAACTACTCTAAAGTAGATAATCACCATAACATCTCATATTCCACAAGGGAATAATTCCTAGCCAAAAAACAGCCACTAGGAAATGTATTCCCTGTTTGTCACGGACTGGCACTGAGGCATAAATACTCAGATTCTACCAAAAAAGTGAATTTATGTTTTTCATTGTAGCCGCAACAATAATCAAAAGTATCACAGTGGCAGAGGAAAAAAACAAAAATCTTTACTCCGAGGAAAAAAAATAGATATCTTTAAACCTAATTGTATCAATTCAAGTTGTAAATATTGGTGTAAATGTAACTATTTATGTAAAATTAAGCCCCTGCATAATACTATAAAATACTGGCCATGTGTAATCTACAACGTAAGTTTAAGCAACTTTACACACACCCTTTAAAAGAAAAAAAAGCAGAAAGGTCTCTATGCCTCTTTCTAAAAGGGCAAAAAATGAAATTCCCGGTTTGTTTGGATTACCCATGTTTGCAGCAAACTTTCACTACAGTCATTTAGAAAAAAACCTTGCAAAATGTTGATATCATTTCCAGACGGTTTTGTCAGTATCAAGATTTACAGGAAATAGTTGGTGTTCTCATGAAAGCCCTGCATTTACTTGCAGGAGCAAAGATTTTTAAAAGGGGAAAAAACCCTTTTCTTCCCTTTGACAGTAAACATTTGCTAAGATTTCAAATCTGTCACTCTGGTGAAGTATCTGAAAGAGCGTTCTCACCTAATGGATTTACTGTGAACATGAGGGGATGTGCTGCCTTCTGTTCAGAAAGAACTACTGAAAACTTTTATTGTTGCTTTGCCACCATAAGGAACTAACTCTTAACACCGTTGTCCACTTTGCATTTGCCAGTCTGGCTTTCCTTCTCTCCTTTAGCAAAGTGACATACTATAAAATATTTTATTTCAGACCATAAAGGTCCAGAGAACATAAACGACTTACCCAGCGCTGTATGTTTAACATTCCTATTAAATATGATTTAAAAAGAAGAAACATTGTAATGGTGCTATACAAGTACTAACCTTAGTAATACAAACATTGTGCCAAAGATTGATTTGAAGTCTCTGTATTGCTTATTATTTATTATCATCATTAACTTACAGCAGTATGCAGGATACAGAAGCATGATCACACACACACACACACACACACACACAGAGAGAGAGAGAGAGAGAGAGAGAGAGAGAGAGAGAGAAGAAAGGGGTTAACAATGTGCCTTCCTAATTCTCTGTTTGTACTTTTTTTCCTCTGTTGCATTTTCTTCAGTGTAGCTCCAATACTTCCTGATCATTGGCAAGGAGTTAAACAGCGAACAGGTTCTTTATAAGATTTTCCCAAATTTATTCCATCACTTGGCCTCTAGATATCCCCTCTCATTTCCCTTCTTCTCTCTGAATGAAATTCAGAAGTTTGACATTTGGTGATTCCACCCCCCCCCAAAAAAAAACAGTGTCATGCATTTTTTTTGAGCTTAGGGTCCAGTTTTATTTTTTCCCATTCTACGCTATTTAGTTGACAGAGATCTCAAAATCTTAAATAACGCCTTATTTACCAAAAAGGAGAACAGCAAACGCACTACAACTAAAACCCTACAAAAAGCATGAGAGGGAAATCCAAAAGAGCATGTTAACCCTGGGAAGTGGTACTGAATAACCCTTTAAGATGAAAGGAAGGGATGGGGGG
>JAHTLZ010000204.1:15517585-15541210 GCA_023846285.1 Phrynocephalus versicolor | reverse complement strand
AATAATAATAATAATAATAATAATAATAATAATAATAATAATAATAAATTATCAGGGCAACCTTTACCCAACACGTGATCACCCTGGCCACACTGAGGTCATGTGCACATTCATCACCAACATGACAGCCACACAGAAAGTTGGTGGTTGGATGGCAGTCACCAAAACTGGAACCTCTCCAGGCCCCGATTTATCTGTGTGAAAGTGCTGTAAAAATCATTTTATTTTATGTCTTCCTTAATGACGATTTATGAGGAACATTTCTTTAAGTGTTTCAGGTGGAGTACTACAGCTTTCATGGGAATTTGAACACCACTACTGACAAGACAACATGCAGATGGATCATTTGACTGAACTTCCCCTCATAGATACACAGATTTCTAAGCCCTAACACTAGGTGGGCAGTGAAAGCCTCTTCTTTTCCTCTAATTATCTCCGCGGAAACTATCAGATCTGCTTCATTGTTACATTGTCATTGTTGGTAGAAACAGCCTCTACTTAACTAGAGGGATACTGAAATCCTCTTTGGATCAAAATATGAAAATCCTGTTTCATGCACATGTAAGGTAACAGCCATTCAGGGTAGCTCAGGGTCACAGTACAGAAGGCCCTTAATTTTGAAATAATTAAGGTTTTAATTTTAAAAAGTAAGGCTAGAATCCTGTCACATATTTATGCTGGCACAACTCCATTAATATCAATTTCAGTGGTGAATTGTCACAAGTGAAGAAGTCAATGTAGGCATTTGCTATCATGCACTAAGACACAATTTGTCTTGTTTGTGATGATAGCAAATGCCTATGCTGACTTGTGAACTGGATCAGTTCACTACTAAAATGTATACCAACAGAGTTAATCCTGTGAGTATCATTTTTTACAGGATCCTGGCCTAAATAAATCTTAACAATCTAGAAATGTATGGGAGATCCCTGCTGTATTTTTAAGAGGTATGTGTCCTTGTTCCAAGCAGATATCAGAATTTCTGTGTGGTTCTTTTTGTCTGCAGTCAGTTGGCAAAACTTATATTGAGCAGTAATGGGAGATGCAGCCCAACAATATCAGAAAAACCACACACTTACCATCCCAGTCTGGGGCAGGAAAATCTCTGGTTGTACAAACACCCTCCCGCTTGTTTTCAAGTACCATTTTCAGCAGCCTCGTGCAATGATGCGCCAAGGTTCTTCAAAAGACAGCACCTTGTAAAACATGAAGCTGGTTTGAAAGGTCTGATCATATTCATAGCAACGACATTGGAAGCTTCCTCTCAGAGTTCCCCACCAGGAAGACGGGCGGTATATAAGTCCTAAAATAAATAAATAAATAAATAAATAAATAAATAATCAGACCAATGAATGCTCATCTAAAACAGTATTCTTAACATTAACTAACTACAGCTTTCTATGGTTTCTATAAGGATTTTTTCTTGTTCCATCATGGAGACAAGGATTAGACCTGGGCCTTCAAGAGGAGGAGCAGTGTGATATAATGGATTGAGTTAGAAACTTCAGGAGATCTGAATTAGAATACTTGCTCAGCTGTAGAAACTCACATGGGAGGGGACTGCACAGGTGAAACACTCCTTCAATATTTCACATATCTTGAAAGCCCTGTAATGATCACTAAATTTGAACCAACTAGATGACACACAATATCTACTAGAAAAGCAGAGGCTTACCACTAAACTATGGCCCTTTCTTCTGATGATAATTGAGGCTGAAACTCTGGAACCTGTAGTCCAAAATTGACTTTCATTTTTTTCAGGAATGGGGATTCATGTTTCAGGTTTCGCTGTCAAGTCAAACCTAAATCTCACCAGTGACTTGACTTGGACTCAACTCGGGATTTGTTGTTGCTGCTGCTGCTGTTTGCAATGACTTGGACTCAACTCACGACTCAAAACCCACCCTCTCCTCCCTTTCGTCTGAAAAAAAACAAAACTTGTTTTTAATAGGGATTAGCGACGGTTACCAAAGACTCCAACTCAGAACTTGGGACTTGGATCAAAAAACTTGCCAACCTCTCTGGCTTTTCTCCACTTATGTAGTGCATACTATCTCAATGTCAGGTCAGTAACCAAAAGAAAATTTGCCTGTTATGGAAAGATGGGCAAAATTCCACCTCCTCGAGAAGCAGAAAGAGTTTTAAAAAAACAGGTACTTTAGAGAGGTAGAAAATGCTCAGAATGGGTTGTGAGACATTTGGATTCATTTCCTTTCACTTGCAGTCTTCCATATAACACATTGTCCCATTATCCATTATTCTTTCAATTGATATAAGATATATGATACTCCCTGGTTCATTTCCAGTTCAGACTTCAAATTAACATTAGAACTACTAGATAGCTCAGTGGCTTAACCAGAAGCTGGGAGTTCTGTTCTGGGCTGTTCCTCTTTGAGAGGGGTGGGTCTCAATCCGTAGGGCCTCTTCCAATTCTACAGTTCTAATATGATTATTTTTAGCACTTGTCTCATAGCCCTATTTCAAAAGGATGGCCAAAAAATCTACCTTCCTTTATATCTTGAAAAAGATGTCTCCATGTGCTTTAATAGGCCTGCTCTGGAACAGATGGCTTCAGGATTATGATCTTTCAGTGCTGTCCACAAACTATTAAGGCTAATTGAAGTATGAAGGCTTAAGCTAGCTGTGACCCACTGGCTTAATTACAAATGGAGGAACAAAATAGCCTGTGAGTCATAGACTCTGGTATAAGAGTTCCGGTACATATGTTGGTTAAGGAAGAATTTACTCTTTCTTAGCTAAATTGCGGCCAGATTTATGAATATATTCGGCAGTTTTGATACTCAGAAACAGCGTTGCCAGTTTTTTCAGAGGGCAAGGGTTAACCTTTGTGGATAATGTTGCAATAATCTTAACTTGTTTGTGACTAATAATACTTTGTGTTTACATGAAGTATTTTCACTATGTTGGATATTTTCCTTAGTTTTGAAAGCACCAGCAAAAGGTGAAGGTTTGTCACCTAGAACTGACACCACTTAAGACCACATAAAATGTATCATCAGTGATCTACAGATCATTCTGAACAGGTGGGAGGTCTGCAGTTGCTTACAGATAACAACTCAACTTCGTCAAGATTACCCACCATCAACAGACATCACATCAGAGATACACTGAAACCAGATCTGTGGCAAACCACATTCATACCTTTTTCCCATGTCAGCACTGGAATCGCTGTTACAAAACCCAATAATGTGATCCACAATATACAGACGTTTACGTATGTACATATTGATTCTACAGTGTCATCTAAATCATCCTCTCTAAGGAATGCACCACAGTATTTTACCTTCAAAAAAAAAAAAAAAAGCAGGACAGTCCCTCCACGCAAGAATGCAAACCTGCTATTAGAAATAGTGACGTTCAGAAAACCAGTAGCCATTCTGGAACAAAAGAACTTCAGAGGAAGATTCTAAAGGAAAATTATATTGATATAATGAATTACATTATATCTAGGGATGCAAAATGTTGGTAAACTTAGATTGGAGCAAAATATTTTTTTTAAAAAAAATAAAGCATTCTGATAAATTTTATGACATACATTATTCCATCTAACACATTGGCTGAGATCCATGCAGCAAAAAGCCGAAGCCAACAACTTCAGCAGTTTTTTGTAAATTAAAATTATTCTTTTCCACCACCCCTCAAAATGTCCTAGGACCTAGGGCTTCCTTGGCATCAAAGGGAAAAAAAATGAATGCACAACAGTCTCTAAATTTCCAAAAATCACTGTCATTGATAAAAACATTATTGGCTAAATCATGTTCTCTAAATCATGTTGCATAAAGCTGGTGATGCCATCAGCTGCAGCATTATTTGGAAATAAAACATTTCCAGTTTCTCCCCTGGAGATCTCAAAGCTCTTTTTGGAATCCTTTTCATTGTTTGCAAAACTTTGGCAATCCTGGAATGGGAAGGGAAGTCTTGAATACCTTTTGGGGCCTCCAGAAGGCCCAGGAAGGCTCTTACAGGCCCGTTCGGGGTAGGGCCAGGCTTGGGGTAAGTACAAGAGCCCCCAGGTAGGTCCCCCATGTCTGACTCGACCTGCATCCGCATATCAGGGATTTTCAATTATTGCGGGTCAGCTTAGGTCCCTAACCCCTGCAATAGGCGGGGGATCACTGTACTGCCTTGTATCTTCATCTGCCTGAGTTTCTTCCCACTCTTCCAGCTGTGCCCCAAAGCCAAGGCCAATTCACACTCACATGAGTAAATCTTCATCCTCCTTTCACCCGCCTTGATGGTTCCCTTTAACCCCCTACCCTGCTAGTGGGCCTGGCCATACACAGGATGTTTCCCATTGTGAGGCAGCTGTCTAACAATATTGGAATCACACCATAGCTGTGGTGTTCTAAAGAGGCCAGCTATCCAAATGCTACACAAGCCACAAGGAAGGAGAGAAGGTGGGGGGCATTCATGACAGAATGTCACTTAATTTTTGTTTCTTCTAAATATACTTTTGTCAAATGACACTTGGCGCGCCAAACCCCCCTGTCGTCTGCAATGCAAGGAAGGATGGTGGCAGTCTCCAAGGTGTTTCCACTGCAGCTGAGATTTATTTACATAGGTTGTGGTGTGAGGTTTGAGCTTTAAGTTCAGGAGGAAAAGGAAACATCATTCAAATATGCGTTCCACCTTGCTTTAAAAGCGCACCTTCCATTGTGAGCATAAGGTCTTCTGTCAACGTGTATTATGGACGTGTGGTCGCTGCCATTTAAAAAAAGGACGTATACGCCTTGCATTACTGATACTCACCATGCTCGTTCTGCTGTTCCCAGTTTTAAGAACAAAAAATAATGAAAGTAGTAAAAATCATAAAGCAAAGTTGCTTTTAAAAAACTGAAGATTTAGTGTGTCTGTGAAGATTCTCAGTCATCCAGGTGAGTTTATCTGGAAGTTGAGTCATGGCTACTGGACTTCTTTTTTTGAGAGATAGAAACGTTTCGCTGTTCATCCAAACAGCTTCATCGGTCTGAATACAGCTAGTGCAAATCCTCCATCTTATAGGCAGCTTTGACCTCTTATCACCCTGGCCTGAATTAGGCTCATAAGATGAACAATTGCCTAAATAGGCTCGTTAGGGATTCAGTGGGCCATCTCACACGGAGGATGGCAACATGCAAGTGAAATGAGTAAATAAACTGAACATATGGTTTGTGCTTTCATGCCAAGTATTCAGGCTCTTAAGTCACACATGACTTGTAACACAAATTCCATGCAGTTGCATTTCTAAACCTTATTGAAAATAGTGCTACTCAAATTGTAAGCTGGGCAGCAAGCCTGGGATGTGTGTGTGTAGAGAACAGGAGTGAGCAGCCCTAATAGGTGACCCTCCAGGAGCCTCAAGAGAGAAGCAACCAGAGAAAGAGTGTGGCTGCATCATCTTGGGAACTGTGATGCTGCATCTTGGAACTGTACAGGACATTATTTCAAACTTGGGGTCACCACCCTTTTCAGTGACCTCACAAAGAGGTTTCTATTGTGCATTCTGGACATATAAAATTGTCCAGGATTCTAGCAGTCCAGAATTCTACATGTCCATATCGTATTGTGTGCATATTTTTAATTGCTCTGCTGCAACAGTCAGCAGGGCAGTTGTGACTTTTCCTGCCCATTTCTTACAGGCCCAGTCACCTCCTTCTCAGTCTTTCTGGACAGACGGACAGACAGAAAATTTAGCAACCTGATGGGGCTTAAAAGCTCAGTATGAATGAACAAAGCACTCTCCATGCCATATTTTCCCCCTTAGCAGTCAAGCTGAAGGGGATGTGCAAAACTTGATTTTTTTTGTTTTTTTCCAAATCCTTAGTGCTGTATTTTTTTTTTTGGTAATTTGACTCATGTTAGGGTTCCTGCAAACACAGAAAGCTAAACAATTTTTGTACCTGTTGCTGTACACCAATCGCTCACTGTGAATCTTGTTGTTCTTACTCTTTCTTACTGCCGCGTCCATGACAAGTCCATCTATATGCACATGGAGACATTCCAGTGGTCTCCCACTGGGGGTCCTCAGCTTGTTTTCTCTCCATCTCTCATTAAGTTTCGATTTCAAGTAAGTTGGTATTACCTTTCCACCCATAACATTCAATTGGCATGGGTCTTTACACAATTTTACTACAATGGAAAGTTTCTTAACTCACCTTGGAAAAAATGGCAAATAACAACCCACTTCTGAAGAAGAATACAGTGGGACCCTGGTATCCACTGGGGGTTGGTTCCAGGCCTTCCTGTTGATAAAGAAAACCATGGATAAGAGAGAATGCCTCCTCCCCCCCCCCAAAAAAAAACTCTGCTGTTTTGTTACACTATCTTGTTTTACGGCTGCTGTTTGTGACAGTAGATTGCTTTATGGATGCTGTTTTACAGCAGTCGCTTGCTTTACAGCTGTTGTTTGTGACACTAGCTTGCTTGTGGCTGCTGAATTATTTATTTAATTTTTTCCTCTGCCAACCATGGATAAGTAAACCAGTGGTTAATGCGTCAGTGAATATGGGGGTCCTACTCTAGTACTGATGACTGAGCTCAAGTCACTATACCTTTTGAACCAGAAAATCCTAGTCTCCCCTCTCATTGGGGGCAGAAAGTGGCTGGAACAATTAGCTGCTTGCTGCTAAATTGTTGCTGCAGATAATTGTTGCTAATTTTTGAAGTGTCAAGATACTTCTTGGTTGCGTAATCAAGTGCACAACCAGACATACGGCCAAGGCATATCTTATTTAGCCATTGCAAATTATGGAAACGTAGAGCTGTGCGAACACCATCCACTTTAATTTTGTCTTACAAATTGTAGCCTGTAAAATTTGATTTGTAGCGGCTGTGTTTGTACTTCCATGCATTTCTTTGAATAGTGGGGTGGGGATGTGAACATGGAAAAAAATAATGAGCTCAAATGTGGGGTGAGAGGGGCAAATTCAGGGGTGGTGATGGAGTGGCGACCTCAGAGACGCCAATACTCTTCCCTTGCCCTGACAAGAGGCAAAATGGGCATGGACCACATGGGCAAAGGACTTTATCTGGTTAATTTGAGCCCTACAGAGGATTCTGTGATTGGGATTTCCAGGAGAGCTTGAGCTTTTCATTGGCCTTTAAACTGTCAAACTCCTTTTCCTTTGGGCTTCCTGGTTACACTATTATTTTTGTTTTCCTGGTGTGATATGATATGTAGTATCCCCCTCTTCCCAAACGTCAGCTAGAATGTTCCAGAAGCCATGGCCAGATGTGCGCGCTGGGCTCTTCTCTTGAAAGGAAGTTTCAAACAGGAGCGCCAAACTCTGGTCAGAAGTGTGGGTTTCAGATTTCACTTCATGTGCTGTGGGTTAGAATGTCTTCCAGTATTGTTAGACAAAGGAGTGCTAACCATTCAGCATTCTCCCTTACATTTAACTGTATCTGAACACATGGGCCCGTTTTAGTGGTGAACAGAATCACATAGAAATGGGGTAGGCCTCATATCAAAGAAGTTTAGATAAAACTGAGATGTGGTTCCCATTCTTGGGTCCCCAGATGTTCTTGGACTACAATTCCCAGAAACCCTGGTCAGCATAGGTAATGAAGAAGGCATCTTGGAGTTTTAAGTCCAAGAACATTGGGAGACCCAATATTGGTTGGAGAAAATTTTTGGTGTCAGATGATAGTCCTACGTGGTTTTACAGAATCCAAGAATGCTTGGCCTGTTGTTTCTTATCATATACTGAAATATTTACCGGTTAATGTTAAATAGCTTATTTAACCAAGACCTGAAATGGCCTTCAAGACACTGCTATAGAAGAATTAGATTATTCTGACCATCTGCCTCTGATATTAACAGACTGAAAATTGAAACAGACAAGGCCTGAAGAAGAAGAAAGATTGCTTGGCCAGCACTAATATTATTTGTCACTGTCATAGACGTTGAATTGAACATCATAAAATGGTTCAGGTTAAAGATTTTGAATTGTATTACAATTATACTGCTAGAATTTATATAATAGGTTTATATAGGACTCATAACGTCAAACTATCTAGCCCTGTAAACGTACTCATTTATTTAAGGCATCAAATATTTTCCCCAGAGCAGTTTACAATTGAAATTAAAATAAAAAAATAATAACATTTATAGTAAAACCATTTAAAAATATATCAACAATCAATTAGAACAACAGAATTAAAAACTTCCTTTTTCGTATTTGAAGCGCAATATGCTAATTTCCCAGTGTGCCATTCCTATGCTACAATGCTGGCTTTTACATTTTTAACTAAATGTACAGTAATATCGGAACTACCTTCAAG
Organism: Phrynocephalus versicolor; assembly: GCA_023846285.1. NCBI lineage: Eukaryota > Metazoa > Chordata > Lepidosauria > Squamata > Agamidae > Phrynocephalus > Phrynocephalus versicolor. The sequence goes on along the minus strand of JAHTLZ010000204.1, from coordinate 15,532,927 downwards.
GATTCCCCCATCGCTGACTGTATTGCAGTAGCCAAACACATGCCTTTACCTTCCATCCTCATTCAATGCAATCCAGGTATTCCACAATGGAACTGTTATTTAAAGAATAAGGCCCAGTATTACATTTCAGCTGTGCATGTTTTCAGCACCGTCAGTGGGGTTCTTTGCATTTGGCAGAAAAAAGAATAAACATGGGAGTGTGAAAAGTAAAACTGGTGGTCAGAGTAGAATGAGAAGGACCATAGAAAGGAAGATAAGGGAGAATAGTGGCATTTCAATTACAATACAGGGAAAAGACATGAGAACCTTGAAGCCTCAGTCTCCATTTATTTATTTATTTATTTATTTATTTATTTATTTATTTATTTATTTATACAACTCATATGCCGCCCACTACCCAAAGGTCTGTGGGCGGCTTACAATTAAAATGAACAGTTAAAACGTTTAAAAGGCAATGGACAATTAAAACAATAAAAACATTTAAACACTAAACACTAAAATTGCCACCAGGACCCACAATCTATGTTATGTCCGTTTAAAAACTTCGGAAACAAGGAGGTGTTTACCTGGGGTCAAAATGTCATCAGTGTTGGTGCCAGGCGGATGTCACTTGGGAGGGCATTCCATAATCTGGGGGCAGCTGTTGAAAAGGCCCTAGACCTACAAGCCATGCATTTCACCTCCTTCAGGGAAGGCTCTCTCAGGTGGGCTCCCTGGCTAGATATTAATTGCCAGGTAGGTTCATATGGAAGGAGACGGTCCTTCAGATATCTAGGTCCCAGAAGACTTTTACGTACCATTCCGAACATGGAGTGAAGGAGGAAGACTCGTTATCCCCAGTCAACCCAGGATTTATCTACAAGAAGAGGAATAAGGATGCAAAGAGTAGAGAGTGGAACATGATTACTGAAAGAGACAGAAGACTAACGGATGAAAAGTGTGGAAATGAATTTAATCAAGGCCCTCGGTAAACTGAAGAGGGCATACAATAAAAGGGATTGCCAGCATCTATATTTTTGTGGGTTCCTGCCTTCAAAGCACAAAGAGAAAGCTTCATGACTGGCCTAAGATGAATATCAGCATCGACTAGACATGAGGGTGGTGTGTTTCCAAATCATGAAATGAGCAGATTTGGATATTCCTGTAAAACCCTGAAAGAAATGTTATTTTAAAGTCTGGAATGTCTCTCTCCTCCAGTTTTTTGGAAACAGTTTTATTTTTGTTGAGGAATCACACCTTGATCAAAATTTGGAATGCCTACTAAGGATCAGGTAAAATGGGTTTATTGCTCAAACCCAGTCCAAAAGCACCAGAGTGGCTGCCCTTGTCTTACGTGAAAGAAAACCTGGGGATGGAAAGCAGAGCAACAAAGGTGCCCTTAGACCAGGAGCAATGATTTTCTTTCCTCATAAGCAATGCGACAATGTCTCTAATTTATTTGTCCTTTGTTAGTATTGGCTGCTTGCCCCACTTCCTGTGTGGATTGCCAAAACTAGAAAAGCATTTGTGGAAAAGAAGATTTTATGCAGGTGATATAAAAGCCCAAAACACAAGAAGTACAAAGATGTACCGGGAACATCCATCAGCTTTTCTCAGCGATGAGTATTCAAGCTGCAGGTCTTGCTCTCAAGTCAGACTTAAATCGCACAGGTGACTCAACATAAACTCGACTTGGGGTGGTTTTATTTTTAATGATTTGGTCTCAACTCCCACCTTACAACCCACCCTCTCATTCCTTTCTTCTGGGGGGGGCTGTTCTTACCACCAGAGGAAGACAGACAACAGCCACAATAAGTGGCACTAACATCAGCAGTGGTCGGTCAAGTCATTCCACTGATTCCTGCATTTAGAAAATAACATATCAAACAATTGGTTGCTTTTCTATCCCATCTTTCGGCCAATGAGCTCAAGAGTGCACAGACTGTGTGACAAAATAGAGCCTGGAGTGTCTGAAAAATGGCAATCAGTTGCTGGATACTTCTGTTCTTCTGTAAGCCTTGGAAGTTGATCTCACAGGCAAAGCTCAGTGTGGAAACAGACAATTCCCCCCCCCCCCTTTGGAGATCATGTGTTTTTTCATTAACCTCCTGCTTCTAACCCATCTCTGGCCAATCAGGAGCCTTGTGTTTCAAAGAGTCAATAGAGAGATGATGATTGTAAGCAAGAGGGAGGTGCCCATACCATGCCACTCTTTGTTTGAACTGCCCTGTAGTGTCCAACCCCACCAGACCATGCTGCCCTGTGCCTTCCAAGAAGAAGCCCAACATCCATCTTGCCAAGTGAACTTTTAAGAACTCTTTCCTGGCAAATTGCATCCCTTGCCATGTTTGGACTTCTATGCCTGCTTTGAAAAAGAGGGCTTGCTCCCGAAAGCTCAGCAACTTTTTTATTTTTCTACTAGCAGCCTATGAAGGTATCACCCATAGTCTTGTTTTGATTTTGTTTGTTTTAACGGCTGCATGGCTCCAAACTCCTTTTTTACTACAATTCAGTTAGTTTCCTATTGTATACGTCAGTGGAAGGACTGAGCAAAGGAACAGATGCTTCAAGGCTTATCTTTATTAGAGGTCATATCAAGGATATCCCCAAGAGGACACTGAGAATTATAACCAGGACTTGAAAGTAGTCAGTCCAAAGCTTTCCCAGAGAGTTACGTGGATCTGGGCAATCGAAATGCCATCAAGTCAGGGATCTTTCTTTTGCCATGACAGGATATTCAAGGTTCTTAAGATGTGTGGACAACAAAGCAAAGTGTTCTACTTATATGCCACCCCATAGTACTTAAAGTACTCTCTGGGCAGTTTACAGTTTATTCTGGAGGCTACACATTGCCCGCCCAACCTACAGCGAGCTGGATACTTGTTTTACTGACTTAGTAAGGATGGAAGGCTGGGTCAAACCTTGAGCTGTCTATCTGAACCCACAGAGACTAAACTCAGGTTGTGAGTAGAGTTTTTACTGCAGTACCACAGTGTAACCACTGTGCCATGCGGCTCTTGCAGGTGTTTAATGGCTCGTTTTACTTGTGTGAAAAGGGATTAGGAAATTAGTCAGGCAGCTGGCATGAAAACAATGCCTTGCTTCTCTGCTGCCTGGAGGGGTTCTACCTGACTCATGATGAGTCTCTGGGTCCATTCGCCATCTTATGAAGCTGCGCTGGGAATCTCCACTCTGTGCATGCCCACAGAAACACACTAGCTGTCTACTCAGGTTGGAATATAGATTATCTTTTGATTCCCGCCCCCTCAATTCTTTAAGTCCATAAATCACGATAAGTACAGTGGTACCTTGTATAAAGGAATTAATTCGTTCCAAATGAAATTATGTTAAGCAAATTTTCCTTTATACAAATTTTCCCATAGGAATGCATAGAAAACAGAGTAATCCCTAATCGCAACCATTTTTATGTTGTACGGATTTGCCCCATAGGTGATTGTGTTAAGCAAATTTCCCCTATCTCTGGCATTTTTTATGTTGTACAGATTTTATGTTATGCAAAGTTTGTTATATGAGGGTCCACTGTACAGAGATTATTAGTTCTTTGCACATTGATTATATTCCGTTTGATTTGACAGCACTGTGCTTCTAAATGCAGACCCTTTAACAAATGTCAAAAGCAGTTGTTCTTCACCTTTAGTAACCCAGATATTCTTGGACTGCAACTTCCAGAAACCTTAGCCAACACAGCTGGTGGTGAAGGCTTCTGGGAACTGCAGTCCAAGGACACCTTGCCCAAGGTTTGCAACCACTCCTCTAAGAGAAAAGTGAAGAGTGTGCTTGCCCTTAAGATCTTCAGAAGGGATGCTCTTTTCTCAGTCCCATTGCTATCACAGGCACGTTTGAGAGTGGCACCAGAGATGGCCTTCTGTATGAATTTCCAAGTGGTGAAATGCTCTATCTCAGGAGGTTAGAGAAACCCTCCTCCCTCCAACAATTGGAGGCTCTCCTCTTAATAACTATGACTGAGTTTTTAGATGTAGGTTTGTTGTTTTGCTAAGTCTGTTTTAAATGATCGTAATTACTTAACTGTTTTTAGTTATTGCGGTTGCTTCATTGCTTTTAAATCTTTCATTTACTGTGTTTTTAGTAGTACAGTGGACCCTTATATAACAAACAGTTTGTATAACATAAAATCTGTACAACATAAAAAATTCCAGAGATAGGGGGAATTTGTTTAACAGAATTGTCTATGGGGCAAATCCATACAACATAAAAATGGTCGCGATTAGGGATGTACTTTGTTTTCAATGCATTCCTGTGGGAAATTTGTATAAAGGAAAATTTGCTTAACATAATTTCATTTGGAACGAATTAATTCCTTTATACAAGGTACCACTGTATTGTTTTTGGCATTAGTCCCTCATTGGTAAAAAAAAAAAGTGCCCTACAAATGAAAGAGAAATAAAAGTACACAACGTAAACAAGACTGTTCCCTAACACTAGCAACCCTAATCACTGAGCAAAATGCCTTCTCTCATCTGTATATCCCCACCCTTCATCTGCATAGTCATCTCGTAGATTCTAATTCTTGATCCAACTGGATGGTGAGTAAAACCTTCTTGCTGCATAGCCCACTTTCTTCATCTGCATCCTGGATTTTGATTCTTGGTTTCATTAGAACTAGACAGTATACTGTAAACTGGCTTTTGTTACTTATATAAAAATATTTATCACACTTAATCTGTATGCCCGCAAAGCAGCTGTTGAGTATGGTGTTCAGTCCACATTTCCCAAGCCCAATGTAGATCATTTTTTTCCAAAGGACTGTATACTGTATGTTTACATGGGCTTCAGAAAAGTTTTTTTTAAAAAAATATATTGTTTGAAGTGAGCCAATATAAATCAGCAGCATAGGAACGACATGTGCAGAAATCAATGTATTTATCACACCACATTCATTTCCTTGCTGCTCTGTTTTTTGTTTTTTTTGTTTTAATTAAACCAGTTTGTGAATGACATCCTCCATTGTTGTAATGCAACAATGGTCTTGTACAAACAGCTCACGTCTCTTCTTAACCAACTCCTTCCCATGAAGAAAGGCAAAGGGCATATTTGGTTGCACAACCTACTAAAACGTAAAACAAAAAAGCCACGATTGAAACTCCTTGAAAACAATGTTGGCAAGAAATATAGTAAATCACTGTTGTGCGTTAAGACAATATACTAATGGTAGCAGAAACAATAGAATTAGAATGCACACTCTGTCTGGGAACACTGTTTTTGCACACTCCCCCACCCCCACTGCACTTTTTGTTTTGTTTTCTTAAGAAGGAAGTCAGCTTAGTCATAAATAAATTAGTGTGTACACTCTTGTTAGACTGGAACGGCAGGTCCTTGAAGATACTGACTTTTGCCTCTCTTCGACAATGGCTTGTCACATGACAGAACTCACTTGTAACCAAGAGGAGCTGTCCATGTGAAACAAAAATTCTCTGGAACCCATGGAAAGCAATCCTAGAGATCATGTAAAGCAAATGGAGTGTATATCTTTAGAGGCAAGTTGCCAGTGAGTAACAGATGTTCTGTGGCCATTGCTTTTTAAATTAAATGTAGTATCTCAACTATCTTCAAGGATACAACACTACCACGACCACCACAGAGTGTATTGCAGTCGCCAAACACATGCATTTACCTCCCATCCTCATTCAATGCAATCCAGACATTCCAAAATAATCTGTTATCTAAAGAAGGAAGCATAAATTGTACTATAGCTGTGCATGTTTTCAGCATAGGTGAAAGTGGAGTTTCCTGCATTTGGCAGAAATACGAGTGAAGATGAGAGCGTGGAAAGTAAAAAGGAACTGATAATTATTGGACGGAGCAGAATGACAAGGACCATAGGAGTGCAAACCATGAAATACAGCAGAGAATTCTAAACATTTCAACAAGCTACAGATCCCATTATTCCATTAGTGTAGAGTCATGGTAGTTAAGTAGAATCAAACCTCTATTTTTGTATTGTGTAGATCAGGGGTGGCCAAACTTTTTGTAAGGAGGGCCAGATTTGGTGGCTGAGAATGTGTCAGGGGCCGGTTGCTCCCCAACCCTGCCACCCCACTGCAAGCCCCACCTACTTTCTTTAAAAAAACATGGGGTGAAGGAGGGGGAGGGAGGGACGGGCCAGCCATCCGGGGGCCACTCACAATGGCCTGACGGGCCGGATTTGGCCCCTGGGCCAGACTTTGGGCAGGCCTGGTGTAGATACACTCCTAGTATGGCAGCCAAATTTTCATTTGAGGAAGGCTTATGCTCTTAGATGGATTCTTTGTAACTCAGTCCTTTGAGCTGCAAAGCCTTTAAAAAGCCACACCTTTAGGATGGACAAAATGCACAGAAATTCACAAAATATGTCACTGAACTAATCAAGGGAAGGAGAATATCATATGGATGGTGGGGGATGATACCAGTGACTTCAATGAAAATTCAGGCACATTACAAAGGACAAATTCATCATCTGGAAGAAACACAACACTCATGTTTTTCCCTGTTTCTTTTTTGTGGCGTCTATGAATGGATCTCGCCTGATTTCAGAAGCTAAGCAGGGTCGGTCCTGATTAGTACTTGGGTGGGAGACCACCAGGGAATACCAGGTGCTGTAGGCGCTTGGGGTAGGAACTGGCAAGCCACTCCAGTATTCCAACAAATATACTCACACTTTAAAAATCCCACTAAAGAGGGGGGATTTATGACTAATGACACTCCACTTGACAAAATACTGTCTTCTGGTGATTCAAAGCCTCTCAGTAAATTCTACAGTAATTTGTTAAATGAAAAAATGATTGATACACTGGTCAAAGATACTATGATAAGGTGGGCAGAAAATTTTGGTTATTCTATTCATTTAAACAAATAGGACTCTTTGTGGAATACAGTTAAACTCTTTAAATCTATAGCCTTTAAGGAAAATTGTTACAAGATGTTTTATAGATGGCATCCCCCCCCCACACACCGTTTATCTAAGATGTATAATTGCTCACCCAAATGTTGGAAATGTAAACATGACAGTGGTACCTTTTATCATATGTGGTGGACATGTAAAGAGGCAAAGGCATATTGGATAATGGTAAAATTATTTTTAGAAAGATATTTGAAGATTAAGTTAGAGCTTAGACCAGAATTTTTTCTATTAAATATAGTAGATGTTAATATCTCATATGACCAGAAATATGTGCTTCATCATGTAATAGTTGCTGCAAGGATACTGTATGCGAAATTTTGGAAACAACCAGAAGTGCCAACAGAGAGAAACTTCCACGAAAAGATAAGAGAATGCATTGAAATCGACAGACTCTCCGGTTTTCTAAAGGGAGACTACGATGAGATTTACCGGAAAAGATGGCAAGAAGTAACAAACTTATTAGTATTGTGATATTATTTGGTGATTTGTGAACATGTTAAACCGTTATTTTTGGCTTGATATACTAAATGTAATTTTTATAGTGTATTTCCTCCCCCTCCACCACACCCTCCCTCCTCTGTCCCCCCAAAAAAACCCAATAAAATTACTTAAATGGGAGTATTCCTGCCAAGAAAACTCCATGGTCATGGGGTCATGGAAAGTTGGTCACAACTGTAATGACACAACACACATACACATGAATGCACACATATGGGTTTTTTCTGTGCCTGTACAGAGTGTTCAAAATCTTCTAGAGCTTTATGATAGACCTGGTGCTTCATTGATGATGGGGAATCTGTGTCCAAATGAAACTATTAAAAAGTTGGGCATGGAGTTGTATTACGTTTGAGAGCAACTAGCAAAATGTGGTTAATATGTTACTATGTAGTTTTGAAAGAGTTTAGAAACCCTGGAGGTCTCATCATAATATGCCTGATATTTAGACTTGGATTTAGCTATTCTGATACAAATTGATAGCACTGAGGAAGCTAAAACTGATACCTAGGGATGGAAGCTATACACCACTTTAAACCAGGAAAATCTCACTTCTTTACTCTCTTTTGGCTTAGTTTTCTACATCCATTGATACAGCAGTGATGCTCATAGACACCTCTGGCAGCCATTCATGTAATATTATAGGCACCTCTGGTAGTCATTCATGTAGCATCATGCTTGGAAGATAAACTTTTCTGGTCAACAACTGACTACACTCATTAAACAAGGTTTTAGTCCAGCTTCAGTTGTCACAAGCCTGAACTCCAAGTTCAGAGGTTGGCCAAGTCCTGGTCACTATACCACTGGCGAATGTATTGAACTGGACTGCTGACTAGGTTCCCCGCAAGCATGTTCATCTAAGTCAGGCCTGTCCAAAGTCAGGTCCAGGGGCCAAATGCAGCCTGTTTTCAAATTCTTACTGGCCCACAGCCTCTTCTCCCCACCGGCTCAGCCTGTCACTCATCCCCACCAGCTGGCTCCTCCCCATACCGGATGGAGACATCAGCTTGGAATTTTACAGTTTGCCAGCCTCCCAGCCTCTGTCTGTCCCCTCAGCCATTTGTCCAGCCTAGCTGCTCCTGGCTCCATTGCTACAGTGTCCTCCCCACCTCCTTGCATGTCCTAGAGGCTTGTCCAAAGTCCCAGACGGGGCCCAAATGTGGCTGAATAGTCAGCCCCCACACATTTTCACCTCACCAAAATTGGTCCTCCTTGAAAACAGTTTGGACACCCCTGATCTAAGTACCTCCCATTCCACCCTACCTGCTCAAATGCACACAAGTCATCTGTGACTCCACGCCAATGAGCCAGATGTCATCGAAAGGATGGAATGCTTCATTAGGGTGACCTTTTAAGGATTCATATTCTTTAGGCAGTGGGATGATGCTTGGCTTAGGTAGACTGGATGGAGGGGATGTCCGAAGGTTTTCCTTCACCTCTAGCTGGGTAGTAGGAGCTTTCCATGGTGCTGTAACTACCTGCCACCTGGATTTACTGGATACTTCTGATGGATTAATCAAATCAACAGCCAAGAAAGCTTTCAAATTCCACCAGTATTCAAATGATGCATGAGGGTGACTGATAACTGAGGAAGTAGTCCTGTCACACATGAGAACTTAAAGACAATAAGTCAAAGGACAAGGAGGATGAGATACAAGTACGCAAAGTAAACACAAACACACACATATATATCCACACAAACAGGAGAAAAAATGATGGCATAGATTGCCAGCTTCAAAGAATAGTGATCCTGAACAAAAGCAGTAATAGCACTAAAAAACTGTTTTCAAAACACAGGAGTCAAAACAACACTCTGCGTGCAAAAAATAAAAAATAAAAAATAGTCTTAGCTTTGCTTAAAGGGACACATACAACAGCAGTGGTTCTATCTTACCTAAAGCAGTTTGCTGTTTAAGGGGAAGCTTTAAAATTTGGCTCAGTTTGCTGTGGATGATGACTGTTTTATATTCACTAGAGAAAATCAGTTCATGGACAAGGATAAATGGAAAATCCTTTAGTGTAGTAGAAGATCTTCATTGCTAAAGAGATTATTGGGATCACAGGTGTCCTTTTAAGCAAAGCAAAAACTTAAATTCCCAATGGAAAAAATGTAAATGTTTTCTCTTAGGGCTTAGGTGGGCAGATTTAAGCCTGTGTGTCACATACAGTAGGGAGGGATTCCATGCAGAACCCATAGAACACCTGTGCAGTTGCCAAGCCAAACTGCCAATGTGCGGTTCATGCCAATGTTTAGCCTTACAAAAAGAAGACGGAGAGGGGATATGATAGCTATGTTTAAATATATGAAGGGATGTCACATTGAAGAAGGGACTGGTTTGTTTTCCATGGCTTCAGAGATTAGGACAAGAGGAAATGGTTTCAAACTACAGGAAAAGAGATTCAATTTAAACATTAGGAAGAATTTCATGACAGTTAGATCTGTTAGGCAGTGGAATTTGCTGCCACGGAGGGTGGTGGAGTCTCCTTCTTTGGAGGTTTTTAAGCAGAGTCTGGATGGCCATCTGTTGGGAGTGCTGTGATGGGGGTTCCTACATGGAACTTGAGGTCTCTTCTAACTCTCTTGAGGTCTCTTCCAACTCTATGATTCTGTGATTCTATGATTCTAGTGGTCATCCTACCAAACCTCCTTGGGTCCTTTTAAGGAGAAATGTGGGGTAAAATAAAAGTGATTAATTACTATTTTAAATGAATGGATGAACGAATACCATAAAACTAGGGACCTTCCACAAATGAATAAAATTTTCAAGATCTGTTTTTCCACTTCTATTTCCTTTGCATGGGTAAAACGGGTGATGAAGAAGTATCTTGCTTAAATGCGTACCCTTCCCACCCCTCCCTCCTTCTCTTCATCCTAAAACAGCAAAATTGGTTTGAACGATTCTATTCTCGGAAACGAACTGAAATAATTCTAAATGGACCAATTTACATTTTTCTAAAATAACATGCTTTCCTTCACAACAGATCCTTAGCTGTCAGGGTTGTTTCAAATTGAGGCAAAATTATACCAGGGATTAAATTCTCACAGTTGGTGAATTTGTAACAATGATACCTAACTGTGTTTAAATCTTAAACAAAAATACAGTATACTGAGGCAAAACAGGAGCAATGTGTAGTGTTAGGATCACGTTAACAACTCCTTCTGAGAGCAGCATTTAGAAACAGCATAGACAAAACTCTAATTAGTATGAAATGTTGCAGAGATGTAAGAGATGGCAAACAGTATGGGAAAGTCTTCTTGCAGTCTAACCTGGCTTTATTCTTGATTCTTTGGTTTCACACTCACAATCTGCGTATTTATTAATCTGCATTCCTGGCTGCATATGTATGTGGCAATATTTATGAGGTGATCATTATACCTAGAACCTCCATGGCATTATTCAGTCATTACTTTCCTGCTTTATGGCAGCATGCAGTAAGTAATCCTTCTCCCTCTCTTGTCAGTTTCCTCATATGAATCTACTGAAGAGGAAGGTGGCGCAGTGGTTAAATGCCTGTACTGCAGGTAAAACTGTGCTCACGACCTGGGTTCAATCCCCGGTAGCAGGCTCAAGGTTCACTCAGCCTTCCATCCTTCCGAGGTCGGTAAAATGAGTACCCAGCTTGCTGGGGGGGCAATGTGTAGCCTGCACACTGTAATTAAAATTGTAAACTGCCCAGAGACCACTTGTAGTGGTATGGGGCGGTATATAAGCAGAAGCAGAACACTTCCGCATAAACTCTACCCATGGGATGAACCCTGGAAAATGGGGGCGGTTGCTCACATGAAGAGCATGAGAAAGAGCATCTCCAGTTCAGAGACAACACTGCAGGTGGACAAACAACGTTGAGGGGAGGAGCTGGGTAATTAAATACAGTGGACCCTCATATAACAAACAGCTTGTGTAACATAAAATCTGTACAACATAAAAATTTCCGGAGCCAGGGGAAATTTGCTTAACAGAATCGCCTATGGGGTGAGTCCGTACAACATAAAAATGGTCGTGATTAGGGATTACTCTGTTTTCAATGCATTCCTATGGGAAATTTGTATAAAGGAAAAGTTGCTGAACAGAATTTCATTTGGAACAAATTAATTCCTTTATACAAGGTTCAACTGTAAATAACAACTGAATAGGGCAGAGGACTTAATTCCATGATCCCTAAATGATAATTAAAAACAACCCTCCAAGGGATTCTATTGGTCTGCAGGCAAAGGGGAAATGTCTTCTCCACTTTCTTGGTTTGGGAAATTGGGTCCCCTACTCCCAAAACCCTTTCCATCAGTGATCATATACCGACAGGAGGCCTTTGTTACTTATGTGAATGAATGAGTGGCCCAACTGGCCATAAGATTATGCTGGAAACAAAAACTAGATGGGGATTTTATTATTTAACAATGTTTGTTATTGAACTCTTTCCACCAGTGGCTGCAAACAGGAAGAGATTCTTTTCAATTGCCCAGTTCTAATTGTTTGCCTCTTCAGCCTTCCTCTGCTTCCTCTGGGTAAAAATGATTGTTACACTGTTAGAAGTGAAACTCCCTTAAAAGGCTACATTTGTTTCTCCTTGTGCAGGTATTCTCAACTCCCCGAGTTACATATTGTCTTGAATTTGGTCACTGGGATTTAAGAAGGGGCTTCATTTGCAGCAGGTTGCACAATTTAGAAGGACTAAGACTTTGGAGGTAAAATGTTTTATCGCTTTCTAATTATGAAGCTAGTGTCTTGTCTAATTCAGCCAGTGGGCATTTCAATTGTCTGTGAGTAAAAGTGAGATTCAGGGTCCACCGGCTCTGTCACATTTTCTTAGCTAGGATCTAGTATAACTTGGCTCTTCCCATCATCTCCCTTAATGATGTCCACCTGATCATTTTAAAGTAATATAAGGAGTTTATCATCCCTGACCTCCCTTTCTCCCAGAACTTGGAGTCAAAATAGCTTGCTACAAGACTGATTAGCTACAGAGAAGAAAGAGGCACAGATAAGAACATACATAAGGCTATCCTGTTAAAGCATAATTAAAGTAGCTGTAACACAGAAATACAAGACATTAGAAAAAGTTTAAAACATGTCCATTTTTCAACAGCTGATTTCTGAATAATGCTTCCCCCTTTTTCTCTTCCCATCCTCTCATTTCTTTGGTATCCTGTCTCTACTACAATATTATTCTAACACACAAGCTGCCGCAAGCACCCAGGCAAAAAGGTGATATGGAAATGTGATATAGAAGTGGGGTATACAAGCACACAAGCAAATAAATTAACACCGTCACTGATTGATCGATGGATTGTCTATATTCCATCTGTCATGCTGAAAGCAATTTGTTTTTGTTTTTAAGCAGTAGAAAAATCATCAATATAAATACTGCATTCACAGAGAAATAACCAGTGTTTGTATGATGGCAGGATTCCAGAGAATCTGGGTATAGGAAGAGCTAGGCTCTTTCCTAATATATGCAGCCTCTTCACTCTTGGTTTTGTTCTTTCTAGTACTAGGGCTGTCATGCAAATAAGGTATGCTTTATTTAAAACGTGATATGATTCTTAGCCATTGTTGCATTATGGTGGTCCAACCACTGAACTATACCCCCATTAAATCCATTATTATACACAGTAGAGGTAAAGGTAAAGGTTCCCCCTGCACAAGCATGCTAGTCATGTCCTACTCTAGGTGCAGTGCTCATCTCCGTATTCAAGCCGAAGAGCCAGTGCTGTGCAAGTCCATGGCCATGTGGCTGGCATGGCTGCAAAGAAATACTGTTTTACCTTCCCACTTTTTAGAGCATTACCTATTTATCTAATTGCATTTGCATGCTTTCGAACTGCTAGGTTGGCAGGAGCTGGGGTTAACAATTGGAGCTCATTCCATTGCATGGCACCCGGGATTTGAACCACCGAGCTGCAGAATTTTCAGCCAACAGTTTCGGAGCCTAAGTCCGCTAAGCAACTATGCCGTACACAGAGACACACCCAAATGCCTGCCCACGTGGTTCTCAAGTTATTTCAGATACCAGGATCATCTGTACTAGATCCACATGCTACCATTGTTTGCATGCAAAGTTTATACCGCAATTTATTGGCTGATACAGTGTAAGCAAATTGCAGAGCATTCACTAGTTTCCAGCTGGCAATTGTAGAGTTGCCACTCACCATAGTACTGGCCGTATGTAGGTGACAACACTCTCGTACAAAGACATAAGATGTTCTGTACATTATGTGATATTGCACATATGAATCAGAAAACCAGGCTTCCTTATGGTATCCACTTAGGGACTGTACAAGCAGTCCCCACCCACCCCTGGACATTTTCCTTTCCTGTTCTCTCTTTTCAGTCTTTGGTCTAGGTCAGTGGTGGCGAACCTTCGGCACTCCAGATGTCTTGGACCACAACTCCCACAGTCCTTTGTCATTGGCAATACAGGCTTGGAATTCTGGGAGTTGTGGTCCAAAACATCTGGAGTGCTGAGTTTCGCCACCACTGGTCTAGATCCTCCTGGAGAACACAAGACAGAAGGATCATCTCAAGTTGTTGTCCTGGGTGAAAACCTAACACTGTTCTGTTTTATCAAACCAAGGTGGAATGGAGCTTGCACACCTCTATTCCTCACTTACAGATCCCCTTAAAGGGACATAAGAAGAGCCATGCTGGATCAGGCCAAAGGCCCATCTAGTCCAGCTTCCTGTATCTCACAGCGGCCCCACCAGATGCATTTGGGAGCGCATGAGACTAGATATCTGTCTCCTGATACCACTCCCCTGCATCTGGCCCTTGAAGTATCCTGGTTTAAAGCCTAGAGATTACACATCTCCATCATGGTCTGTAACCTGTGATGGACTTTTCCTCCAGGAATCTGTCAAGTCCCCTTTTGAAGGCATCCAGGTCAGATGCCATCACCACATTGTGTGGCAGGGAATTCCATAGACTTACAACGCGCTGGGTGAAAAAATATTTTCTTTTGTCAGTTTTTACTCTCCCAGCCCTCAATTTGAGTGTATGTCCCCTAGTTCTGGTATTTTGGGAGAGGGAGAAGAGCTTCCCTCTATCCACTTTACTCATACCCTGCATTATTTTGTATGTCTCAATCATATCCCCCCTCAGGCGCCTTTTTTCCAGACTAAAGAGGCCCAAATGTTTTAGCCTTTCTTCATAAGGGAGGTGCCCCAGCCCACTAATCATTTTAGTCGCCCTCTTCTGCACCTTTTCCAGTTCCACTATGTCTTTCTTGAGATGCGGTGACCAGAATTGTACACAATACTCCAGGTGGGGCCTTACTATTGTTTTGTATAATGGCATTATAATGTTGGCTGTTTTATTTTCAATCCCCTTTTTGATAATCCCTAGCATGGAATTGGCCTTCTTCACCGCTGCCGCACATTGGGGAGACACCTTCATGGAGCTGTCCACCAACACACCAAGATCTCTTTCCTGATCCGTCACGGATAACTCAGAGCCCATGAGTTGATAAACGAAGTTTGGGTTTTTTGCCCCAATATGCATTACTTTACATTTGGTTACATTAAAACGCATTTGCCATTTCTCAGCCCACTCCCCAAGTTTGGAGAGATCCTTCTGGAGCTCTTCACAATCTTCTCTGGTATTTACCACACGGAAAAGTTTTGTGTCATCTGCAAACTTGGCCACCTCACTGTTTATCCCTGTCTCCAGGTCATTTATGAACAGATTGAAAAGCACCGGTCCCAGGACAGAGCCCTGGGGCACACCGCTTTTCACTTCTCTCCATTGTGAAAATTTCCCATTGACACCTACTCTTTGTTTCCGGGATCTCAACCAGTTCTCAATCCATAAGAGGACCTGCCCTCTTATCCCCTGACTGTGCAATTTTCTCAGCAGCCTTTGGTGAGGGACTGTGTCAAAAGCCTTTTGAAAATCCAGATAGACTATATCAACCGGTTCACCCAAATCCACGTGCCTGTTGACCTTTTCAAAAAA
>JAHTLZ010000204.1:15507402-15517575 GCA_023846285.1 Phrynocephalus versicolor | reverse complement strand
CCTTTTTGATAATCCCTAGCATGGAATTGGCCTTCTTCACCGCTGCCGCACATTGGGGAGACACCTTCATGGAGCTGTCCACCAACACACCAAGATCTCTTTCCTGATCCGTCACGGATAACTCAGAGCCCATGAGTTGATAGATGAAGTTTGGATTTTTTGCCCCAATATGCATTACTTTACATTTGGTTACATTAAAACGCATTTGCCATTTCTCAGCCCACTCCCCCAGTTTAGAGAGATCCTTCTGGAGCTCTTCACAATCTTCTCTTGTTTTTACCACACGGAAAAGTTTTGTGTCATCTGCAAACTTGGCCACCTCACTGTTTATCCCTGTCTCCAGGTCATTTATGAACAGATTGAAAAGCACCGGTCCCAGGACAGAGCCCTGGGGCACACCGCTTTTCACTTCTCTCCATTGTGAAAATTTCCCATTGACACCTACTCTTTGTTTCCGGGATCTCAACCAGTTCTCAATCCATAAGAGGACCTGCCCTCTTATCCCCTGACTGTGCAATTTTCTCAGCAGCCTTTGATGAGGGACTGTGTCAAAAGCCTTTTGAAAATCCAGATAGACTATATCAACCGGTTCACCCAAATCCACGTGCCTGTTGACCTTTTCAAAAAATTCTAAGAGGTTTGTCAGACAAGATTTACCCTTACAGAAGCCATGCTGATTTTCTCTCAGCAAGGTTTGTTCTTTTATGTGTTTTAAGATTTTCTCTTGGATGAGGCTTTCCACCATCTTCCCTGGGACAGATGTAAGGCTAACCGGCCTGTAGTTTCCCGGGTCCCCCCTCCTTCCTTTTTTAAAAATTGGTGTGACATCTGCTATCCTCCAGTCCTCCGGCACTGTGGCCGTTTTAAGAGACAAGCTGCATATAACCGTTAAGAGATCTGCAATTTCATTTCTCAGTTCCCTAATAACCCTTGGGTGGATGCCATCTGGGCCCGGTGACTTGTCAATCCTCAATTTATCAATTAGTCCTAAAACCTCCTCTCTTTTAACCTGTATTTGATTTAATTCTTTAGTCAAGAGGGGCGGCTGAGGCAGCGGAATCCGCTCAAGGTCCTCTGTCGTGAAGACAGACGCAAAGAACTCATTCAATTTCTCTGCAATGTCCAAGTCTTCCTTGACCTCCCCTTTTCCTCCCTCACCATCCAGAGGGCCAACTGGTTCTCTGGCAGGTTTTCTACTTCTAACATATTTAAAGAAGCTTTTATTATTACCCTTTATATTGCTAGCCATTCGTTCCTCAAAGTCTTTCTTTGCCTCCCTTATCATCTTCTTACATTTCTTTTGCCAGAGTTTGTGTTCTTTTTTATTTTCCTCATTTGGGGAGGATTTCCATTTACTGAAGGACCTCTCCTTGTGCTTTAGAGCCTCTCTAACTCCACTTGTTAACCATGCCGGTGTCCTCTTAGACTTAAATGAGCTCTTCTTTCTTTGTGGTATGCACTTGTGTTGGGCCTCTATTATTGTTGTTTTAAACAGGCTCCATGCACTCTGAAGAGATTGGATTCTTCTAACCCCCCCCCTTCAGTTTCTCTCTAACTAGTTTCCTCATCTGAGGGAAGTTTGCCCTTCGAAAATCAAGGGTTTTTATGTCTGATTTGGTTGACACTCTTCCTCCGACATGCATGGCAAAGGTAATTGCAGCATGGTCACTGTTCCCCAGAGGCTCAGTGACATTCACACCCCTGACCAGGTCCTGAGTATCACACAATATTAGATCCAGAGTTGCCTGTTCTCGGGTGGGCTCCATGACAAGTTGCTCTAAGGCACAGTCATTCAGCAAGTCGAGAAACCCAGTTTCTCTTTCTTGCCCGGAGCTCACATTGGCCCAGTCAATGTGGGGATAATTGAAGTCCCCCATGATTACTATCCTATCCCTCTTAGCCACCTCCATGATTTCTCTCCTCATTTCAAGGTCCCCCTCAAGGTTTTGATCTGGTGGACGATAGAATACTCCAATGATCACATCACTCCTTGGACCTGGTAGTTTAACCCACAGTGATTCTATGGTGGAGTCAGACCCTCTGTCAATCTCCATTCTGCTGGATTTCACCCCTTCTTTGACATAGATGGCCACTCCTCCTCCAACCCGCCCCTCTCTATCTCTTCTATAGAGTTTATAGCCTGGGATTGCAGTATCCCACTGGTTCTCCGCATTCCACCAGGTTTCTGTTATGGCTATTATATCAATGTTATCCCTAGCTGCCAAATGTTCAAGTTCTCCCATCTTTGCTCGGAGGCTTTGAGCATTGGCGTAGAAGCACCTGTACAGTGGGTCCCGCAACAACAGCTGCTGCTTTGTTCTATTCGCCCCACAGCTTTTATTTTCAGTAGATGAACTTTCACATTCCGTTATTCTCCCGGTGCTAATACCTATACCTGCTATGTCTTCTCTATGTGATTCTCTACCCTCTTCAACCTCATTCCCTGAGGATGAGGTGTTCCGAACCGGATGCCACTCAGCTCCTGTCGGCTTTCCCCCAGTTATCAGTTTAAAAGCTGCTCTGCTGCCTTTTTGAGGTTGAGTGCCAGCAATCTGGTCCCATCATGATTCAAGTGCAACCCATCCCTCCTGAACAGGTTTGGCTTGTCCCAAAATGTTCTCCAGTTCCTGACGAATCTAAAGCCCTCCTCTCGACACCATCGCCTAATCCACGCATTGAGGCTTCTGAGTTCTGCCTGCCTGGCGGGTCCTGCACGAGGAACAGGTAGCACTTCTGAAAATGCTACCTTGGAAGCCCGGGACTTCAATCTTCTACCTAGCAACCTGAATTTGGCTTCCAAGACTGACCGCTTGGCCTTCCCGACATCATTGGTACCGATGTGTACCATGACCACTGGCTCCTCCCCAGTTCTCTCTAACAAGCTATCTATATTTCTGGTGATGTCTGCAACCTTTGCACCCGGCAGGCAAGTGACCATACGGTTATCATGCTCCTCACAAATCCATCCCTCTGTATTTCTAATTATAGAATCCCCTAGTACAATGAGCTTCTCTCCTGCAGCCTGGTCATTAACATATACCTGATCTTGTATCTCATCAATGGTGATGAGGGAGAGATCCTCCGGTGGAACCAATTCTTCCTCTATGTGTGCCTCCTGAGGTGTGCTGAGGGAAAGAGCTTCAAACTGATTGTACAAGATGAGACTCTCATGAGATGCCTGCCAGGAACATGCATATTTTGAGGACTAAAACATCTTCCCACTCCCAGATTAAACAGCATCCCAACCAGCAACCCACTTTCATGGGGTTTCCACTGTTGCTTCTTCTTCTGCTGCTGCTACTGCTGTTGTGTTGTTGTTACAGTCATGACCGACTCTTCATGACCCCATGTGCATGGAGTTTTCTTGGCAGGAATACTGGAACGGCTGGCCATTCCTACTCCAGGCATCTACAATACCTGGTATTATCTGGTGGTCACCCATCCACTTACTTTCCATCATCTCAGGTTTCCCCAGTACAGTGGCACCTTGTATAAAGAATTAATTCATTCCAAATGAAATTATGTTAAGCAAATTTTCATTCATACAAATTTCCCATAGGAATGCATTGAAAATGGAGTAATCTCTAATCACGGCCATTTTTATGTTGTTCAGATTCACCTCATAGGCGATTCTGTTAAGCAAATTTCCCCTATCTCCATAATTTTATGTTGTACAGATTTTATGTTATACTAACCATTTGTTATATGAGGGTCCACTGTAATTGGCTGGGGAATCATAGTATCAAGTTGTGAGCAGACCATCTAATGCTTGGGTCCAGTGCCCAAGGTTCGGCCAAGGTTTCTCTCCTGTAACCACTACAATTGTCATCTTTACTTCAAGAAGAAGTCAAGGTAATTGGTTTTCCCACCATATCCTGCTTAGCTGCTGGGCTTGCAACAAAACCAGCTACTTCTGTTTATTTTTCTAGCACTAATAATCACATCAACCCTCAGAGATATCACAGTTCAAGTTAAAATTGAAGATACCAAGTATATGTGATAAAGGGGTTTAAGAAAGACAGTAGTGGTTGATCCACAGATGCACACCTATGCAAACAAACCTTTCAAGTTCTATCTGTTAATTATGAAAGTATATGCCAGAAATGTGCTAACGATTACTGGCTGCAACTGTGTTCTCGGATTCAGATGACAGCTGATACAGGTAACATCAAGGGGATGTATGATGGAATTAAACAGGCCTTAGGGCCAATACATAAGAAAACTGTACCCTTAAAGACTGTTTCAGGTGAGATCATCGAGGATTGTGAGCAGCAGATGGCACGTTGGGTGCAGCACTACTCTGAACTATATCCCAGAGAAAACACAATAACCGAAGAAGTCTTAAATAATATTGAGTGCTTCTCTGTCTTGGAGGAACTTGACAATGAACCAACACTAAAAGAACTAAATGTGACTCTGGATTCACTTGCCTCTGGCAAGGCACCTGGGAAAGATAACATCCCTGCAGAAGTTCTGAAGTGCTGCAAAGAGATCATTGCCACTGAACTGTACGAAATCCTCTGCCTTTGCTGGAGGGAAGGGGGAGTACCACAGGATATGAGGGACGCTAATATTGTTACGCTTTATAAGAACAAAGGTGACAGGAGCGACTGTAACAACTATCGCGGTATCTCTCTTCTTAGTGTTGTCGGGAAGTTGTTTGCACGTGTTATACTGAAGAGGCTCCAGATACTTGAAGAGAGAGTCTACCCAGAATCACAGTGTGGCTTTCGAACCAACATGTCCACTACTGATATGATATTTTCCCTCAGGCAGTTGCAGGAGAAATGCAGGGAACAAGGACAGCCGCTTTTTGTAGCCTTCATAGATCTTACGAAGGCATTTGATATGGTTAGTAGGGACGGACTCTTTAAAATACTCCTCCTGGTTGGATGCCCACCCAAGCTCCTTAACATCATTAGGTCTTTTCATGTGGATATGAAGGGCAATGTAGTTTTTGATGGCCTAGTGTCAGATCCCTTCCACATCCGAAGCGGAGTGAAACAGGGCTGTGTCCTTGTGCCAACCTTGTTTGGGATCTTCTTTGCTATCATGCTGAAGTATGCTTTTGGAACTTCAACAGAGGGTATCTATCTCTGGACCAGATCAGATGGAAAACTCTTCAATCTCTCTAGATTGAGAGCAAAGTCTAAGCTACAGGTGAAATGTTTGCAGGATCTCCTCTTCGCTGATGACGCCGCCATTACTGCTCACTCTGCCGAAGATCTCCAACAACTCATGGATCATTTTAGTAAAGCTTGCAAAGATTCTGGGCTAGAAATCAGCCTGAAAAAAACACAAATAATGGGCCAGAATGTGGACTCTCCTCCTCGCATTACAATTTCTGCAAAAGAACTGGAAGTTGTCCATGACTTTGTGTATCATGGCTCAACTATCTCAGATACACTCTCACTAGAGTCTGCTGAATAAACGTATAGGTAAAGCAGCTACTATGTTTTCCAGACTAACAAAGAGAGTATGGCTCAATAAGAATCTGACAGAACATAAAAAGATACAGGTCTATAAAGCTTGTGTACTGAGAACACTTTTGGATTGCAGCGAGTCTTGGACCATCCATGCCCAACAGGAAAGAAAGCTTAATACCTTCCATATGCGCTGTCTTAGGCGAATATTCAGAATTACCTGGCACGACAAAGTTCCAAATAGCATAGTCCTGAATCGAGCTGGAATCCCTAGCATGTACACTTTATTGAAACAGTGATGCCTACGCTGGCTTGGACACGTTGTGAGAATGGATGACGGTCGGATCCCAAAAGATCTTCTATAGGGAGAACTAGTGCAGGAAAAGTGCCCCAGAGGGAGACCAGAGCTGCGGTATAAGGATATCTGTAAGAGGGACCTGAAGGCCTTGGGAATGGACCTCAACAGATGGGAAACCCTGACCTCCTTGGAGGCAAGAGATACAGCATGCTCTACATAAATTTGAAGAGGCATTTGTCCAACAGGCAGAGGAAAAGAGGCAGGCAAGGAAAGAACGTAACTCGAGGACCGGGCAAGAAACAGAATACATCTGTCCCCAGTGCGGTAGAAACTGCCATTTCCAAATTGGTCTATTTAGTCACACTAGGTGTTGTTCTTAGGATCTCTACTCCAGGCATGATACCATAGTCTTTCGAGACTGAAGGATGCCAATGATGATGATGATATAATGTATTCCTTTGAATAATATGTGTGTTGTGTCATTACAGTCGTGACCGACTCTTCGTGACCCCATGACCATGGAGTTTTCTTGGCAGGAATACTGGAGTGGTTTGTCAGTTCCTACTCCAGGCGCCTACAGCACCTGGTATTCCCTGGTGGTCTCCCATCAAAGTACTAACCAGGGCCGACCCTGCTTAGCTTCCGAAATCAGGCGAGATCAGATGTACTTAGGGCATCTAGGGGGTGTGAATAATATAACTCAGAACAAATGCTGCTCCAGGTTTCTACAAGTGTGCCATGAGACAGCCCCATTTTCCTTTATAACATCTACAAACCTTCTGATAGAAGTCCTTGAAATTTCAAATGCTGTTTTGACATATTTGACATATACTTTTCATCAGTGTTAAAACAAAATGTCAGCATTTTTGCAGTGGTACCCCTCTGCGAATAAGTGTTATGCTCTCTAACCAGTGACTTAACAACATATTATTGGGGAGAATTTAGCATGCTACCTACTGATCATTATTTATTATGCAGTTTTTATCCTGCTTGATCTTGCAGACATCTGTAAAAGCCTTATTTATTTTTCAGAACCAAAATGAAGACCTCCTTTTCTGCAGTCCATGGTGACTCCTTTGATAAACATAATGTTAAATCAGTGCTTGGAAAGTTACTTATAAAAAGAAATTAGTTATCATTATAATACCAAATCCCCCTCCCCAAAAGCACAAGGCAGCCCTTGAACTGTACAATAGTCTGCCTCCATTGTTTACATGCATATGCTCGCACCCTATAACAATAAAAAAATAACAAAGATCTCTCACTACAAAAGTGGTAAAATTGTCCCTCGTTAAGTTATAATTGTAATGTAATGTAGCCAGATCTTCAGTATGGGAAAAAAGAATTAATTGCAAGTAATTACTTATTGCCACATTCTATACTAAATTGAGATTTATGCTGCTCACTTGCCCAGCTCCTGTGAAATCAAGTCAGAAATCTCATCATTTAAAGGTTTATTTTTAGTTAACTAACCAAAATAAGAACTTAGGGAAACTTTTTTTTTTACTTGTTATTATAGTAGTACTTTCAGATATTAGGAAAACACATGTTGTATTAGACAGATTAGGTTCGTCTACAGGTGTTTTACATGCATATTACTGCAATGCGCTTTACATGGGGCTGCCTTTGAAGATGGTTCGGCAATTGAAACTGGTTCAGAATCGTGCGGTATGGCTGGTAAGCGGTGGGACCACCAGGGATCACATCACGCTGATTCTACGTAACCTACATTGGTTACCAATTGCTGCCCAAGCCCAATTCAAAGTGCTTGTTTTGACATATAAATCCCTAAATGGCTTAGGACCTAGATACCTGAAAGACCGCCTCCTTCCATATGAACCTACTCAGCAATTAAGGTCAAGCCAGGAGGCCCTCTTGAAAGAGCCATCCCTCAAGGAGGTGAGAGGGATGGCTTGCAGACATAGGGCCTTCTCAGCAGCTGCCCCTAAGCTATGGAATGCCCTCCCAAGTGAGATCCGCCTGGCGCCAACATTGATGACATTTTGGCGCCAGGGAAAAACCTTCCTATTCCACAAGTTTTTTAATTGATACAATATATACTGTGGGTCCTTTGATGGCAGTTTTAGTGTAATGATTTTAGTGTAAAGTTTTTATTATTTTTTTAATTATTTATTGATATTTGATGTTTTAACTGTCTTAATTCTTTGATTGTAAGCCGCCCAGAGACCTTTGGGTAGTGGGCGGCATATAAATTGTAAAAATAAATACATAAATACATAAATAAATAAATAAATAAATATTATTTATTTATTCATTTGATTGATTGATTGATTGATTGATTGATTGATTGATTGATTTGTAAAATGGAATCCAGTATGTAATACTGAGTCACTGTAAACCCAGGTGTACAGAATAATGAGTGGAGCTTATTCAAGATAGGTGCAATAGCATGATGTAACCAGTTTCCTGTTTACTTATCATAAGTATAAAAGGGTTCCAGGAATCAGGAACGTTTTCACCTTTGGTAAGAAGGTACTCATATTGCCATGCTCTGTGTATGTGTTCAGTTATGTTGATATGCTGTCTCTGTGAGGTGAAATGTTGCCGAAACTCTGTCATGTTTGTGCATATGTAATATAGCTGTTTTTAAGAAACTCTGTCAGTTTGATGTGGATTCTGTCGCCCTGTGTCTTAGCTTCCGCTGGCCGATCAAATTGCCTAAACTCTGTCAATCACAACCATGAGTCTCTATAGCCCTGTTCAGACATTCTGAATAGGCTGAAACTGAACACATGAAAACAATAAAAATGCATACCATCAGGTTGAGTTTTTACCTTTTCTTCAGGGTGTTTTTAAAGCATCTGTATAATTAATGGTGCGCTTCACATTATTTTTTTTTTGCCCTTACAAACTGCCATAGAATTGTTTATATTGAATGGTAGAATCTAAATATTTTACATACATTAATAGCCTGTGCTTCTGGACATGGGTTGGCTCTATTGCATTGGCAAACAAATTATTTCCCAGCCTCGGTTCACTATCTGTGTAGTGCAAGCAGGTTTGAACCCCTTTAGAGTGGCTGTCAAGCATATCTATCTGTCTATTTGTCTTATAAAGCTCATTGTAAATTTTAAAGGACTTCTACATACAGTATATGTAACAGTCGAGCCCAAGAGTTGTGTAAATAATACTTCTAATGTCAGGCAGTGAGGGCTATACTGTTTACTAGTTAATAAAGACAGGGAGGCTTGTAGAGCTGATTAAATCAAGTATATGCTAAAGGCAATACATACCATCCTCAGATATTGTTATATTTATTATATTCTCAATAAACTTTGTTATTATTTTTTATATTATTCTTCTGAGTCTGTCCCAATTCATGAGGCAACGAGTTTAAAAGGTGGCAGCATTATTAAGTGAATAAAAGGTGGCAGCAGTACCATTTCCATCACAGAATTCAGTGTGAAAAAGGGAGATGTCGTCACAATTTAGTGGCAAAGCAGTGGGATGTTGAAATAAACCTGGTTGTGCCTCTGAAAACCCAGTCTCTGGAAAGGGGTGATGTCACAATTTGGTAATTTGTGTAAATAATACTTCTAATTCAAAAGCCCTGTCCCTCCTAACCCAACCGCAGCAGGAAAGGTGAGCTGACATTTCTGTTTCTTTCCTTCCTTGTTACTGCTGCCGTATTGAATGGGAATTTTAGTGTCTGGCTCAGCAGACCCTAATTAATAACACTGTTGAATAGAGATGGGCACGAAACGAGCAAGTTTTCGTTTTCGTTTTTGTTTTTTCGTTTCGTTATGTAACGAAATGAAAAATGAATTTTGTCCCCAAAATGAAACAAAACGAAATAAAACACCAGAAATTTTGTCGTCCGTTTCGTTTTCGTTACGGCAAATACATTGAACTGTAATAAATGGTAACGAAACAGCAATTTTTTGTTTTCATTTTCGTTTTTTCGTTTCATTACGTAACGAAACGAAGAATGATTTTTTTTGCAAAAATTCACGAAAAACGAAAACGAACCGAAACGGACCCCTTAAACGACAAACAACAAACGAAACACCATTTTTTTGAGTCGTGCCCATCTCTACTGTTGAACCCTAAAGGGGAGATGTTGACACAGTATTTAAAGTGCTATGTATTGGAGCAACACTTATAGCTCATAAGCCACAAGGTGTCAAGCCCCAAAGGCCCTTCTTTCATTTGTTACAAGTTATTTCTTTGTATAATTTACTTTTGGCAAATATAAAAAATAGTTTGCATTAGATGAGTTTTGTAGAAACAGAGAAAAAAGTATTTTTTGGAAGATAGTGGAACACATGTATATTTAGTATCTGTTGCAGAGGGAGAACAATTTGTGTATTCAAGAAATAACAAAAGTTGTGTGTGAGAGAAAGGAAAAAAAGACTGATGACAGAATCCAAGCCAATAAATTACCATCTATCTATCTATCTATCTATCTATCTATCTATCTATCTATCTATC
>JAHTLZ010000204.1:15483592-15500007 GCA_023846285.1 Phrynocephalus versicolor | reverse complement strand
G
This sequence comes from Phrynocephalus versicolor, assembly GCA_023846285.1. Classification (NCBI taxonomy): domain Eukaryota; kingdom Metazoa; phylum Chordata; class Lepidosauria; order Squamata; family Agamidae; genus Phrynocephalus; species Phrynocephalus versicolor. The sequence continues at coordinate 15,500,006 of JAHTLZ010000204.1, read as the reverse complement.
TTGGACGTGGGAACTGCTATCCCATATCTTCAGTCATGTGATGGGAGGAAGAGGAAAAGCCAGACCTTCTGAAGATCAGGATCTTTCCCAGGTGAAATAGCAGCCTAAGAGACATGGGGAAATACCCTAGTGTTTAATATAAGTGAAAGACCAACCACACCATGGTAGACAAAACTCTCCTTGGGATAAATAAGCACTCTAGCTGAAATAGACACAACCCCCAGTAGTTTCAGTAAGTGCTTTCTCGGTGCTCTGTTTGTCTTGGCATGGTTTAGACACATCTTTCTAGTTAACAAATGTATTCCGCTGTCAGCTCTTTTCAAGAATTATGCTCCCTGCCTGATGCCAAAACCTCTTTAAATATTAATAAATAACTCAAAGGTATCTTAGGTAATCTGTGCTTGAGGAATTATGCTAAAAAAAATTATGACGAAGACACGGGAAATCCCCCCACCATCCCTCCTGGCTTTCCCTAGTTTATCTGTATATTTTCTTGATCCCCTTCAATTCCTTGCTAACAGCATTTGCTTGAAAAGCAATGAATGTTCCTCATATCCAGAGATTGTGTGTGTGTGTGTGCATGTGTGTTTAAAGGCAGTAATAAAGCTCCCACTGAGTTCCAAAGGAAAGCCGTGTTGCGAAATCAGCTCTGCCACAACAGCACAGAGGGACATGCTCAGAATGCAATAAAAAGACCAGAGGTCTTCTTAGACATGTCTTGTATGTTCCTGCAGCGGCCAACCAAGTGCTTGTGCTGATTTATGTGCACAGATGCAACCCTAAAAGCACTTCCGTAATTCATACAAATCTATGGTACATCATAGATGTTCCGTAATTCATACAAATCTATAGTGCATTACACCTGGTGGGAAAGACTATGACTTGTGGTCCTCATTCAGGTGCTGCTAACTGTAGATGGACAACTTCAAGGTCTCCAGTTTTCAGCCTTAGGATTCGTCTTCTTAAGATCAGACTTGGAGTAAATCGTTGGTTCCCAAACTTGAAACCCTTGACCCACCCAACTAGTAGCGAAGGCTTCTGGGTAGAGATGGGCACAAATAAAAAAATGGTGTCATTTAGGGCGTCCATTTCGGTTCATTTTCGTTTTTCAGGATTTTTTGCAAAAAAATAGTTTTTGTTTTCGTTCGTTTCGTTACCATTTTGTTACCATTTATTTCAATTTTTTGTGATTTTTTTTAGCATTTAAAGCAGATCACTTTTATTGCTGTAACGAAAACGAAACACACGACAACATTTCCGGTGTTTCTGTTTGTTTCGTTTCATTTTAGAGACAAAATTCATTTGTTGTTTGGTTGCGTAACGAAACAAAAAAAATGAAAATGGAAACAAAATTTTTTTCATTTCGTGCCCATCTCTACTTCTGGGTGTTTTAATCAAAGAACATCTGGGCACCAAGGTTGAGAATCACTGGACCATGTGTCAAGCAGAAACTATCTTCAGAATAATTGCCTTAATCAAATAAAGGATCCTTTCCTTTATAGCAGGCATGTCCAAACTTTGGCCCTCCAGATGTTTTGGACTGCAACTCCCACAGTCCTTTGCCATTGGCAATCTAAGCTTAGAATTTTGGGAGTTGTGGTCCAAAACATCAGGAGGGCCGAAGTTTGGCCATGTCTGATATAAAGGAATGCAAAAAGCTCTTCTACTGTTTAGTCTGAGGAAGTATTTCTAAGCATAGAAATCCTGTGCTTAGGCTTACTGAGTCCATGGAGCTTACAGAGGAGTTGACTCCCCAAGTCTCTCCTGATTCATTCTGACTTACTCCTCTAAACAACCAGATTTCAGCCACTGTTTGCAACACGTTCCTTCAAAGGCCTCCTTGGTACATAATAATTGCAAGCAGTTATAAAGTGCTTATAAAGGCTACAGATTATAAGATATCCCAGAAACAGTTTTCTCCCCCTTTCTCATCCACAGAATAAAAGCTGCTTCTATCTCTTCTTCCATGGTACCTTATTGGATCAACTGATACATTAATCAGTTGAATAGCAGCATATACAGCAATCTTTAAGGAGATGAAATACCTAAAGGTATTCTGGGCTAAATTCCAGTAGCAGAATACAGGTCACTCTTTGCTGGGAGTAAACCTTTCCCAGCCTAGTCCATGAGCCTCTCCTGACATTACTACAAGCCTATAAATCTGGAGTGGATGTGTCTTCCTGAGCCTTACCTCCTCCTCCTCCTCCTCACCTCCTCCTCCTCCGCCACCACCACCACCACCATTACTCTGGAATTAATCATCAGCTTTCTGATTGTGGTGCCAACCGGAGTGGAAGACTATCTAAAGGTTGCATGGAGAGAGAAATCACATCCTATTCAGTCCTACTATGAGATGAGCTTGAACTGCTCCAGATACCAGTGGACCCTCCTATAACAAATGGTTTGTATAACATATAATCTGTACAACATAAAAAAATTCTGGAGATATCGGAAATCTGCTCAACAGAATTGTCTATGGGGCAAAACCATACAGCATAAAAATGGTCGTGATTAGGGATTCCTCCGTTTTCAATGCATTTCTATGGGAAATTTGTATAAAGGAAAATTTGCTTAACATAATTTCATTTGGAACGAATTAATTCCTTTATACAAGGTACCACCGTACTGTTATACCAGAAGTACTAGGACAATGAAATGGATTTCTAAAATGCACATAGGATTGTACTATCAGAATGTACAGCCCACACGGGTAAGAATTAAACGGTTCATCAAAAATCAAAGCCCAGATACTTGTAACTATCATTTTTTCCTCTTTAGAATCCCAAGGAGATTGACTACTAGAGGAGATTATGAAGCTGAATTGGACCATGGCCTACAAATTCTTCCTCTGAACAACTCTTTTGATCCTCTCTATTTGAACCAGATGGCTTTGCATCCAATTACTTAGGGAAAGAACTGTTGTGCTTCTTGATTGCCTGGGAAATGTATTGCCACAATATTGATTTTGTACTTTTTAAACTTGCCAACACACTGCTCCTTCAGTTTTGTGTGAGTTGATGAACAACAACAGCAACAACAGCAGCAGCGACAACAACAGCAATGCCCCATATAGCCAAGTAAGAGCAGTAGGGTGGAGACCAGGACTCAGGACGGAGACCTGGGTTCAAATCATCACATGAACAAAGAAAATCCACAAACTTTACCTTAGCCAAAAGGCCAAAAGTGATGACAGAGAAATTTAGTGGGTGAGTGGCAATGTACAACCACTACTTGAACACCTCATCTATGTCCTTTCACTTGACATGGGCATGGGCTAGATCCAGGTGAATCCGGGACAACTTCATGTTGTTCTCAGGGTGTTCAACCAGCGCTGTTTTGGTCATCTCCTTGGTCGGCATCTGCTGACCATCAGGGTGAGAACTTTTTTGGGCAGAGTTTCCTTGAATAGAGTTACTTGAACATCTCATGTACTTTATAAATCCTATCCAGGATGCCAGAAGTTGAATATGATTTGGCAGCACATAAAACATACTATTATGCTATTTTATCCAGTTAGCACCAAGACCTTAATCTGAAGGTCGAGATTATAACACTTGAAATCATTATTCAAGTTCATGTGAGTGAATCCATGCTAATCACTAAGTAAATCTACCAGTTTGTCTTCTATTGCCCTGATCCTATTGGTGCTTGCTTAAATGCTGCAACTTGCTACATCCAATTGCAGTTAATTGATGAAATGCTGGCATGCATTTCAGTTGTGCCAATCTGGTGCATGACAAGGCACCGCATCAAAAAGCCACAATTAGCTGTAACAAGTTACATTAATCTTGTATAAACACCAATAGGAGTATGCCTATTGGCTTTCTTACCAAATCCAGGATTTAAGATTACTCTCAAGATTATTGGTATACTGTAAAATGTAATCATGGATGCCAACTTTAAAAGAAGACCGCCGAAATACATGGACAATAAGACCATCAAATGTTATGTAGTCATAATGTTCATAAATCACCTCTACTATTAAAGGCTGTATGCCTCTGTATAGTTGAAAACCCAAAATAATGTGATATAACTAAGGTTGTTTGTGATGCTTTACTTTCAAAGTCTGGGGAAATCCACAGAGGCTAAAGTGAATTTAATTTGATTCAGTGCCTGAATGAAACATAACAAATACTATTTTTTTGGAGGGGGGAGCCAAATAAACAATTAGACAATAAATAAATAAACACATGAATAAACAGATGTCTATTATTTTTGTCCAGTGGTGTGCCAAAAAGCTGTTAGTTACCCCAGCGTCAAAAATGTTATAGAAAAATAAATAATTCACAATTTGCTGTTCTTTGCCACCTAAAGCTCTACACCGGAGGCATCTGACCAACAGTAAATCTGGTCCCAGTGTTAATATATGTGATGGTTGACGTTACAATGAATTCTTCACTGTGTCTAAACAGAGCTTTGAAAAGTTATTATTATTATCATTTTAGATATTCTCACAGTCCTCTTATCAAATACAGGTATGTTGGCTTGGGTGTTCTGGGAATTCTGGTCTCAGTCAAGTAACTTTTCCAAGCTGTGAGTCACTATGTTGCTTAGTGGATGTGCCTATGGGTTACCTCATGATACAGGATAAATTTTCATAGGACCATAATGTGATATTGACTGTTCTCCAGAAACATGCCATGGCTGTATTCTGCATTGTTTTTGCTTTGGTAGTTCTGCCATGTCATTTACAGTAGGTTCACCTCCTGTGTCTCTCAAAATCCGACTTTAGCTCTGCTGGTAACTGAAAATTTGCATATGTGCATCTTTACATGTGGGAATGTTTACACTTTGAACTGAGCTGAGGTCACTTGCTTCCTGTTCATTACAAGTCAGACTGACACTTCACGTCTTTTAAACTCTTGCTTTGAAAAGAACTGCTCTCTAATCTTTGTATGGTGCTCAGGGAAGTTTGCCTAATAAAGTGCTTTAGAAAAGAGGGTGTATTATAGTCTAATATTTTCACATCATATACCAGTTCACTTTTTGAAACTTAGAGAACTTTTTAGAAAGTAAGATAGATGACAGGTGAACACACAAACACACAAAAGAATTGGAAACATCTCTGATCTCCTTCTAACTCCCAAATTATGTTTTCTATTATTAAACAGGTGAAGGTAAATTGGAGACAATGGTTAAGAAGATTCTCCTTAACCAAGACACTTTAGCAAAGCCAGGTATATATCAGTGGAGTTGTTTTTTGTTTTATTAAACATGTGGATCCTGCAAAAATATTGAATGCCAAGTGCCCTTCCCTTTCCTACACAGAGAAATTCAGGTTCATATTTGTAACTGAATGCAGTGAAATGCAGTTTCTGAGGGAGCTTCTGTAATTAGTTTCTAGAGTTTTTAGAGTTTTTCTAGAGTTTTTAAGTGTGTTAGTGGGTTAAATGTGTGTATGTGGGGTGGGGTATAGGTTTTATATATGGTTGTAATGTTAGGTCCTGTAAAAGCTGATGTACATTATTTCAATCTCATTCTACACAGGACAATGACAATAAAGATTTATCTAGCTATCTAACTTATGTTTTCATGAAAGTCAAAGTAGAGGTATCTCACCTACCTCTTTTTACTTATGCCAATAAAAATGTGAGGCAATGAAAGTAGTAGATCACTGGAAACCATGCCTTCTTTGTCATGGCACCATCTTTAGGGAATGGGCACACACCCTCACTCTCATCCTTTAAATGGATGCTCAAGCTGACCCATTTCAAGAGGCATCTTGGAAAAGCATCTTAAGCTCTTATATATGTGTTCTTGATTTCACAAGTTGGGTTTGTATCTATTGTTTCTTTTATTTGAAGCATCTAATGTTGGGTGGTTGGGTCATTGTTATATTGTGCTTCTATAAATCACTTAGAATACTATTTTGCACAAATCAGTGGTAAATAAATAAATGCACACTATCTTATGATATTACCTCCAATAGAGATGGGCACGAATAAAAAAAAAAATGGCATTTCGTTTGTCGTTTGTCGTTTGGAGGGCCCATTTCAGTTTGTTTCCGTTTTTTGTGAAATTTTTGCAAAAAATCGTTCTTGTTTTCGTTCATTTCATTACCATTTTGTTACCATTTATGTCAATTTTTTGTGATTTTTTTAGGATTTTAAGCAATTCACTCATATTGCAGTAACAGAAACAAAACACACGACAAAATTTCCGGTGTTTCTGTTCGTTTCATTTCATTTTAAAGACAAAATTCATTCGTCATTTCATTAGCTAACGAAACGAAAAAACAAAAATGGAAACGAAAAATTGTTCGTTTCGTGCCTATCTCTAACCTCCAAAGTTGATATGAATAAAACAGAGAACCAGGTGTAAAAACTTAGGTGAGATCCTTCTAAGAAGGATACACCTACATTCATATTAATATGGAGCATACTTCTTATTCTTATTTCTTTTTTGGTGATTGGGTGTAATAAAGTTACATTTCAGAAGTCATGTGACTAGAACAAAAATTACTTTATTGGTGTAATGACTGGTGTATTCTAGTTACTTTTAGAAGTCATTAAAAAAGAATTAAAGCTATGTAAAGAAAAAGTTCTGCTTTCCTAAGAGATTTTGATAAGTATGTTTCCAGATTTATGCCATTCTCTACCAATCACAATTTTTAATGAAGAAAAAGTAATATGCAACAAATCGAGTGATTTGGCAAGTCTGAGGATTTTTAACATCACAAATAGCAAAGACAACCAATAACTTTTAAACACTTTTAACGAGAACAAATTACTTTTTAAGCATACGTTTTAAAGACTTTATCTGCATTAATTGTCACATTCTATGATAAGGGCAGCACTTCCTGTTTCTGAGAGGAAACCAAATTGCAGCTGTTGTCTTTGTTAAGAGCTGCTATTTATGTTCAGAACATCTGTGTCAATGCAGGTGGTTCCTCCCTAGCTTATATGAGCATTCAGTTGAGTCAGTTATATTACTGTAGGATCCATCCTGTCCTCCATTTGATATTTATTCAGGCCCTCGGTATGTCTGTCCTCCATTTGATGTTTATTCAGGCCCTCGGTATGTCTGTCTCAGTCATCCAGGTGAGGGTATCGGGAAGCAGAGTCATAGCAACTGAACTTCTTTTCCTGTGAGATTGAAATGTTTCACTAGTCATCTAAACAGCTTTGATGGTCTAAGTCTAAGAAAAGTTAGTGGTGAGGGCTTCAATACAACTTGATTCAACTTGATTTCACATCACTCTGGTCTGAATAGGCTTGTTAGGTGGACTCTGGTCTGAATAGGCTTGTACAAGGGCCTGGGGTGTGCGAAATAGGCCCGTTAGGTGGACTATGGCCTGAATAGGCTTGTACAAGGGCCTGGGGTGTGCGAAAGTCTCACCTATGCTACCCTTTCTAGCGCCCATTAAGTATGGGTCGTTAGCTGTGGCCTTGTTGGTGGAGGTGTGAAGTGCTTCTGATTTGAGCCATACTTAATAGAACCTGGGAAGGACTGCATAAATGGGACTTTCACACACACCAAGCCATTGTATCTCTAACGAGCCTGTTCCAGTCATTGTCTGCCTAATGAACCTATTCAGACTAGGGTGATGTAAAATCAAGGGGAACTATAAATTGGAGGCCTTGCCACTAATATTCCTCAGACTGATGAAGCTGCTTGGGTGAGTAACGAAACATTTCAGTCTCACAAGAAAAGAAGTCCAGTTGCCATGACTCAAATTCCAGATTATTCAGGCTACCATTTGCTGCATATGCCGTGTTGGGTGTGTGTGTGTGAGTGTACACGTGTGTGCGTACATACATGAATAACTGGTTTGAAGCATCTGGCTGTGAAGCCAGGAGGAGGGGGTTTACATTCTCACTCTACCTCCTGGAAGGGGGGCCAGCTGGCATCACCAAGGATGTGGGTGGTATATGTTCTGCTCCTGGTATGATCCTGAGCTGTCCTAGAGTGCCCCTTCTGAGTACTTGATACCAAGAAAAATCTGGGAAGGATCCTCTCAGTTGTAATTGATTCAACAGCACATACCCTTTGTGTGGATTTACTTATTCTTAGGCTGTCTTTGCTCACTTAGGTACATTTTGTACCACAAGTTGGCAACTTCTAGCATTCAGATTCTTTCAACAGGTAGCTAAATGTTGTATGCTTTTGAGTAATGGGATAGCAGAGAGTTAGTTTAGTAACTATAGCAGTCACTAAATATTGGGCATCATGGAACTATAACTATATTTCTTTAAAAGTAACTTTTGAAGTCACCATAAGTTACTAGATTGAACTAGAGTAGCCCAAAGGCTTTGAAAAAATGACTTTTCTGGATCCCCTGAGCTAGTCATGACGGTCAGACAATTATGAGAGTTATAGTCCACAAAATAACTTTTCCAAGATCTCCTCTTGTGACACCCTTGAGTATTCTCATACATAAGGGAACAGGAAAAGAGAAGGTAGTTCCTCAGAACACAGCCTTGCAGTTTATCCTGATGGAGTCTTTATATTTTTTTTCTTTCAGGTTCTTCTAGTACCAAGGTTCTGGAAATATTTTATTATATTGCATTAACTATGTAAAACTGAGGGCTAACCAAGTCTAAAGATAGAAAATATATATCATATGGACCTCAGATGAGTGCAATTAATGCCAAATTATTCCACCTGTTTCAGATTTATTCTTAAGGCACTATTATTTCCCTCCCCATTTTTTCTTAACAGTGTCTCTTTGAACTGCTAAAGTCCAAGCCGCTAACAAGGGATTAAAATAATGCCTATGTTTAAAGATTTAGCAGAGTTTCCATTCATTTTCCGTTTTGAAGCATGTTATCGCTTTTAAAAGATTTCTTTTGGAATCAGCAGGTACAGCCATGGCTTCAATGTAAACTGATTGCAATGCTAACTGAGGACACCCTACTTAAGTTTAGATTCAACACGGTTTGTTCCTCCTGTTGTACGTACAACCAAACCCAACTACAGGGAATGTGTTCTGAGAGAGTGGTCAATGGTGACTACTAGTAGCAGATACATGATGATCTGAGTTGATGGATAGAGATGTATGAGAAGCAGATGGTGTGTGTGTGTGTGTGTGTGTGTAGACAAGCATCTGTTGCTTGAGTCAGTTGTGTATGTAGGGAATGAAAGGTAATGATAATCTCTGATTTTTAACAATTTATTTGGGATTCATAATCCTCTTTTATTTTAGAGGTGATGGCTTCCATAGTTAGGACTCCATGTGTGGTGTAAACATTGAACAGCAGGCATATCCAGACTTCGGCCCTCCTGATGTTTTGGACCACAACTCCCAGAATTCTAAGCCTGTACTGCCAATGACAAAAGACTGTGGGAGTTGTGATCCAAAACATATGGAGGGCCGAAGTTTGGACATGCCTGTTGAACAGGATCCTGGCTAGTGATTAGACCTGGCATGGACATGACCAAGAACAGGATATGATGACACATTCATATAGTAATATCTCTGCACACCATTGAAATGAATAGAGCTGACCAAGGGTACTCCATTTGAAGTTTGCCCTGTAGAAATTCAAAGCCAATTATGTCCCTGAAAATTATACTGTCTACATTAAAGAAAAGTAAACTAATCAGCCATGTTCCTCTGGTTCATGACACATCTGTGATGGAGCCTATAGTGGCAAACAAAGTACCCACCCTGGTATTAAAATTAAATTGACATATTCTTCAGCTATGCCCAAGGAATCTCAAGAGGTGTGTGTGTGTGTAGGGGGGGGAGTCTGTTAACGTGCTCATCACAATTCTGTGGAAGAAAAACATGTTTCAAAAGAGCTATTAAAAGTTAGATGCCTGAGAGGAACAATGGCTCACTTCAAAACAAGAATGGGGAACAGCTAATAAGGTTCTTATAAATGCCACAGGGCTTGGCGCTCCTTTTAGTCTTGTCTAGATATCCAGGATGCCGTTTTTCGAATTATGGAACCAATGAAAAACGATAGCAGGCAGGGAACTCTATATTTTTAATTTATGTTTTTATTGTTGAATATTAATTATATCCCATTTTTCTAGACATAAGGGACATTAAGACCAGTTCTCCCTATCTCCCTGTCTGTCTTTCTCGGTCTCGGTCTCTGTCTGTCTGTCTGTCTGTCTCTCTCTCTCTCTCTCTCTCTCACACACACACACACACACAGAGAGAGAGAGAGAGAGAGAGAGAGAGAGAAGCAAAACAGGTTTGTCTACACCTGAAGCACAGTGGACAAGTGGCTTCCAAGTTCTGGCAATCTCTTCCTAGGAAGGCTAGGTCTGCAGCTGAAGCTTACTGTAATCGACCACAGACTAGCCAAGACTTCTACAACTGTGTTCTTTAACTGTGTTACTGTCCAACAGTCTACAATAGTATAGACTGCTGGGGGCACTGTGACTTTGTCACCCTTTCCCTCCTCCTGCAGCCCTCCGAGGCATCAGAGCCAGTCCATAAAGCTAGTCCCTTTGCTTTAACTCATGAGCATGACAAGCCGGCATTGGTAGAATATGTGAGAAAAAAAAAGTAGAGATTAGAAACATTATGATTTTTTTCTAAAGATAGGAACATAATTTTCATATGCTGGGAATTTCCATGTTGGCTAATATATTCTGAGAATTATACTCCAAAACAACAACAATGACGATGACAACGACGACAACAACAATGCCAATGCCAATTATGCTTGATGATAGTCTTGTTGTTGTTGTTGAAGAAGATGATGATGTTGATGTTATTGTTGATTATGATGTCTACCTCTTGTTAAAACTCTAAATAGAACTTAGTTGCAAAGCTTACTAAAGTTTAAAACAATATTTAAACATTTCTATATAGCTCCTGACAAGCTAAACTCTTTGCCAAGAGAAACGGAATGTTGTCACCTGTATAGATTATCCAAATATCATAACTTTTATAATCTGCTGATCTTAATCTGTGGTATTTACTGTATTGCAATTTTTTTTTGTTTTCTTTCCCCCCTAGTCAGGAAGGAGGGCAGGATTACAAAAAATCTTCACGAGGCATTAAGCATTCAGATTGTCGCAAACAGAAGGACCAGCCACGTCCTTTCATTCTTTTAATTTTTTTTTAAAGTGGCAGATGTTTCCCGAGGTGAATTCATTGTTGCCATTTTAAGAGGTGAAAATATACAGGCACTGAGGAGAGCGGTTCTTTATCTAGGGTACATGCTTCACTAATGGGACATAGAAGTAGTCTAAATGGGATACACAGAGATAACTAAGAAAGGATGATACTAACGTTTTACAGTTAATGTAGAAATAAAGCTCATACTCAGAAGTTACAATTGCTATTATCACTGCGGGTGGATTTTTTTTTATTTGCTTATGTTTAACATCTAAACAATATTGCTGTGGTTTTTGTAACTGCACTGTAATGTGATGTGCAATGACAGAATGCACATGAATATGAAGCAGTCCTTCTTGGAAGATGGAGGTTGATTGGTTTCTCCACTGTGGTGCCAAGAATTGTTTCACAGAGTGATTGGTGGGAATTGTCTGTCTGTCTGTCTGTGAGAGAATTGATTTAGAGTATATGCAATTTCATGGAATCCTGAGATTTAGATGAAGGGTGGATGGAAAGCTGCCCCCTGTACCTCTTGTGTTTATTTTTTTCCTGTCCTCCTTTTGCTATATACAGTATATGAGACAACATACAGAGACCGACAGAGATAGAGCTGCGTATAGAGAATTCTAAGCACTTATTGAGCAGTAAATCTCAAGACTCCACATACTACAGTCCTGAGTTTGAACAATGCCATTGGATTGCTCTATGTTAGATTGCTGCTCCTTCTGTTGGCATTCTGCATCAAAGTTACTGGATCTGCAACTTTTGAAGGGATGTGCAGAGGATGATGAGGAAGTATACTCTCGATTCTCTTCTTACACCAAATTCTACAAGGGCATCCAAGGATTGCTGTTAAAAACACTTCTTATTTTCTGTGTATAAGGACCCCAGAAGGAACTGCACAGTGCAACTCCCAGGGATTTATGGACACATTTATAATGTCCTGGGGTTGCTCAAATATTTTCTGGAATACAGTTAGAACAGCTGAAAGCAGGAAACTGTAGGAGCAGCAAACCAGGCTCTTCCAGTATGTGGATAATATTTCCATTCTAAAACCTGGGGTTTCAAATTGGTTGGTGCTGCCCCTAAGCTTTATCTGAGAGGAGGGGGAAAGACTTTGGGTGAATTACAGTATTTCCCCATGTATAAGACTATATATTTTTCTAAGTTTCAGTCAAGTAGAAAACCATGTGGTTGCAAAACTGTAATTTTGGGTGGAATAGTGGGGGTCATCCTACACACAGGGGTGTCTTATAGATGGAAGAAATATTGGGTAAGATAATATCCATTAACATAGAAACACATCAATCAACCACCTTAATATGCACACTTGTGTCACTTAACACATCCACAACAGATATGAGCATATCTTGGACACCTTTTGAAGAAACTGTAAAACCAAGAAGCATCCATCAGCACACATACATCCACACACATATAGTTAAGAATAGGGGGGCTGGGACTTTAGTCTTGCTGTATAAGACAGAGCCAATCTGCTTTATCTTAAGATGTCCTACAAAAACCAATCAAATATCTTGGGGAAGTCCAAAACATTAAATCTGGAGAACTGGGCCATGGTTTGTAAACTTTAAAACAAATAAAATTGTATGAAGATGTGATCAAATGGTGAGAAAGGCACATGTCCAATTGCACTGGAAAGGGTTGGTTTGCAGGAAGTGATCTCCTTTAAAGCTGGAATCTGCTTGAAGGTGCATAAAAATTGTGGTTCAAATTGTCATTATCTGAAACTGACATTGAATCAATTGCTATGATATCATATCTCAGTGAGGGACCTTCTGGGGGGAAAGGTGAGATAGAGATATTTTGAATAAATATACTGTATATACTTGAATATAAGTCTAGTTTTTCAGCCCTAATTTTGGGCTGAAAAAAGGGGCCCTTGACTTATATTCAGGTCAATACTTTTAGCCACTGAGGCAAGTGCTTGGGTCAGTGGCTAAAAGTCATTTTAAACATCGCACACTGTTTCTCCTGACCCCCCTCTGCATCACTGGGGAGCGGCACGTGATGTTTAAAATGACTTTTAGCCCCTGAGGCAAGCACTTCCCTTGTTGGCTAAAAGTCATTTTAAACATCACACACTGCTCCCACAGCTTACAAAGGAGGAGCTGCCAGGCCCTGCTGGATTTCCCACCCTAGACTTATACTTGAGTCAATAAGTTTCCCCAGGTTTTTGGGGTTAAATTAGAGGCCTCGGCTTATACTCGGGTCGACTTATACTCGAGCATATACGGGTAATAAATATCTGCTCCCGGTGCCTGTTTGCTTCAGCCATATGTATTTGTAATTAAAACAGATATCACAGATTTCTAATGCTTTTCCCTCCAAAGGAGACTAAGGGATTTAGTGATGCTTCTAGTTTTATTTATCACCATGTCGGAAAGTAGTGTTTTTTTTTAAATACTTGTATAGATTGTTTCCCCCATACAGTTCCTGTTCCCCATTCTGTGGAAGTTTAACAAGCTAAAATCTTTTGGGAAAGACATTTTATTTGGCGGAGAACAAACGTATATTGTAATAATTACTTTTTGCCTTAAGACTTTGGCAGTCTATCTACCAGGAATGCCTTAGTCCAATAAAAACCAACCACACCTACACAGTGGCATCACAAAAACATCCTTGCCAGATCATCAGTTGATAAACAGTTTAAATTATTGCTGAGAAAATGGTGCATCCTTTGAAGTTAGATAGTAAAGGGGAAAGCCATGGAGGAAAGCATGGACGTATCTGGCTTCTACCCTTTAAAAGCACTTATAGAACTGCGAAACAGAAGGCAAAATAGTTAAAAATTCAGAAATGGCTTTCTATGGTATCATAGAATGAATATGATTCTGTGTATAGTGAAAACAATGACTACATAAAAAAGAGAATAGGAGGAAATGACAGAAAGGTTTTAACTGCCCGAATATCTTCCACTGAATAGAACTGGGGAGCATCCAGTACAAACCACTTCATACTTATAAACAAAAGCAAATACGAACTAAACAAAAGGAATGTTTCAAGCAAACATGGTAGATTTTTTCCCCAGCAAAGTAGAAAATGCATGTGATACTGGTGTAAAATACATATATAGAGAGAGATCCAACCCTATTTTTTCCACATTAGTTTCAAGTATCTATGGCATGATGGAAACTAGAGATGGGCACGACTCAGAAAAATTGTTCGTTTTCGTTTTCGTTTTCATCTAGGGGTCCGTTTCGGCTCGTTTCCGTTTTTGTGAGCTAATTTTCAAAATTTTTCGTTTTCGTTTCGTTGTGTAACGAAAACGAAAAACAAAAACGAAAATGAAAATTTTTTCGTTTCTTCCCATTTAGCTCCATTAAGTGCTTTTCCAGTAATGAAAAACGAAAAACGGCTCGAAATTAGTCGTTTCATTTCCGTTTTCGTTCCAGTTTTGAGCCGTTTTTCGTTTTTCGTTTCGTTACGCAATGGAAACAAAAAACGAAAATGGAAACGAAAATTCCGCTAAGTCGTGCCCATCTCTAATGGAAACCCGTGTACAATGACACATATTTTTCCAACTTGACATCAGGAGGAAAGAATGAAACTTCCTTAAATAGGTTTATCATGTTCCAGTTTTCCAGACTTTTGCATCCCAGTTTGCATCTTATACATGTTGGCCCATGCATAGTATGCAGATTTTCATAATATGTGAAGTAATTGATGATTTATATTATTCGGCGGGTGAGTGAGGAGGTGGACGCAGCTGGAGAGAGGAGATATGCGACAACGTATGATCTAGCATGAAACTCCAAACTGAGGTCCCCATCTCTTGTAGCGACCATTGTAACAGGAAGTCCAAAAGTTAGCATGGAATTGGAACAGGGATATGCAATTTCAAACCCTTGTTTAATCATAGAGTTTTCTTAGTATCCTTGGGCCAATCACAAGGTCTCATCCCAACCCACCTTCTGAATTATTTTTTTAAATAAAATAGTGAATGAGTAACCATGTGATTCATGTGAATCAAGAGGGGGCATGGTGCCTCAGTAGACTTGAGCACTGAAAATGTAGGCTACAAAGGTGGCACCTCAGTAGTTCAAATCTCGGGTGCCATGCAGCGGAGTGAGCTCCTACTCTTAACCCCAGCTCCTGCCAACCTAGCAGTTCAAAAGCATGTAAATACAAGTAGCAAATAGGTACTGCCATAAAAAGCAGGAAGGTAAACAGTATTCTGTGCACAGAAATGTGTTCAGCCATGCCGGCTGCATCACCATGGACTTGCACAACACTGGCGCTTTGGCTTGAAAATGGAGATGAGCACCACCCCTAGAACTGGACACAACTAGCATGCAAGTGTGAAGCAGCTGTGCCCATTGTTGGTGCACATACAGTAAATAAACCAACAGTGATCTTTTCCCTATGCATAGCCTTATTTATTCTCGTGAGAAGGCTGGTGGGGTATTTTTGCCCTCAGTATTTACTGATATGAACTCCCCACAGGAATCCCACCCCCATGAGTGATACAATAGAAGCTTACTTCTGGGGGGAAAATAAGAGAAAAAGAAGGCAACCTGCAGAAATCAAGCTGTCACTTCCTTCAGAGATGCAGATTTATTCGTTTTTTTATTTGCTTTTTATTTATGTCACCCATCTGGCCAAGGGCCACTCTGGGCAATTTAAAACAGAACTGTAGCCGTATAATTAAAACACCAGTTATATAAAACAGAAAAATTAAATTATAAAATACAAGTAAACAATACAATCAGAAAGCATTAAAATACACTTATTTACCTGGCAGGGCAGATACCGGTACCTTGGTCACTGACATAAAAATGTCTATTACTTTTATAAACAGAACATTTTCTAGCTAAATGTCTCTTGCCACATTTGACTTTTCACACACAGATACAACATGCATACAGAGAGATGTCAAGTAAATCTCCAATATAGTCTGACGAAGCTACATGGATTAGTGAAATGTTTTGATCTCACAAGAAAAGAAGTCCAGTTGCCATGACTCACCTTCAAGATAACCTCTCCTGGAGGACTGAGAATCTTCACAGACATTCAGCAATGTAGCACTTCCTTCCTAAACCACCAATCCTCCAGCTGTTGTTTTGTTTCACTCTTATGGGATACATTGTTGTAGTGAACAGGTTTTATAGCAAGGCTAAGAATTTTAATTTTTGTTCAATAGTATGCTTAATAGCTAATCCACAGTAGTCATTGACGATGTTGTCTGGAGCTGTGTTTCTGGAGAAGTTCAGTTTTATTAGTTTCATGTGGACGTTTACTGAGTTGTAAAGTCCAACAATTAGTAAAATGAGTTCAGAGAGCCAGATATCTATCTATCTTTACAATTAGTAAAATGAGTTCAGAGAGCCAGATATCTATCTATCTATCTATCTATCTATCTATCTATCTATCTAT
>JAHTLZ010000204.1:15472645-15483552 GCA_023846285.1 Phrynocephalus versicolor | reverse complement strand
GGGGCTCAAAGACAATTTTAAAACCCTGCACTTTACGCCTCAATGTGCCAGATTGGGGGAGAGGCACAGGGGGGTTTAAACTTTTTTAGCCCCCGAAGCAAGCCTCAATGGCCACAGCCACCGCTTGCTTCAAGGACTAAAAAAAAGTTTTAACACCCCATGGCATTCCCCCAGCGCACCCGAAAAAAAGTAGAAAAAACTCATAAAAACACACAAACAGTTAACCACATAAACCACATAAAACATGGAACGAAAAACAAAACAAAATGAAAAATAAAATAATTTTTTTTAAAAAAAAATTTAAAATGAAACAAAAAAGAAAAGAAAAACAAAACAAGAAACAAAACACCATTTTAGTGTTTCGTGCCCATCTCTACTAAACACCTATCAGCATCTTTTACCACACCACACAATGGTATACATTATAACTTCAAAACAATAAATCATATTTTATACTTGTTCCCGCTTTTATTTTTCTTTGACTTTTAACATTAAGACACAGCTTTTTGCTTCAGAAATAAAAAACTAAATGATCTAACAACTGAGATAAATGAATAAATTTTAACATAATTGGTGACATAACTTCTGCTATCCATGGCCACAATCTTTTCCCATCATTTCAGAAGAGATTTTCCCCTCATGTAAATACCTTCTTCCAAACTTTTCCCCAATCTTTCTATTTTCCTATGTCAGACTTCTGCTTCTTTAGCGGTTGTCCTGTGTGGTGGTGGGGTCTACTGTCCTGTGTGGTGGTGGGGTCTACTGTCCTGGATCGAAGACACAATTTCTCTTAGTCATTGGCTTGGTCCAGGGGTAGGTGAGTGGCCCTCATGTCACTGAGTAATGTATCAAGCCAATGATACTTTGGCTAGCTCTTCATTTGCCATCAAGGCCTTTCTGTGCTAGTGTGTTGGTACCAGCATGCAAGATGTGGCCATACCATCGTAGCCAGGCTTATTTGATCTTGCCGGCAATTAGAGCAATGCCGTACAGCTGTCTGATGTCAGCATTGTGGATGTGGTCAAGATGAGTGTTAACATTGATCCAGTGCAGCATCTTTGTTTCCATGACACCAAACCATGCCCAGATTTTCTATTTTCCTTTGTCAGTGCTGCCCATTAACCAAATATTGAGAGTAGAGATGGGCATGACCAGGAATTTGTTTTTCGAGTTGTTGTTTTTTGGGATGGGTCCATTTCGGCTTGTTTCCGTTTTTCGCGAATTTTTTCAAAAATTTGTCTTTTCGTCATGTCATTTTTTCGTTTGTCGTTTCTATCGCGATTTCGCGCGATTTGACGTCCGGCGTGACCGGCACTATTTTTGCGGGGGCGAGGAGGTGCGGGCGCAGGGCGGGTGGTGGTGGTGGTGGGGTTCATGTGCGGGTGGCGGCAGCGGCAGGGGGGAGGAGCAGGGTAAAGGAATAACTTGTTGCCTTGCCTGCTGCCAATGAACTTTTGAATATAGAATAGAAAATAAATGGTAGAGTATATATAATATAAATCCACTCCCCTCCAAAAAACCTCCCCTGTTGAAGCACTAAATGGAATAAATTATCCCTCTGTCTCACAAAAAGGTGAGGAGAACATAAACAAAACTGCTAGCAATGAAATGAAAAAATGAACTTTGGAAAATAGAAAATAAATATTGAATGGTAGTATACTCAATCCACACCTCCCCCCCCCAGTCAAACCTAAACCAATATCAGAAAAAAAAAATCCTGACAAACTGCAGGAATGAACTGCGTTGCTTGCTATTCCCCACAGCAGACAGGGAATGAAATATTTCCAAATTCCTATTCCTAAAAATTCAATTGAATTCCCTCCCTGCCTGCCCAACTGAATCTAAAGGCTCCGCGACCACGAAATCGAAACTACTAGTACAGCAGAGAGCAGACAGCTACACACAGCCCTCTCCCACCCACTCCAAGCCCGGACTGCGACTGTTCTGGGAGTGCCCCGGCTTTTTATACCCTCTTGCACATCCAGAAGTGTCAGTCACAACCTGGCCATGCGATTGGTGGAATGGGTCCAAAAATTTGCATGGTCCCATCCCATGGCCAGCCCATCATTGCGCACATGTAAAAAAATAAAAATAAAAATAAAATAAAATAAAATCAACGGAGACGTTTTGTTGCAAGAAAAACCCACTGCTGCTACTGTAAAAATTCAAGCAGTTAAAATAGCTAATTTTCGCATGTTTCTGTGGTGCTTTGGTGGGTTTTTGGACCACGATTTAAAAAAAATATTGCGGTCGCCATTTTGGATCCCCCCCGCACCGCATGGCAAATGGACTACGCTGAGGATGCCCCCCCACCCTGGTACCACCAGCAGCCCAGGATGGGGGGGGAGGCTGGAGTGGGGACCTCCCCCCAGAAACCACCCCTTGGGTAGGTGCCCTCAGGCAGGCATATTTTCGCCTGCTTTTTTGGCCGGGAATCGGGCTTTTAAAAACTTTTTTTCTGTGGCGCTTGGCATCGCACGATTGCGCGATGCCAGGAATGACAACACAACAAATCAGACCCAATTTTTCTTTTTTCGGTTCTTGTTCGAGTTCTGGCGGAGTAATTGTCGTTTCCTATTCCGTTCTGTAACGGAAACGAGGAACGGAAACGGAAACGAAAATTTCGCCAAGTCGTGCCCATCTCTAATTGAGAGGCATGTCAGTCTGTATCAATTCTTGACATGAAAGTATTCTCACAATGAAAGGACTTAAAACTGATAGATAACAGTGTTCCTAGGCTGTCATTTTTCACATGACATAACTCCAGTCATCTACACCTTTATCACATGATTTTGATGAACACAGTCCTGCATGGAATAGACATTTAAAAAACGTCAAGTGTAGTTCTTAAACTGAATTCTATTCACGTGAACATATCTGTAGTCCAATAGTACTTTTCTTAAAATTGGGGGTGGAGGTGGTGGTGTTTTGTCTACATTTGATAGTTGTTCCCCACGCCCGCATCTTCTTATCACATTTAAAGCCGCTTATGCAGCTCCATTCTCAAGGGACACTTTTCCAGACACTGATTGGCTTCGCTGAGCATCAGCAATGTAATGGGACCTGCCATGTTCAGACCAGTTACTCCAAGTTCATTTCTTATCGCAAGGATCTCTTGGTTTCTGTCACTTACTTCCTATGAGAAGTTTTGAAGTACTGCATTAGGTTTCTGTCTTCACACACGCCTATGCATTGTTAGCTTCAAACAATGGGACTTTTATGTGTGAAGCTAAGGCTTTGAAGTGAGGGAGCGCACACCCTTTGTCCCAAAGTGCCCTGTGTCTATTATGAATTCATGACAAATAAAAAATCTGCCAGAGTGAAACAATGCTATTGCAAAGGCACTCAATTCATGCCTCTGCAAAGATTTAAGCCTTTAAAAAAACAAATAAAGAGAATGTTATTTCTAGAGTTGTGGGGTAGAAAGGTGATCATGTGCCCTTGCTAAAAATATCCTGATTTTTCCGGGACTCCAACTCAATTTTCCCCCTTTAATATTTTGTATAGTAATAATTCCCTCCCTCCACACACACCACATATTTGGAGCAAAAATATCTGCTTTATGCTACTAGGGATTAAGAAGGCAGGTTTTCTGAAGCCTTCTCCAAAACCATTACCACTACACCCCCAAGTAAAAATGAAAACTCAGAGATGGAAACAACACCTTTCTTTTTCCATCTGGAAGTTGAGTCATGGCAACTGGACTTCATTGCTTGAGAGAGATCAAAACGTTTTGCTACTCATCCAAGCAGCCTCGTCATTCTGAGGAAAGTTAGTGGCGAGTCTTCCATTTTATAGTTCACCTTTGTTTCACATCACCCTGGTCTGAATAGTCTCATAAACTGGACAATGGCATGAATAGGCTTGTTAGATGGACAATGGCCTGAATATTTTTTAGGTGGACAATGGCCTTAAGGTATCCGAAAGTCCCCTCTATGCAATATTTCGTAATACCAATTAAGTATGGGTCATTAGCTATGGCTTTGCTGGTGGAGGTGTGAAGTGCTTCTGATTTGCCTGGGGATTGAGGGAAGAGCCGCTTGATAAATAGCAGACAGATTGTGTCTGAGTCCCCCACCTCTATTGGAAGAGAGGTTTTCAATACACACATGAATGGCTTCTCTGACCCTCCTTTTCAATGAATACCTCTACCCCAGGCTATTTAGAGAGTTGACAGAGATTGCTAAGAATTGAGGAATTAATCAATCAAAATTGGGCATAGATCTGTTTGCCTTGAGCCAACCTCCTGATTCCACCTTTGCCTTCAGTCTCCCTTCCAGACTGTACAGGAGCTGCCCTTGCTTTTGTTTTACGGGGATACTGGTTTACTTAGGTATCAGTTGTTGACCTTGAAAACATGATTTTGCAAAAGGACTCTCCTCTTCTTCTTAGCTATCTAAGAAGGCAACATGAGCAGTTAAAACAACCTTTCTTGGGTCCTTTCAGGGAGAAAGGTGGAATAAAGATATTTTAAACAAACAAACAAACAATTTGTTTGGGTCTGGTAAAGCATGGAGTAGTTACTTTTTTGATAGAACCTATCGACTCTCGAAGGACTGTATAATAATCCAAATGGGTTATAATGCAGCAAACCAAATGCTTAAGCAGCACATCATGGAAGTTGAGAGGCGGCATGACTTGGGGGCAATTCAAATAACATCTCCCTGCATAAAGCACAACTGTCCTTCAAACCAGCCACTTATCTCTCCATACTACTAATTCAAAAACATCACAAAGCTTATACCCTCACCCACCTAAATGTATTACCATCTGCAGTATTGGAAGGGAAGTTTAAGAAGTTTCCATATCCACGATGCAAATACCCTTGTAATTTGGATGCAATAGAAACTGCTACCCATGTTCTCCTGTCTTGCAATTTTATTCTGATATCCGAAGTCTCATTGAACCCCACTTAAAAATATTCCTTGGGCCCTCTGACACATTTTATACCCATTTACTTTTATCAGGACAAAATTTAGACATTCTGCATAATATGGCAAAATTCCTAGCAGCTGCTATAAAAATCCGGGAGTGGGAAGTTTTAACGAAATAAGGGGTAGACCCTTAATTGCCAGAGGGATCTTTCTTTCTTTCTTTCTTTCTTTCTTTCTTTCTTTCTTTCTTTCTTTCTTTCTTTCTTTCTTTCTTTCTTTCTTTCTTTCTTTCTTTCTCTTTTAAACTAAGATGTGAGTGAAAGGTGTTTACTAATTCTCTTAGGATATTTTAACTCTGTATTAGCTTTGTTGTAGGAGTGTGGCATGTTGTAACTTGCCTTATTTGTATATTTGGATGTTGCTCTATGGCCGTATTAAAGACTTGAATTGAATTGAATTGACCTTATGAGCTGTGCTGCCAAGTGCTACAGTTTGTGCAATCAAGCCCTCAGCAACAGCACCACTGCAGCAGTTGCATGCAGAACTGGAGTGTTCAAACATCCGCTTGAATTTTAAATCCAAACAAAAATCAAAGACGTCTCTGTCAGTTGGGTTAGATTTCCATAACACATAGTAGAAGGATCAGCTCCACATGCAGAGTCTTCAGACCCCTAGGAAAAAAATATCAATTGTATTGCTTATTCATGAATTCACTATGTGGATTCACTCCTCCAGCACAAACATATAGGAATTATAAATATATGGGAAGTGTCAACAGAAGCTCTGCCTTCTTCAGCTCTCCTGCTCTTTCTGATTCAAATCTCTTGCTCGCGGCCCCACTCTTTCTTAGTCTCACTCCTTTGGGATGAACCAATAGGTCATAGGGATCCCAACTAGCTCTCTGCAAAACATTTGCTTTGGGTCCGCTAAAGCAAGGAGTGGTTATTGTTTGTATCTTGTGATATGTGCTTCCAAGTGGCTCCTTAAAGCAGTTCTCAAAGAGTTTTCAAGGTATGTGGCATTTTCAAGGAATGGTTTGCCATTAGAGATGGGCACGACTTAGCAGAATTCCCATTTCCGTTTCCGTTACTCGTTTCCGTTACAGAACGGAAACGGTAACGGGAATTACTCTGCCAGAAGTCGAACTCGAACCGACTAAAGAATAATTGGGTCTGATTTGTCGTTGTCATTCCTGGCATCGCGGCGATCCCGCGATGTCAAGCGGCACAGAACAAAAGTTTTTAAAAGTTAACCCCCCGATTCCCGGCCCTAAAACCAGACGAAAACTGTCTGAGGGCACCTACCAGGCCAGAAGGGTGTATTATTTTGGGGGGGGGGTTTCCCCGCCCCCCTCTCCTTGGCTGGTGCTACTGCTGCGCTGCTGGTACCAGGCGGGGGGGCATCGTCTCGTCTGCCTTTGCCATGCGGTGTGCGGGCGGGGGGATCCAAAATGGCGACTGCAATATTTTTTTTGAAATCGTGGTCCAAAAACACACCAAAGCACTACAGAAACATGCGAAAATTAGCTATTTTAAATGCTTGAATTTTTACAGTAGCAGCAGTGCGTTTGTCTTGCCAAAATACTCTCCGTTGATTTTATTTTATTTTATTTTATTTTTATTTTTTTACACCTGTGCACGCGCAATGATGGGCTGGCCATGGGATGGGACCATGCAAATTTTTGGAGCCATTCCACCAATTGCATGGCCAGGTTTTGCTGAGACTTCTGGGTGTGCCAGAGAGGGCATTAAAAGCCCACAAACCCGAACCCTAAACCCGAACCCTAACCCAAACCCAAACCCATACGCCAGTACACTGTGTTCTTAGTGGGCCAGAGGCACCCAGAGGTACAGCCCACTAACCCACCCTAACCTGAACTGTTACCCTAAGCCTAGCCCTTACCCCCTACCCCATGCTCTGGGAAGTCAAGTCGCGCTAAATTGCAGCGGTAACGACAAACGAAAAAACGAAAAACGAAATGACAATTTTTTGAAAAATTTCGCGAAAAACGGAAACGAGCCGAAATGGACCCGTCCCGAAAAATGACAACTCGGAAAAAAAAATTCCAAGTCATGCCCATCTCTATTTGCCATTGTTCCTCTGCTGTGAGTTTCCATAGGTGAGGACAAATCTGAGGCCGCATCACCTCAGTCCATGTCAGTCAATCCCTCCATTACACCACAATGCCTCTCACTCGTCTAGTAGTGCAAACTCCTCCAACCACCATGGCTGGTGGCAATGCCAGATTATGAAAACTCTCTTACAGTACAAAAAATTTTTTCAAACTTTTTGAGAAGAAATCAGTGCATAACATTCCTTTCAATACCATCAGCAGCATCAATTTATCTTCAGGTTCGAGTCCCAAGTTTTGGCCTTTCAGAAGATATATTCCTTCAGCCAGAATAAGCTAAAGAATGGTTCAAGTTCATGTGATTGCAGTTCTCACTTTTATATGAGTATGCATGCATATCTGTTGAGTCCTTTGAACATGAGAACTTTATGTTGGATTAGCTGGAGAAAATATCTGGGTCATGACTGAATATTGCCTATACAATATACTGGTCATCAGAAAAAAGCCACAGAAACACAATGTCCAGACTTTTTTCCAAGGTGTGTGAACTTCTGCACTTAAAATGGTGGATTAGATGCATCTGAGATCATTTCAACACATTGTGTAAAGTCATCCCAGGGGGAGATATAAACAATGTCTTTATTTATTTATTCAAGTATTTTAAGCTGCTTTTTAAAGCTATGGCCTCTAGAAGCAATGTACAGAAGAGGTGAGAAAAAGAGGTACAAATTGCTGGTGATCACATCTGAACAAACCTCTCCAAACAGTATGCTAAAAACATATGGGATCAATTAAATGCAGCCTTACAGAGTAGGGTTTTTGAAGGTGGCCTGAAAAGCACAGCTGAAAGAGCAAGGCATCACTTGACTGAAAGGAAGATATGCCTACTTGTGTTTTTTTTTTCAAGCGTCCATTTCACTCAGGGAGACCAGAAAAACTTGGTTACTGATTTTGTTGAGGACTCACTCTTATAAAGATGAAGAATATGACACATCAAAGACATTTACGCATGTGTGACGAGAGAGAGAGAGAGAGAGAGAGAGAGAGAGAATGGTCTTGAATTTCGAAATGCCGTGTGTTTCTGGGCCAATTAGACACTAGAGCAGTGGTGGCAAACCTTCGGCACCGCAGATGTTTTGGACCACAATTCCCATAGTGCTTTGTCATTGGCAACCTAAGCTCAGAATTCTGGGAGTTGTGGTCCAAAATATCTGGAGTGCGGAAGGTTTGCCATCGCTGCACGAGAAGACCAGAGAAGGGGTTGAATGTATGAATGGGGCAACAGTGTAAGGACAAGGGATTTACGTGAGCTAAACTCTAGAGATCATTTTGAGACAAGTTCATCTTCGATGGGTGCTGAATTTTGGATTTTAAAAAAATTAATGCACTTTAAATTGTGTTTCTGTTTTTGTTAGTAGTTAATATTTAATATTAGAGATGGGCACGACCAGGAAAAATGATGTTTCGAGTTGTCGTGTGTCAGAGCCGGCCCGTTTTGGCTCGTTTCCATTTGTCGCAATTTTTTCCAAAAATTTGTCATTTTGTTTGTCGTCTGTCGTTAGTACTGGTTTGGGGGGGTAGGGTTAGCGGGCTCCTGGAGGCACCTCTCTGGGGTGGGTGCCTCCTCTGGCCCGCTAGGAAAGGAAAAGGAAGGGTACGTGTAGCCATCGTGTACCAGGTGGCAGAGGGTGAGGCACCTCTCTTTTGGGTGCCTTTGCTCTGACTCACTAAGAAGGATAGCGTACTGGCATACAGGTTTGGAGTTTGGACTGGGTGAGCGAGGTGAGAGAGGAATTCCTCTGGGCGCCTCTGGCTCACTAAGAAGGGAAGTGTACTTGCGTAATGCGAGTACAGATCTGGCTTAGGGTTGGGGTTAAGGCAAGGGCTAGGCTTAGGGTTACGGGTAAGGTTTGGGTGAGTTAGTGGGCTGCACCTCTGGGTGCCTCTGACCCACTAAGAAGGACAGTGTACTGGCGTATGGGTTAGGGTTAGGGCTAGGGTTAGTGGGCTTTTTATGCCCGACTGGCACATCCCAGAAGTCTCCGTCAAAACCTCAAAACATACCTGATGAGGGAGGAACAGATGGTGTAGGGTAGTCCATTCTGTCTGTAAAGAGAGCATAGAGTCTGATAAAACTTAAAGAATCCAATAGACTTGAATAGAAACAAATTTCCCCAGAGCACAGCTGTGGTTGATAACTCGGAACACAGAAAGCAATTTAGTATTGTAGACATTTATACTGTCTCTTCCTTGACCAGAATTTTAAGAGTGATCTTGAGAAGGAGAAAGAAATTAGGAAGACATCCAAAAGAGGAAGCACTGAAACAATGAGTGGATTCAGCTTCTCTCACTTTACATGGGCAAATGCTTCTAGCTGCAAAACAGACAGCTTATCTAGGTAGAATTAGAGATGGGGAACAAAACTTTTTGGAAAATAGCTCCTGAAATCCTACAGCTGGTATAGCCATTCCTATTATGACAGTGAATTTCTTGGAAAAATAATATTTCCATATTGAAACATTAAAAGATAGTCAAACAGAATAAACTGGAGTTGAGTCCAATACTGTTGCATTCAAATCTTCTTTTCAGGATTTGATTTCTAGCTCAGTGCAATAATTTAAGCAATATTAATGTGGAGGCATACATCTGTCTACAGCTTAGAAACTTCATGTTGTATTATCTTCTGTCACACAATCACTACAATTGATAATAGTAACTAGCAAGACTACACCCAGTTGCTGTTGCAACCTTCTTCAGTTTCATATGAACATTTCTATGTTGGACACAGTTTGAGACTGTAGTTTGAGAAGCAGACAATTCATAACCACTTCCCTGTATTTGCAATTACGGTCTACACTTTGTTTGTTTTTCTCCAAGCTTAAGTTTCCTCAAATTTCAAAATTGTGTGCAAATTAGCAAAAGTGTGAGAAATACTATCTTACCTCATAGGGAAGGCAACATGGAATGCAAATGTGTGTGCACTACATCTCTCTAGTAGAGAGTTCTATGTACTTCCTTAGGATGTAATCAGGAAAGGTAAAGTGGTACCAAATTGTATTCTCGAAGGCTTTCACGGCGGGGAATCTGATAGCTGTTGTGAGTTTTTGGGGCTCTTTTTCTGTGTTCTGGAACAGGGCCAAACAGCTCAGAAAACTCACAAAAGCTATGGTATCAAACTATTATAACTGTGCAAACTAAAAGCAAAATGCAGTATCTGAGATATTTCTCCTTTATAAATAGATCAATGTTATATCCAGAGTAGGTTACATATTAATGGAAGTCAAGACAGCCCCTACCCTTGATATTGTAATATAAAAGACACCACACAAAAAAGGGAGAGGAAAAAAGAAGACTGAATCTAGACTTGGAAAAAAAAAGATAACACAGAGTAGTTTTCTGAGAAACAAAACTAGCTCCGGCTAAAGTCCCAAAGTTATTTCATTATTCTGGCTTTATGTTGGGTTGCAGGAGAAGCAGAAGGAACATATCCTTCTAAATTTTTCCAGTTGTTCTTTCCTTATCTGGCTTAAATTTTTTCTCCCGAAAGAACAGTGACCACAGACAAGAGACTACAAATCACATAATACTAACCATAACTAATGAGGATTAAATTAATCACTCCACCCCTTAAACATCCATTGCAGAAACAGTTGGAGAAGCACTCTGAGCCATAGTTTCACTTGTGGTTAATGAACAAGATGCTAGTACTAGACCGTGTGGAAATTAGCAGCAAGGAAGACCGTATGTCCTTTCCATTCGATTGAGAACATGGACCAGAGAATATTGAAGGGTTTATGAAACTGTACATGATTGACATGTCTGTGTTCCTCATCAGGAAATACTATGCAAATATATTTCTTGGGTGATTTTCATGTATCAAAATGTGATGCTTGCCTTTATATCTATCTATCTATCTATCTATCTATCTATCTATCTATCTATCTATCTATCTATCTATCTAT
>JAHTLZ010000204.1:15446834-15472635 GCA_023846285.1 Phrynocephalus versicolor | reverse complement strand
TATCTATCTATCTATCTATCTATCTATCTATCTATCTATCTATCTATATTTCTGTTCGCGCTGTTGGTGCTGCTGCTGAAAATCAAGTTTCATCACCAGTGTTACAGTCATATTTTTCCACACTTATTCATGTGTACACACGTACCTACCTGCACACAAAGAGCTTTCCTGAAGGGTGAAATCCATTCAATTGTCAATAGAGATGGGCACGACTAGGGAAAATGATGTTTTCGAGTTGTTGTGTGTCGGAGTCGGCCCGTGTCGGCTCGTTTCTGTTTTTCGCGAAACTTCGCAAAAAATAGTCGTTTCATTTTTTGTTTTTTCATCTGCCGTTATACTGGTTTAGGGGGGGTAGCGGGCTCCTGGAGGCACCTCTTTCTGGGGGGTGCCTCCTCTCCTCACCCGCTAGGAAGGGAAAGCAGGCTCCTGGAGACCCCTCGTGGCATGGGGGCCTCCTCTCCTCGCCTGCTGCAAAAGGGCATGCATAGCCATATGGATATGCATACCAAGTTGCAGACACAGCAGACTGGCAGAGGCACCCCTCTTTTTGGGGTGCCTTCCCTGCATCAGTCAGGCCTCAGCGGGCATGGTTTGCATGGCACACATGCTGCCGAGCCGAGCCTGCAGGAGTCAGCCAGAGCCACAAGTGACGAACTGGCAGACTCTCTGCATCCGCTGTGTCTCACTAAGAAGGGAAGCGTACTTGTGTAGTAGTGCTTAGGGGACAGGGCTAGCGCAAGGGCTAGGGTTAGGCTAGTTACTGGTGAGGTTAGGGTGGGGTAGTGGGGTGCACCTCTGGGTGCCTCTCTGACCCACTAAGAGGACAGTGTACTGTGGCCCAGCGTGGCGTATGGGTAAGGGTTAGGGTTAGGGCTAGGGCTAGGGCAGGGTTAGTGGGCTTTTTGGCACATCCCAGAAGTCTCAGTGGCCAAGTGGCCATGCGATTGGTGGAATGGCTCCAAAAATTTGCATGGTCCACTCCCATGGCCAGCCCATCATTGCACAGGTGTAAATAAAATAAAATAAAATAAAATAAAATAAAATAAAATAAAATAAAATAAAATAAAATCAATAGAGAGAGGGAAAAGGAGACATTTTGTTGCAAAAAAACCCACTGCTACTGTAAAAATTCTGGCAGTTTTAAAATAGCAATTTTCGCATGTTTCTGTGTGGTGCTTGTGTGTTTTTGGACCACTCCACGATTTCAAAAAAAATACTGCGGTCGCCGCCCCATTTTTGATCCCCCGCCCGCACCGCATGGCATGGCGAGTCCGGCTTGTTGCTTGCGAGTCCCCACCAGAGCAGCCCAGGACAGGAGAGGGGGGGAGGCCGGGGACCCCCCCAGAAACCACCCCGTAGGTGCTCTGCCCTGAGCCCTCACTCAGGCAGGCATATTTTCGCCTGCTTTTTGGCCGGGAATCGGGTTTTTTTTAACTTTTAAAAACTTTTTTTCTGTGCCGCTTGGCATCGCGGGATCGCCGCGATGCCAGGAACGACAACAACAAATCAGACCCAATTATTCTTTAGTCGGTTCGAGTTTGAGTTCTGGCGGAGTAATTCCCGTTACCGTTTCCGTTCCGTAACGGAAACGAGGAACGGAAACGGAAACGGGAATTCCGCTAAGTCGTGCCCATGTCTAATTGTCAAACATTCTTGTGTTGAGATCAAAGCTTGGAACTCATTGTTGCATATTCTTCAGCTACCTCCAGCTGCCATGCCCTCTTTGAGCAGGGAAGCTGTGCTGTGAAAGATTGTTTCATATTCACATACAAATACAATTATTTCATTTATTTTATTTTATTTATTGGATTTTTAATACTGCCCATCTGGCAGCAAACCTGACTGAAAAGTTGGTTCCCCTCATGGCTTCATCAGATTTGTTCTGAGGAAAGAAGGAACGTTCAGAATTAGAAATTTTATCTCAAGTGAACCAGTAAATACATCCCACTCTTCTATCTACTACTAGGGGCTGTGTTTTTGTTGTCTGGTTTGTCAGTTTTTTCTTGTTGTTGTTGTGTGTGTGTGTGTTGGGGTTTTCTGGGAACTAAAGCAAAATCATTCCATAACTGTGTCTCCTCTTTAAAAAGGAATGATTTGGTTCGGAAGCAATTCTGCTCCATTTTCACCTTTGTGGAAACCTCTTGCCTCACATTTTGACTTGAATTCTCAGAGACTGAGAAGATGCTGACATGGTAAGAAGCATAATAAAAGCAGGACTGACCCACTCCCCCCCCCCAATGAAGGCATTTCTGATTTGCAGGGTGATTTTTCTTCTTGTTGATGTGGTATTTCATATAAAGGTCTTAGGCACAAGGAAATGCATGCACCCAACAGCACCAGCAATCCATGGTGGTATAATGAAACTGTGTCTGGAAAGTCAGGGTAGGTATTAGGTGCAGCGAAATGTAAAAGCACTTTGTTTGCAAAGCAAGTGCATGGAAAGCAGAGCGCCAATATGAAGCCAGTGATTACCAGAGATGTCTAGACATTGAGAAACTATGACCTCACTTACGACAATCTGGTATTTATTTTTCCTTTTTAAAAAAAATTATTAAAGAGAGGTACACAAAGGTACAAAACACTAGAACCATAGAAAGGCAGGTAGCAGGTCTGAATTAT
This sequence comes from Phrynocephalus versicolor, assembly GCA_023846285.1. Lineage (NCBI taxonomy): Eukaryota > Metazoa > Chordata > Lepidosauria > Squamata > Agamidae > Phrynocephalus > Phrynocephalus versicolor. Next base: position 15,470,016 of record JAHTLZ010000204.1, on the reverse strand, counting down.
TCCTTGTGAATCCAGAAGATTACTTTGTGGTATCTTTAAATTTCACAAAACACACACACATGCACATGCGCGCGCACACACACACACACACACACACACTTCTTCTAAACCATTTATATTTATGCCATTCACATTTTTCTTTGATGTCCACTGCCACCAGTTGGTTTTAAGCAGATGGTTTTAAAAGAATGAATTCAATGTCATTTCCTCATATATAAAAAGTCTTGTTTTCTCTCCCCCTGCCATTAAGCAAAGAAGGAAATGCTGATTTAATGCTGTCAAGTGGTTTCCAGCTACATGTTACCAGGGAGATGCATGGTGGGTCGACACAAATATCAAAAGCTATACAGTGTAAAATAATACAGTGGATCCTCATATAACAAACGGTTTGTATAACATAAAATCTGTACAACATAAAACATTCTGGAGATAGAGGGAAATTGCTTAACAGAATCACCTATGGGGTGAACCTGTACAACATAAAAATGGTTGCGATTATGGATTACTCAGTTTTCAATGCATTCCTGTGGGAAATTTGTTTCAAGGAAAATTTGCTTAACAGAATTTCATTTGGCATGAATGAAGACTGTTATTTTCAGTGCTCAGTCTGATCATAAGAGCAAGATTTATCACTCTCCAGTCTCCATGTGGTGCTCTGAGGAACCCAGCTATCAGTCATCAGGTGCTTGCTGAATCCTGGAGCACTATTTGCATTGCTGCTTCAAAACCTGAAGCTGTTGTCACTCTTTGGGGCCAGTAGCGAGCATCTCGGTGGGTGCTCTCCCTCTTCTCTGGCTTCTTTGCTCTTTTTCTCATCCTCTGAAAGAGTGGTGCCAGCAGTGCTGTTGAATTCCCTCTCTGCTCTGGCTTCTTCTGTGACAGTTAGATCTGTTCGGCAGTGGAATATGCTGCCACGGAGGGTGGTGGAGTCTCCCTCTTTGGCGGTTTTTAAGCAGAGGCTGGATGGCCATCTGTCGGAAATATTGTGAAGGGGTTCCTGCATGGCAGGGGGTTGGACTAGATGGCCCATGAGGTCTCTTCCAACTCTATGATTCTATGATTCTATGATTCTATGATTCTATGATTCTATGATTCTATGTTCAATTCCCTCACTGCTCTGGCTACTTCTATGGATCATCTGATGTTGAATTCCTTCTCTGCTCTGGCTTCTTCTGTGGATCATCTGATGCGTGAAATAGAAACTGGTGGCCTCCATGGCCTCCTGGACCCAACAATGTTCCCACACATGGAGCTGAGAATTAGGATCCTGAGTGCTTTTTCCTGACATTGGTTTGTCAGCCTGTGAGGCTGGCAGATCAAAGAAAGCTACTTGTTTATTGCTACCAGTGTCCTCATAACTTCTAGATTCATTTACTCCAGAGCAGTCTGTGGGAGCCTGACATTTAAGATGGTTCAGAAGCATCCTTTGTTGCAAAATATGATTGCTGACAATTGAAAGCAATGAGCTGATATTAATATGTTCTGCTCGTTTTGAAACATATGAGTGGTTGTATTGGGGTCCCAAATGTATTGGGCCAAGATGACATCCTGCACCCTTCCTATCCTTTTTTCTTGCTCTTTTGAAAACGTTGATCCACTTTGGGTGGTGTTACGGTATATTAGTTCTTCGGCTAGGGATTTTTTAAAATGTTTTGCCTTCAAAATATTAATTGTAGCTTTAAAGACACTATTTTCTTCTCACTCTCTGGATGTTTGTAATACTAAGATCCAAGGCCATCCAATAAAGCACTCGTGTGGGAGCAACAGCCTGATAAAAGCAGGGACTTCTTTATACAGTGAATAGTTAATCTTCCAGTTTTTCTAATATTAGATGTATCAATGGTTGCCATCATGTATGACATAAAATAGGAATGGACAAAGCCCTGGGAAGTATAACTTCAATAGGTGTCAAACACGATGGTCACAACGGTTATATATTCTCTCTCGCATCAGAAGCAGTGTCTCTTTGCATATCAGCTTGCTTTGGAGCATGAGTATGAAGGTATTGTTGCACTCATGTGCTCTTTGTGAGTCTTCTGTTAGCCACTATGCAAACAGAATGTTGGGCTGCTTGGCCTTTTGGTCTGATCCAACAGGATCTTCTTACCTCCCTATGATCTGATAAATCTATTTGGACAATTTATTAAACTGTAGTAAGCAAACAACATTGCATGAGGAAGTAACTTGGAGAGCAGTCCCGGCGATTACAAAGGGATGTGCGATGGGGGTTGCAGCAGGACGGAAATGTTGCTTGCTTAATTGCAGCAGGTGACATTATACTTATGGAAAGTTTCATCAATGTAAAGTACTTGTAAAAGGTATTTCAACCAGTGGAATTGGAATTCATGGCTAGGTTAGAAGCCACTTAGGATCCCATGGATCCGAACTTTCATTGTTCCTCAGTTTTTCTCCAAATGATCTTCAGAGGGCCAGTTAACTATGGGAGCCTCTAACAGGCATAGCAAAGTTCTCCTCCATTTGGTTTCAATTGGAGGGAAATTTTCAAGGAACAAATTTCAGGGGGTGGGAAGAAGAATGAGAAAATTCCTTCCCCTAACTTGCTCCATGTGAGCCAACAGAGATCTGGATCCTAGGCTGAATGTGACCCATTGTTGGGTGTCTGGAATTGCTTTCCCCATAAGCTACAATCCTACAATGCACCACCCACATATTGGGGGGGGGGGAATGCCCGCTGAGCTTAAAGGGATTTATTTGCCACTGAATCGATGGACATAGAACTATATAGCAAGTAAGTAGATCAATGTATAAATATGTAATTACAAAAACAGACATTTGAAAACTGCATGTGGGAGAAGTACCTAAAAATCTTCCTTCTCTTCTTATAAAAGGTCACTTCTTTCCCCCAAAGGAAATGATTTTGCCCACCCTTGCTGTCAGAGGAAACCAGTGAAATGAAAGTGAAGTGATAATATACTGTAGGATATTTAAGAGACAGAAAGGCAGAGAGGGAAATGGTAGCCCGGGACACTCCAACAAGGCCCTGAAATAGACACAAACACTGGAGCCAAAGCAGCTGCCAAGAACAGTGGCCTGTAAAATTACCTAATACCTATGTCATGTTTGCTTTACATTCATAGTAAGGAGGGGGGATGTGGCTGGCAAGGGGCACCATGGTCCCAATGTCTGATAGCTGTCTTGCTCCTCCATTTACTTCCTCTCTACTTGCTTCCCTGCTTTTGTCCCCTTTCTCCCTGCCCCCCCCCCCATGCTCGTGTATTCATCGTCATGATAGCATTCCTTTTAATAAAAATGATCTTGATGCCTGCAACATATTGCTTCTGGATTATCCCCGTATCCTGTGCCTTTGCTGGCTCATGGATGTATCCGCAGAGCTACAAAACTAGGAGATCTGGCAAGCGTTCTGTGCAAAGAAAAAAAAAGGGAGAGGGGGGAGCCACTTTCCTGTGCTAAATGGAAGAAAGAAAGAAAAAAGAAAGAAACAGTCTTTTAGTAGGAAAGTTTTGTCCCAACTCTCTGGAAGAGATTTGATGAATGGTTTAGTTTTTAAGAAAGACCTCCTCCTGGGAGGCTTACAGAAATACCTGCCAGCTCCAGCACACTTGCTTAAAAAATAAAATATTCAATGATCAGACTGGAAAGTTGGCAGCAAACAATCTTACCCTCAAAATACTTTATTCCATAGTAGTTCAGCAGAATGGGTCTGGGTTAATCATTATTCTAAGGAGGCTATAACGTACAGTTTCAGTCAAGTCAGGGGCCCTGCATCATTTTTGGGGAAGGGTTATAGCTCACTGATAGGACATGTGCTTTGCATACAAATGGTCTCTGGTCCTGTTGTTGGCATTTTTAGAAAGACCTTTGCTTGTTGCAACCCCAGAAAAGTGCTGCCAGTAGGAAATCCAGTGTGAAATGAACCCAAGATCTGACTTGGTATACAGAAACGTTCTTTGTTCTGTGTTTTATTTTATGTTCTACACATGGAAACCCTTTGCTACAATCTTGTTTTCTTAAACTTTCACATAACTCATCCTATGAGTTGCAGTTACCTTTTCTAATGGCAGAAATACAATGGATTTTCCATTGCCATGGCACCAGCCTTTTCCCAACACTGGTAGCCAAAAACTGTAGGAGGATGACAGAAATATTAGAATCACAGAATAATTGAGTTGTAAGGAGCCTATCAAGCCAACAAGTCCAAGTCACTGCTCAATGCAGGAATCTAAATCAAAGGAGATCTGAAAATTGGTGGTCCAGTTTTTTTCTTGAATGCTTCCACTGCTGGGAGAGCTCAACACCTCCAGAGGTATTTGGTTTCATTTTTGTACGGTTCTAACAGGTAAGAAGGTTTTTCTAATATCCAGCTGACATCTGGCTTCCTGTAACATAAGCCCATTACATGTCCTGCATTATAAGATGACCAGGAATAGAACCTGGCCCTCTGTATGACTACCTTTCAAATATTTGAAAATACTTGAAGGCCTTCCTTTCCTAAGGCTAAACATGCATGTTCCATTTGTTTAAACTGGGGTTAGAATTGGTCCAGTTCTATCTATACTGTAGGTTTCAAATTTACATCTGTCCGAGACAAAGGCCAGGAACACGGGTTGTAGTCCAATGACACCCAGAGACTCAAGTTCTGCATCTCTGCTGTAAATCCTTACTATAGATGTTTCCAGTTGACATCTCAAAACTGCTCTTTTTGATGGACATATTAAACTGGCAGTGGACTTACAAAACTGACTTCTGTCTATCCCAGTAGTCTGGAATAAGTTTTGGGGGTAATCGGATGAAGCTCTATAAAACAGTTTTGGCCATAATGGATGCTAGGAAGGAAAAATTCAATGTCTACACTGGCCTGAAACTTACCCAGTGTCATCTTCCCAACCCACCAGATCTTCCCAGGCTACGCTGCTCTTAGAAACCACTCCAAAGGAGGCCCAGGGGTCTTCCATTTCATTAGATGTTTTAATCTATTGTTGAAAACCACCCAGAATAGTGCACTGCTCTGATGGGATGGGATGTTAAATAAATAAACCAGCCAGAATAGTGCATTGCTGTAATAGGATGACTGTATTAAATACTGTGTAAATAAATAACCTTGTGAAGCTGTTGTGAAATAACAGGTAACATGATCCTGATCAAGACCTTTTGATGTCCTACATAATGACACAGCTTTATTGCATAGAGTAGACAGTAGGTCAGACAACTAACTCCTAGATATGTTGCAAAGTAGAGATGGGCATGACCAGAAAAAATTACGTTTCGAGTTGTCTGTTTGTCATGAAATTTTTCAAAAATTTGTCATTTCCGTTTGTCATCTGTCGTTTGTACAGGTTTAGGGGGAGGGGTGGGCTCTGGGAGGCACCTCTCTGGGTGCCTCCCTCTGAGTTGACCCAGAAGGGAAGGGAAGCGTAACGCGTAGCCAGTAGCCTTATGTTGGTTTGTTAGTGTGACAGGAAACCTCATCGGCACTTCGCTGTCTCACTAAGAACATTATACTATAGCCATTAAATAGCTATAGCTTAGCCATATTTAGCCAGGGTTGGGGGTTAGTGTGTCAGAGGCACCTCTCTCGGTGCTGACTCTGACTCACTAAGAAGGAAAGCATACTGGCGTACAGGTTACAAGGGAGGAAGTGGGTCTGGAGTTGGAGGCACCTTTCGATGCACCACTCTGACCCACTAAGAAGGGAAGTGTACTTGCGTACGAATCTGGCTTAGGGTTGGGGTTAGGGTAAGGGCTAGGCTTAGGGTAATGGTTAAGGTTAGGGTGGGTTAGTGGGCTGCACCTCTGGGTGCCTCTGACCCACTAAGAAGACAGTGTACTGGCGTATGGGTTAGGGTTAGGGTTAGGCTTAGGCTTAGGCTTAGGGTTGGTGGGCTTTTTATGCCCTCTCTGGCACACCCAGAAGTCTCAGCAAAACCTGGCCATGCGATTGGTGGAATGGCTCCAAAAATTTGCATGGTCCCATCCCATGGCTAGCCCATCATTGCGCGTGCGCAGGTGTAAAAAAATAAAACTAAAAATAAAATAAAATAAAATCAATGGAGACGTTTTGTTGCAAGAAAAACCCACTGCTGCTACTATAAAAATTCAGGCATTTAAAATACCTAATTTTCAAATGTTTCTGTGGTGCTTTGGTGGGTTTTTGGAGCAGGATTTCAAAAGAAAAATTGCGGTCGCCATTTTGGATCCCCCCCCCACCGCATGGCAAATGGAGATGACGAGGATGCCCCCCCAGCCTGGTACCAGAAGCCCAGGACAGGAGAGGGGGGGAAAGCCAGGGACCCCCACAGAAACCACCCCTCTCTGGTAGGTGCCTCACTGAGGCAGGCATATTTTCGGCTGCTTTTATGGCCGGGAATCGGGTTTTTTTTATTTTTAAAACTTTTTTTCTGTGCTGCGCTGCTTGGCATCGCGTGAGTGCCGGCGCCGCGATGCCATGAACAACAACGACAAATCAGACCCAATCTATCTTTATTGGGTCGGGTTCGAGCTGGAGCGGAGTAATTGTCGTTCTCGTTCCTCGTTACGTAACGAGAACGAAGAACGAGAACGGAAACGAGGATTTCACCTAGTCATGCCCATGTCTATTGCAAAGATAATATGAAATAGTTTTGTTTGACATATGGTCCTAAAAGTGTGCTGGACTGCTAGAAAGATGCACAAGTGGGTCCTTAAGCAAATTGAGCCTCAGACTGTCCTACTTGGAGCTCATCATGAAAAGGCAAGATTCGCAGGAAAAGACAGTGATGCTGGAAAACAGTGAAGGCAAGAAGAAAAGAGAAACACCAAATTCAAGATGGATCACAGGATCATGTAATCATAGAAGAGTAAAGTTGAAGTCAACAAGTCCAATCCCCTGATCATCCATCTTGCCCTTCTCTGAACTTTTTCAAATTTTTCAGCATCCTTCTTGAAGTGTGGTGTCCAGAAATGAATACAGCACTCATGATGAGGCATCTTCTACCACAGCCCAGTAGAGGGGAACTAGTAGAGATCAACTCCTTAAAAGGAACCACAGACTTGGTCTGCAAGGGCTGAGCACTGCCACTGAGCACTTGAAATTTTTCAAGCTCACTGAGACAACTTAATGGCAGGTGAGGCCATCAGAAGTTTTGAAACTTCATGTTACCAATACGCTGATGACACCCAGCTCAACCTCTCCTTTCTAACATTTGCAGTGGATGCTGCCCTGTCACTTGAACAGTGGGATGGATGAGGACGAATCAACTGAGGATGAACCAGCAGAAGACAGAAATCCTACATGTGGGAGCCTCTGATATCAGTGGATTGGGAAGCTCCCTCTCCTTTGGGGATGTAACCCTCCCTACTTAGACTGAGGTTTACAGCTTGGGCATCCTTCTGGACATAATGCTATTCACACAATCGTAGGTGGCATCTGTAGTTGGTTCCACCCATTTTCATCTGTGGTGCGTTCCCCAGCTGCATCCCTATCTAGACATTAAAGTTCACACAAAGTTGGTTCATGCATTGTTAGTCTTGAGATTAGACTACTGTAAGGCACACTATGTGGGGCTGCCCTTGAAGCTGAAGCGGAGGCTCCAACTGGCCCAGAACACGGCAGCCAGATTGTTAACTGGGCTTAATAAATACCAGTGTATATACTCTGGCCTCCCTGCACTAGTTATCAGTTTGCTTCTGCATTGACGTCAAGGTGTTGATGATGACATACAAAGCCCTAAATGATTTGGGACCTCAACACCTGTTAGAGTGATTACTTCCAGCAAGAACTGCCCATACTACATATAATCCCAGGCAAGGCATTTCAGTGTGCTAACCCTGAGAAAGGCTTGTAAAGATAAAACCAGGAATTGAGCCCTCTTGGTGGTTGCCTCATTCCTATGGAACTCCCTGCCTTCTGAATTATGCCTGGCCCCCTCCTTGGGATCTTTCAAACATTCTTTAAAAACTTGGATGTTTACACAATTTCCCCCCAGATTGGTACACAGCTGCAGTGTTATATATGATCTGTACTGCACCTTCAACCATTTACCATGACTAGTGTTTCAAATTGTTGCTTATTATTGTGTTATAATTTGTTATAATTTTGGCTGATTTTTAACTTATCTGTAAATTTTTATTCTGTCTTATTGAACTGATTTGTATATTATTGTTGTTGCAAACCACCCAGAGTGGCCTTGTTACCAGATGGGCAGAAAAGAAATCTAATGAATAAATAAATAATACATCCACATGAAATCAGTACTAGGTAATATTATGATCCATTCTTTCTGGCAGTTGCTTTGGCTCCAGTGTAATGTTTTCCCAATATTTTATGTTTCCACTGGAGATTCCCTGGTTGCCATTTTGCTCTGGGTTTCTGCCTTCAGTATATATCATCACTTTGTTTTCATTTTGATGGTTTTCCCTGACAGCTGAACATTACAGTTGCTTTTAAATCTCTTCCGTCCGTCCGTCCGTCCGTCCATCCTTCCTTCCTTCCTTCCTTCCTTCCTTCCTTCCTTTCTTTTAAAAAACATTGCTCCATTAGGGTTCAGCAGATGGAAGACAGAGGTTACTCCCTCTCCCCCTGTGTCTACTGAATCTGGTCCTAAGCTCAGAAATCTGCAATTCAGAGTGAGCTCAAGACTTCCTGACATTGCCAACAAATGGAATGTGTTTGAAACCAAAAATATGAGTTATTTATCAACTGGGCCTTGTTGATTAGTTAGTATACTGAGCCAGAGTCAGAGGGAAGCATTTATGTCTTTCTGCATTCATTGTTGATTCCAAGCACATCTTTATTTATCCTTTGCTGAGATCCCTTGGAAAGTTAGCTCTCCAACATTTTTATTTCACTGCCTTTCTGTTCCTTATGTACTGGGTAAAACCCTCTCTCCTGCTATGTATAATCAAATAAAACCAGCAGAGTGTTGTTTCAGAATCCTTCTCCTTTCCAGCTTTCATATCTTACAAGAAATATGGAAGCAAATCCAGCTAGAGAGAAACAGTAGGTGTGTGTGTGTGTGTGTGTGTGTGTGTGTGTGTGTGTGTGTGTGTTGAACAATGTTATGAAAATGCCAAAAGAAATTTGGACAAGACACTTTCTCGGGGGTTACTGGCAAATGAGGCTTTCTAGCTATATATACACATGCACATATAAAATATATAGGATTGAAATTTTCCTACTTAGAAAACACATTTAGAAGCAATTACATCTGTACTGTAAGCAGAAGAGGCAGGAGTGAAGTGTTAAAAAAAACAAAACCTTAGAGATTCCAGTGAGATGTGCCAGGATGTCTGACTGAAATGGGAACATATTGAATATATAGTATTTTTATCTTTTACTTCTAAATAAAACAGAGAAATTATATTCTCATAATAGAAGCATACTGTATGATGGGATTAGAACCAGTGTGGTGTAGAGGTAAGAGTACTGGACTGGGAAGTGGGAAGTCTAGGTTCAAGTCTATGCTACAAACCATAAACCTAGTGTGTGGCCTAAGGTTGATCTAAAGCACAGTGTTCTTACGGTGATAAAGTGGGGTGGAAGGAGACCCACTAGTGCTGCCTTGAGGCCACTGGAGGGATGGCTATAATATAAATGTAACTATTTCAGGTCCTCACATGTTCGTAGACTAAAACTGCAAGATATCCTAGCTGGCACAACTAGGGCTGAAGGCTTCTGGGAATAGTATTCTGGGAAAGTCAAGGGACCCCAAGGTTGGGAGCCATTTCTTTAACTCATCAGTTAATAAATTGATACAGATGTAATGGCAGCATTCCCCAGATTCTCTGGTGTAATGTAATTGGGTAATGTAAATTTAAAAAGGGCTATATACAAATCAAAATAAAGCAAAGTGTTCTGCTTATATACCGCCCCATAACACTTCCAGTAGTCTCTGGGCAGTTTACAGTTTTTAATTACAGTGTGCAGGCTGCACATTGCCCCCCCCCCAGCAAGCTGGGTACTCATTTTACCGACCTAGGAAGGATGGAAGGCTGAGTCACCCATGAACCTGCCTCCTGGGATTGAACCCCAGGTCATGAACACAGTTTTACTTGCAGTACAGGCATTTAACCACTGTGCCATGAGGCTCCTTAAAACAGTTTGAAATTTACTAACGATCCACTGGATGGTCGTGTTCTGTGTTTGTTCCTTCTCTTGGAGATCCAATAAAATAAATCCACCAGGGAACCAAAAATTAAAAAGTGCTCTAAACTGTATCCAACCAATAACAACAACAACGATTCAAACAGCTCAGTGGCACGCTGGCGTAGTCATGAATTCCAGCTCCCTGTGCCATCCTTACTCCAAACCAAACAAATCAATGCCCATAAAACCCACCAAAATATGAACCTTTAAGAGAACAAAAGTACCACAATCAATCCAACAACAATTTGTGGAAATTAAAAGAAAAGGAAAACCACACATACCCCATACACACAGAGGCAAATATAAGGGAAATTTTAAAAATGCCTTATACTCAGTCTTCTCTCCCAAAACTCAAGAAAAGTAAGCAAACAAAGGCAAACATTTACAATCAACCCTTGACCTTAAAAAAGTTTAAGAATATATAGAGCTTTATCTCTTCTCTACTATTGATTCATTCTCATCTTTGAGTCCAGCATGCCACGGGTGGCAGGCCAGGCACAAGCAGTGAAAATTGTCCAAGGATGGAAAGGATCAAAAACGAAAATTGAAGGGGTGGTGGTGGAGGAAATATCGTAAATTAAGGAAAAAACTTAGAGAAGAAAAATAAAACAAAGACATTCCCAGATTTTACAAATTCAGTATCCCAACATTTCGACTTCCGGTTCCAGTTACACTGCAGCAAGACTACTTGATAATCCATGTGGTTTATCAGGTTGACATCCTCCAGATAAAAGGGACCCTAAAAAGGGTAAGTCTCTTTGGAGGGAAGATGAAGAGAGGTAGTACCTGTTTGACCAAGTTGCAGCAAGGTTCATTGGTCTAGGAAATGGCCTTATCTCCCTCTGGAGGAAGATTAAGTTGATGATGACAGCATGAGCTCTTGGCACCGGAGAAGTGTAAAAAGCTGTAAATACTGGGTGTGTTGTGAGTTGAATAGCTATCATCCCTCCATCTATGCAAAGTTCCATCTTGGTGATGTTTGGAATTATTTCTTCAAATAAGCAGAGGAGAGAAAAATAAACACATATGTTTTATTGAATATGGATGTAGATACAGAAGAGAGACGAGCTCGGGAACTTTCCAGCTGCAAGGCAACCAACAAGATAGAAAAACACCTTATGAAGATAATGGACCTAGCAGAGAAAGAGGTCCAGAAAAAGATTTTCTGGCTTATGAATTGATTATATAAAAAGTTTGTTCTCTCTTTTTATTGTCTAAAGCTATGAATCGATTGTCATGATATGGGAAATGGTAAACAAAAATATGAAGACCAACTAGAAACATAGATAAATGCTAATCTGTTAAACCTTTAAAAGAATTGTGATAGTGAGGTATAGATAGGAACTTATAAATATAAAGTGAAATCTATAGACCAAGCTGTAACTCTTTTATAATAGTCCATAAAATACGAACCCGAGATATAAAATACTTTTTGAAATTAGGCACCTCTTAGAATACTAGTTAAATACTTTATACCCTGTTGCAGCAGCGTAGCAAGGTTTTGGGGTGCCTGGGGCCAAAGTTGTTTTTTGCACCCCTCCAGCCTTCCCCAACTTCATCCCATCCCAACAGCAATCCTGCGGGCATGGGGTGCGCAGACACATGGACAGGTGCACGCCTTACCACTCCTGCACGTGGCAACAGAGATTTGGAGGAGGAGGGCATGCCCTAATTTCTGCACCCGGGGTGCCCCACCCTGTTGCCCTCCCCACACCATGCCCCTGCCCTGTTGATGAAATTTGTATAATACGTCAAATTATTGTATAATACGTCAGTTAAAATATTCTAAGCTGTTTGGCTAATTCAAGAATTAAATATGAGGATTGAGTATAATATTAAGATTAGACAGGCTAATTCAATATTGTATTTTGCTATCTCTATCTTTTGTATTAAATGGAAATAGATGTAAGTGGAGAGAGTCAGAATATGGATAGGATATAAAGGAAATTAAGTATGAAAGTATCTTCTTTTAAGACGAGAAAGGAGATATGAATTACCTCAGGCTGAAATGTTGGAGAAAAATTGTAATTGACTTCGTAACATGACAGGAGACAAGCAACATATTTGTTTCATTTTGTTTAGGATAGAAAAAAAATCCAACTCTTCTTCAGATATTCTGATTGGCAGCTGCCAGCCCTTATGAATGCTACTGGATGAAAAATTTCTTAGGTAATTTGACACACAAAAGGGAAGCCAAAGATCATATGAAAAAGGGAAGCATGGAACTTTTGTCTGTCTCCTTTTGCAGCTACAAATCATTTATGATTTAGACATTTTCTCTTGGCAAGCAAGAAAAGAAAATTAATGCTGCAAGACAATCTCTTTGTGTTTTGTATCTTTATTTTTTTTAATTAAGGGTTTTCTCCAATGGTTGAATTGTTGCTTCAACACTGATAAATAGGCAGTACTGTTGAGTCCATAAGATGTACTGTCCCTGTTCCCGTGTACCCACAGGTGTGATTAATGGTACCGTGATAACTGTTAATGCACGTCCTTGTTTCGTGACATCTGAACTTCTCAGCCTTCATTCTCTCTTTTTTTTTGGGGGGGGGGTCCGACCTTCCATTTTTTGAACTTTCAAATCTCCGAAGCCTTGCCTTCAATGCGTTACAGAGCTAAATTTGAGGCATTCGTCTTTTAATCTCTCTGCACTGCGTTGCTGACTCCATAGGGAATGTACTGGCGAATGGCACTTCACACTCCTGCCACTAGATGGAGAATGACATGTTGCGTGATGAGTCTTACCTCACAGGCATTCGTCTCGGAATGAGAAACAGGACAAGCAGATTCCCGAGCCCGGGGGGTGGTATGGCTCATCACGCTTTAATCTCAGTTCAGGGGACATGGTCAGGACGAACTCCCATTGCCACGCAAAGGAAGTGCGGTAAGATTTCCTCGTACCGGTCCCAAGCGAGACTGCGAACAACGATGAGAGGGACGTGAAGTAACTTAGTTTGCCTAATGGTAGGACCACGTCTGCCTAGGAAGTTGGTACAAGTGACACTCAATATCCCATGCATATTATGGCTGCATTTTTGATATAATGTTCCATCATTTGGTAGGCATCTTGTTGCTTCTTAAGAGTAAGGAAGCAAAAAAGAAAGACCCAAGAAGTCATTTTCTTTCCAGCTGGGTTCTTCTAGTTTGTCCATTGGAAGTAAAGGCTTCCTGATGGGCATGAGCCAGCGAATTGGAAGGCCAACAATACAGCATCAGTGGTATTATCTATGGCTTATGGAGCTGATTTGTGCTCGCTGAATAAGCTGAAACAGAAACTGCCAGCACTTAAATTTGAACAAATGAACCATTATTGATTATCCCATCTTGGAAGAAGAGAGGCTACAATCATCTGGAGCAGCAAAAGGACAAAGAGTACTATGGAAATTTAGAAACACTCTGGTTATATCCGTAACAGAATGAATTAACTTTTTTTCATTCATCCATCTTTGTTGTTGCATTTGCCTGTGGACTCCAGTGCAGTATGCAGAAAAACATGGGGAATGCTTAAGGAATCAATTACTGAAGTGACACATTGGTTTGCTGACTTGCAGCACCACCAGATACCTTGACAGAGCACAGTAGGCTGCTAAGGTCTCTCCATCACTTGTTTTGCTTACCAAGACTTGGCATCAACCAAATTGGACTTCAGATATAGCTATTCACATTTGCAGCTTACCTGGACAGACTGGTGTCTCTTTTCTCCTTGAGTAAAGTTGCTCACAGGCTGGCATCACTACTCTCCATGTAAGCATCTAAGTGTTAAATTAGGATTGCCATCACCCTTTCTCCCAAGAGTCTGATCACAGGCCAGAATCCTATGGCTCAGGTGCAGTCACTCACCCTTTCTAATGGGATTTACATCTGTGCCGACTCACAATTCAGCAATTGATTCAAGCTGAGGGTCTGGTCAAGTTGGATCTAGCAACAATACTTTGGGCACATAAGGCCACTGGCCAGCAGATACAACATCACCCTTTCTGTTATTTTGATGGTTTTACAATGTTTTGTTGTTTTAAAATTTTGTTGTAAGCCACCCACAGACCACTTGGTAATAGGGAAGCTAAAATCCTGTGAAATATAAACAAACAAACAAACAAACAAACAACAACAACAACAACAACAACAACAACAACAAAACATTAACTGAGAAGAGGCTTGTGTCACACCATTAAACTGCTATGCTGAAGTTAGAACTCTGTTCTTGACCCAGGGTTCATTCCCAAGTAGCCGGCTCAAGGTTGAGTCAGACTTCCATTCTTGTCAGACCAGTAAAACAAGTACCCAGCTTGCTGGGGGTTGGGGGGACACTGAGTGTCACCTTAAACATAACACACCAGACATAGTAGTAGTAGAATGAAGAAGTGTCTGGATCATTGACACTGCTATTTCAGGCAATGCCAAAGTTTAAGCTAAAGAATTGGAAAAACAAGTAAACTACGGAGATCTGGCAAATGAAACATCTTGCTTGTGGATGAAACATAATTCAGAGGTCCCTGAGCTAATTTGGGCTTTGGGAACAATGTTAAGAAATTTCACACAAAATTACGAGTGGCTGCAGATCTCAGAAATAACACCATCAGAACTATAAAAATGGCAGTATTAAGAGCAGTATATCTGGAATTTGAGCCATGGCAACTGGACTTATTTTCTTTTTATTTACATTTTTAATTCATGCCTATGAGAATGATAAAACGGTTTACATCTGTAGATAAGAGAAAGCTATTTAATCTTTTTCTTTTTCTTTCTTTCTTTCTTTCTTTCTTTCTTTCTTTCTTTTGATGTGGATGGTGTGGCATGTTAGACACATTTTTCTTTCTTTTGAAATTTACCATATACTTGCATTATAGATTAGGGTGTGATCAAGAGGTTTTGTGACTTGTATGAAAGGACAGAATCACACAGGGCATGCACTCCATGTACAGAAGCTAAGTGGACTGCTGGTTAAACTCTCAACACTACTGATGGAGAAATACAAATGCAGGAACAGGGAACTATTTTCCTACATTGCACCTGAAGGCAGCAGATTAGTTCAGAAGGTGTCCGCTGTGCAGTACATAAAACACAGCTTCCGTCAGACTGTAATAGTGGAGTGGAAGGCTCTGCTACTGCAGTCCACTATGTCATCAAAAGCAAGCCACTTGAGCCAATGATGGAGCTGCCATCATTGGTAAAAGAGGCCTACTTGGATTGACTGCCGTGTTTGGATTGTAAAGATTGCACATTTAGGTACATCCAGTGGGCCCTTTTCCAAGGAGAAAGGCGGGGTAAAAATACTCTAAAATCAACCAACCAACCAACCAACCAACCAACAAACCAATCAATCAATCAATCAATCAATCAATCAATCAATAAAAACAGTCTTGCAGTTTGCCTTAGGGTGAACTAAAGGGAGAACAAAAGTGCCTATCCAAGGAAAGAACAACAAGTAGCAAATAAATCAAATTTTCAGGTATTAAAAATATTTAATTTTGCAAATATTAAACATAGGAGGACAGGAAAGGAGGCAATAGTCTGTCAAGCGCCCTGGCCAGCCTGAAGTGAGAATGGAAGATGATGAGAAGCTCCTTATCTAGAAGTCAGTCCTCAAGCCCTTTACAGCAGCTATTCTCTGTTTGTACATTCCTTGCCTCTGAACTGAAGATCAGAATGCTGCTGGTGCACATCAAGAGCTGCATTTGGCCTTAGAGAGCCTTCAGTCGACTGTATAACTGAGTTTTCCCTTTGTTTTAAAGCCACAGTGGCTAGATGCCAGGAGAGACATCCCATCCAAGGGAACAAATGACCTCACTGGAGAAATATGCACCCAATCAAGAGTGAAAGAGACAGTTTCAAATATAAGCAAGGTCTCCTCATATTAAGGGCTTTGGAAGGCAGCAGAGGCAGCTTAAGCTAAAGCCTCTCCTCTTCTGTATAGGTAGCCAATTGTGAAGGACCTGCAGGAAACATAGTATGATCATAGTTATGCAATCCCGTGAGTAAACTGATGGTTATACTTGCTGTAGTCTTTGATATTGTTGTGGACTAAGGATGGCAGAGGCAACTCATTCTTTCTAGAGAGAGGAAATAATTGAGGATCTATTGCCTAGTGTCCAGTTCCAATGAGCTACAAACTCAGTTTATTGTGGCAGTCTCCTTTTAGCAGGAAGGGTTGAGTGTCTCTGTTTTTTCCTTCCACTTCATATTAAACCCTTGTAAATGCCTGCTCCCTGCATGCCACCTCTGTCTTTCAAGGTGAACTAGATTCATGTGCTTGCTTAGTTTGGTAAATTGTCTCCCCCGCTCCCTCCCCCCTCTGGAATGGCCTCTTCTAACCATTTAGGTGAAATATCCTTATTGTATTGTGGGGTTAATTTGTTGGGCAACTTTGCATCGACAAGCATACATCTTGTCATCTGCAAAATAAAATAAAATAAAATAAAATAAAATAAAATAAAATAAAAATCTCTGTTTTCTGTCAGCTATTCCATTCTGCTTGGGGGTGTGTGAAACAGTTCTCTGCAAAATATTTTATCCCTATAATAAAATGTTGGTGTGGCGCACCATTACTGTATCTTAGTTTTGGGCTTTCTTTCAACATTGTTGCTGACGATGGCCAGTGGCGCAGTGGTTAAATGCCTGTCCTGCAGCTAAAACTGTGCTCACGACCTGGGGTTCAATCCCCAGCAGCAGGCTCATGGTTGACTCAGCCTTCCATCCTTCCAAGGTTGGTAAAATGAGTACCCAGCTTGCTTGGGGTAGGGGCAATGTGGAGCCTGGATACTGTAATTAAACTGTAAACCGCCCAGAGACTTGTTGAAGTGGTATGAGTGGTATATAAGCAGAACACTTTGCTTTTGCTTTTTGGCATATAATGTGTTTCTCTTCTCCTCCAGCAGCAAGGTGTCTTGAGAAATCATTAACAAAATATTAGAATATATTAGAACATATCAGTCATGATCCAGTGATGGAGTATTGAAGTGACCCCACAAGTCACTGTATATCAATTCCAGAACTCAGGTGCTTCTGTTCTCAGTTCTCAGCAGGAATGAGGGCCTAACACTCTTTAAAAGAAAAAAAGCTTATGCACATAGTTGTGTTTGTTGCATCACGTCGATTTATCCTGTTACTTGTAGCATGTTTCTGGTTTTGTAGAATCATAGACTCATGAAGTTGGCAGGAGCCTATAAAGCCATCAAATCCAGCCCCTTCCTCAAGGCAAGAGTACAAATCAATGATATCTGCCAGATGGTTATCTAAATTTCTCTTGAAAGTGTTGAAGTGCTCACCACCACCTCTCGAGGCAATTGATTCCATTGCTGTACTGTTCTAACACTTAGGAAGTTTTCCCATGAATTCAATGGAAGTCTGGCTCTCTGTAACTTGAACCAATTGTTGCATGCCCTGCACTCTGGGGCTGATCAAGAACAGATCCTTCCCCTCCTCTGTATGACAGCCTCCATCTTTTTTTCTGAAGGCAAAACATGCCTAGTTTTTCTCCGTCTTATCTCATAGGATTTAGTTTCGCCACCTTTCATTACTATACATTACTATACATTTTCAAATATTTTTATGATCCAGAGCTGATGCACTTAACATACTTCCCTATACCTGTCGTTCAGGAACAAACTTGCTTACAGCAATCTCACTTATTTCCTTAGGCAAATTACACTGCAGAATACTGGCCCCTTTATCTTCACTTTTAATGGAATTGCCATTAGGAATTCGAATACTTCCAGTTAATCTTTCATCTACATTTTTAAAGAAATCATTTGGATGTGTATAATGATCCAGTAATGATCCAGTAATTTGATTTCTTTTCACAGTTATCTGGCCTTCATGCATTCTTTTCTCCCTTTCCATGCTTTCTTTTTGCCTCTCAGTGTCAGGCTTTAAATATTTTCCATGAACTCTTTGTTCTTGTGAATCTCTGAGACATGTGTAAGAGAAAGAATAAAATGGGTTCAACTACACACAGTTGGATAAATTAAAAAAAACATTTTGTACAGAAATGAATGACTATATCAGGGGTGCCCAAAGGAGGAGGGCCAGATTTGGTGTCAGGGGCCGGTTGCTTCCCGATCCTGCGACCCCACTGCAAGCCCCACCCACTGACCCCTTGCAACCCCACCCATAGAAAGGAAGGCGGGGACCAAGGGAGGGAGGGAGGAAGGAAGGTGGAAACCAAGAGAGGAAGGAAGGAAGGTGAGGACCAAGGGAGGGAGGGATGAAGGAAGGGAACAAGGGAGGGAGGAAAGAAGGAAGGTGGGGACCAAGGAAGCGCAGGGAGCCGTGGCCACAGGTCGCCCCTTGGAAGAGGTGATCTGTGCGACCTTGCACCCCCCCAAGCTCCCCAGCGGTGGCGACGGCTCACCTGCCAGCCCACCCCAAAGCACCTTGGCGGTGGCAGAGGCCCACTGGCCTGCCCACCCCCACACTTTCCCCTGCAGTGGCGGTGGCGGCAGGCGGCCCGGCTGCCCAGCCAACCAAGCTTTCCAGCGGTGTCAGTGTTGGCAGAAGATTTTTTTAAAAAAAATGGGGTGAAGGAGGGGGAGGGGTGGGCCAGCCAGCTGCAGGCCACTCAGAACGGCCTGATGGGCCGGATTTGGCCCCCAGGCCGGACTTTGGGCAGGCCTGGACTATATGAACAGGTCTTAATGGACTCATAGCCTGCTTCCAACATACTATTCAAACTACAATTCTCACATCACTAACAGCACATGACAACACTAACTGGACTGCCAAGAGACTAAAATCAGTGGGGAGGACAGTGTACAGATGTGGCTCACCTCAAAATCAGAGGCAGGGAAGAGACAATTAGTTATTGCTGGATTGATTGGCAGTCATCCTAGCCCAGAAAGACCCTTCCAGCCAGATCTAATAAGATAGCACAGGAGGTTGAAATAACCCCAGCAACATCTAGTCAAATTGGATAGTGTTGGGGGGGGCAGCTGATGCCCTTCAACATCTACCACAAATGGCAGTAACAGGTAGAAGGGCTGTCTTTGTGTAAAGACTGCCAGTTTTTGTTTGAAGAAAGAAGAACCCAAATCACGACTCCAAATCTCTTGGCCACTATTGCAAACAGGCATCCTTTTCTTCATCCTTATACTCCAGTAGGTATAAATCTAGTAAACTGAAAGTCAAGAAATGGAAAGATGGATACAAGGAGAAGAGAAACAGACGATAGCTGCTAATCTGTGCTACTATTGGAAGGAACAGCTGGGTGGGTTTTTAAAAAATGACTGAAAGCATTACAGTGTAGCTTATGGTGATGAGACAATATTTGGTGACTTGTGCATCTCCTGACTCTGCCATTTATGTCCATGGACTTCCTCAGTACAGGTGACTCCACAGTTTACATTCTCCATCTTTTATGTTTAAATAAAACTTGAACTCAACAACAGTTCAAATGGACGACTGTCCTCCCTAAGAGGACACGTGGTCCCCTTAATAGCAGTAAATAATAGTCACAAATTTCTCCCTTCTCATACCAACAAAACTGATGGACAGAATATAGTCATGACAGTACACAGTTAATGGCTTGTAAAGGGGAAAATATTTACTTAGTACATTTCCAAATAAAGACCAAAAAACCATTAGTTTAAATAAAAGGTTTGTGTAGAAATTTTAATTGATTGATCCATTAGCTTAATTACATTAAGCTTTGGACTCAAGTGCATTAAAAGCTGGACATACAGTTCTGAAAAAAAAACACTGTTCCATTACTGTCACTTAAAATGTGCATTTTTGCGGTCTGCCAGACAGACTTATTCGGAATTCCTTTTGTTGACTAACTTACATAATTGTGCCATGTTTCTCCCAGAGGTCAACAGGGTTCTTTTTTTTTTGTTCTATATGTTTGCAAATAAAATGTTATGCTTCAAAATATGTTCTTTAGGACAATGCTATGGTGACTCCGCGAATATTTGGTAGCATGAGCAGAGTGAGATATTACTGTGCCAAGTAGTTGGATAAAAGAAATTGATTCAGGTGGGTTTATTTATATTTGGAGCTGCAGTTACCAAGGTCTTTCCCTCAAGTGATAGACTTTCCCCAGAGATACTTGCCTCTGTTACCCAGACTTGGAGATGAAACTTATCCTTAGCTACCCACATGGCCATTCAGAGAAAAAGGAGTTCATAATACAAGATGTTGGGGTGAGGAAGATTTCCTGCTGCAACAAGCAGACTCCTCTCACTACTTGAGAGAAACAATTCCTTTTAAAATTATTATTATTATTAATTGCTCAGTTCCTGGCACCCTACATGTTCTGGTGCCCTCATTTTCCCACTTGAGGCAGTATTTACAAATGCAGCATCTGCTGGTGTCTAAATACAGCCTAGCAGGACTGTGTGCCTCAGAGGGTTTCATGCTCTTGGAAATGTTTATTAAACCAGTTCAAGAAAAAGAAGTCCTCCTTTTTTCTTTATAACTGTGTGTGTGTGTGTGTGTGTGTGTGTGTTGTGTTGTTACAGTCGTGACCGACTCTTCGTGACTCCATGTCCATGAGTTTTCTTGGCAGGAATACTGAAGTGGCTTGCCAGTTCCTACTCCAGGCGCCTACAGCACCTGGTATTCTCTGGTGGTCTCCCATCCAAGTACTAACCAGGGCTGACCCTGTTTAGCCTCCGAAATCAGGCGAGATCAGATATGCTTAGGGCATCTAGGCAGCTCTTATAACTTTTTACTTTCGCTTAATAAATATGACACACAATTCCTGTGCTCAGGAATGAGAACAGGAAAGTAGATTGTATTACTTTGCCTAATCAATGGAGGACAGTGCTTGCCAGTATACCTGAGGTATCTATAGAGCTGAAGTTAGACTTCTGCAATGAAAGATCATGGTAGACTATACAGGATATTACAATGCCGTTTTAAAAATAATTTTATTTAGTTTCAATGACACAGATAATGAACAGAAAGCACAGCACAAAGAAAGAATAGAAAGTGGAGGGAAAAATTAAAACAGATTTTTTTTATCAGACCATTATTTTTGTTTTATGCATTAATATCCAGACATATATATCACTATATATTTCTTTAGCACTTTTGCAGAACATTTTGCATATTCTAAATAATATATTCACTTGGAGCCAGACGTAAAACAATTTCCATTTCTCATTTTGCATTCATTTTGTGTTTTGTTCTAATGCCTCTGAAAGTTTATCTGTTTCTGCTATATTCATTATTCTTTCCATCAATTCTTCCTTTGTTGGGATTTCAAATATTTTACTCTATATCCCCTTAGTCATCTTATCAGATATTACTAGTTTCCCTCTCTTTTTGCTTTGTTTTCCTTGTTATAATTGGTGAGTGTGATTTGGCTGTTCATAAGTTCATTCTGCAAGAAGTTATTACTCATATTAATTGTGTTGGACCATTCTTTAATTTTTTTGTGATACTCATGTGCTTTTAAATTATATACCTGCTACTTTGAGATTAAGCATGATATTTTCCAAAAATATATATTTTACAGTATTGGAAAGTTTGACGCCCACATCAGCAGTTCAGTGGATAGAAGTCTTGATGACATAGTCAACATATTAATACAGTGGACCCTTGTATAGCAAACAGTTTGTATAACATAAAATCTGTACAACATAAAAAAATTCTGGAGATAGGGGAAATTTGCTTAACACAAATGCCTATGGGGAGAATCCATACAACATAAAAATTGGATTATTCCATTTTCAATGCATTCCTATGGGAATTTGTATAAAGGAGAATTTGCTTAACATAATTTCATTTGGAATGAATTAATTCCTTTATACAAGGTATATGACTTATACAGAATGTATTAATACATTGTTTTAGAAATCTGGAAGCTTTTAGTAGAAACATAGGTATAGGTACTCTTGATTTTCTTTTCTTTATTATATTTCCTCCTCCCCTTTTCTGTGGGGATGGAGATATCATTTTCTTTCTAGGCCTGTTGGAGTACTATTTGTTATTATGTTCTTTTTTTAAAAAAAAGTAATTAATAAAATTAAAACATTCAGATAATACTTTAGGTTTCTAGCTGTTGCTGCCTTCAACTTGGATTCTTTGCTCTTTTCCTTTGTCTTCTTGATTTTGGGTGAACCCTCCCCCTTTTGATTATATTTCCTACTGCCCGGCATCCTGCCTGTGCCAAGGTGTGCTTTTCTCAATACCCCCCCCCAACTTGATAGGGAATGACTTCACCCCTATTTGTACAGTCTTCCTTTCTTGGATAACTTTTACAGGTGCCCTCCAAGTATGCCTATGGCTACTTGCAGAACTCAAAGAAGAGAAGATATCAAGTTGTGGTGGTAATAAATATCTGCTTATTCTAGTAGTTCTGGCTAGTTGCATGCATGTGTGTCCTAGGGAATTGTGCCCAGGTCTCTTCATTCAACATCAAGGATAGGAATAAAAGTTACAGCTTTTCATATGCTAAGCAACAAGATTTCAACCAATACAAGGTAGTGCCTACACAGGTCTGACCATGACCCGTTTCTCATGTAGTGTTGCCTGCTTTTGTGGTAGGTAGACTGATTCTCTGTTGTGTTGACTCTGCTTTTTTTTGGAATAGTTAATGATCTTTAAAGGCCTCTGAAGTGTCAATAAACAATTATGGAGAAACACCAAAAATGACAGGAAGAAACGTTTTTTCTTCTGTGTAAAATGAAGGGACCATTGTGCAAAACATAAAGACATGAAAGAAAACTTAAGAGGCACTCCCCCCCCCCAGAAGCCAAAATGAAATATAGTGGACCCTCGTATAATGAATGTTTTGTATAACATAAAATCTGTACAACATAAAACATTCCGGAGATAGGGGAAAATTTGCTTAACAGAATCGCCTATGGGGTGAATCCGTACAACATAAATATGGTCACAACCAGGGATTACTCCATTTCAATGCATTACTATGGGAAATTTGTATAAAGGAAATTTGCTTAACAGAATTTCATTTGGAATGAACTAATTCCTTTATACAAGTTACCACTGTAGTAATAATAAAAAACCCATTTCTCTCTGTGCATGCCTAAATTATTGTGTTCACCAAATAGCCCATATGACATGCTTTAAACCAAAATATCATTGGTGTATTATTGTTCACCTCCCAGAGTGAGTATT
>JAHTLZ010000204.1:15417760-15438777 GCA_023846285.1 Phrynocephalus versicolor | reverse complement strand
TCTTCTTCTTCTTCTTCTTCTTCTTCTTCTTCTTCTTCTTCTTCTTCACATTTGTCTCACTTGGTAATGGGGTCCACTATTCTTGTTTTGGCCCTCCACTTGGCATGGTCATGGGCTAGGTATGGGTGAACCTGGGGCAGCTTCATGTCATTCTCGAGAGTGCTTGTCCAGCTCTGTTTTGGACAACCCCTTGGTCAGGATCTGGTGACCTGCAGGGTGAGACCATTTTTAGCCAGAGTTTCCTCATCAGCATGCAGGACATGTCCAAACTATCTTCCAGGCGACTGCTCTTCAAATATTTAAAGCAGGCCTGCCCAAACTTTGGCCCTCCAGATGTTTTGGACTGCAACTGCCACAGTCCTTTGCCATTGGCAATCTAAGCTTAGAATTCTGGGAGCTGTAGTCCAAAACATCAGGAGGGCCGAAGTTTGGGCAGGCCTGATTTAAAGACAACTATCCAATCACCACCCAGTCCTCTCTTCAATAGATTAAACACACCCATCTCTCTCAGCCTCACAGTCCTTCGGCTCCAGACCTTCTACCACTCCATTCCCCCTCATCTGGACATATTCTAGCCTGTCACAATCCACTTTTAAGGATGGTATCCAGAAATGGCTATGGTATTCTAGAAGAGTTCTAAGCAAAGCAGAATAAAAGTCTATTTTGGAGAAATCTTCATAGTTACAAAACGCCCCCCCCCACACCCAAAGAAGGAAATGGTAAACCAGATTAGAGTGCAGATTAGAGTATTTTTTAACTGGAAAACCCTAAAAAAAGAGAATCACATAAGTCAGAATTGACTTAATGGCACATAAATAGTACTATTTGCCTCCCTTGAGATTGTCTGCAATTATTTATTTATTTGTTTGGTTGTTTGGTTGTTTGTTTCATTTGTATACCGCCCATCTTCCAAACGGAACTCTGGGCGGTTTACAGCCAGTTAAAAAACAACAATGGAAACAAGAACAAGCAAAACTCTCAGCAAGATGCATCTGGAGATGGGAGGAGAAAATAAAATAAAATACAATAAATTAAATTAAATTAAATTAAATTAAATTAAATTAAATTAAATTAAAGGTCGCCATATGTCTCCCTGAAGAGCAAGGTTTTCAAAGCCTTCTTGAAGGCGGGCAGAGACTGTGCAAGGTGCAGCTCACTCAGTAGATGGGTCCACAACGAGGGACCCACAACAGAGAAGGCACGGTTGCGCGTGACCGACTTCCGCGCCTCCCTAGGAGTGGCCACTCTGAGTGAGCGCACCTGCGACATTCACCTGGGCCCCATTCAAGGTGATTCTGGAATTCTCAGTATATTTAGGAAATGCAAGATCATGGAAGCCTAAATCAAAGGTTATTGGCACTGGTATTCCTAACCTTACTGCTAGCAATATAAAGGAATTCTTATGGAGTCAAAGAATGCCCCACAATTCACTCAGTGACAGTTTTATTCTTCTTTTTTATTATATTAGATTAGGGTTAAGTGAGCAGATTACTGCTGAACAGGGGTGGAAAGGAATTATCACGACATTTGTGAGAAAGAGGAATGGACTGGAAATAACCTATGTCACCTATCCATGAATCTAAAAGAATAAAGTTTAAGAAAATTCACTCTTTTATTTATTTACATAAGTAAATACATTGATGGGCTTATATATAATAAGTATTTCATGAAATGTATATGGAATACTTGTCCGTTGCGCTGATGAGAGAGCAGTTAGCTATTGGGAGTTAAATAACTATAATATTTCCTTTAAAAATCCTTTTAAATATCAAAGCTTTGTACAGACTCTTGATGTCTTCAGACTCAATCTTATTTTCTCTCCGTGCCCCCGCCCCCCGGCATTTCTGTATAATTTTGTTATGTGTGATCTTTGTGCTTCTTCCTATGTAATTTTCAGTTGCTTTAGTGAGCTTTTCTTCAATATAATAGTCCTGATTCATTAGCTGTATAAAGAGTGGCACAGATATAATGACTTACAGGTAGGCCAGAAATTAATAGGGGGAAAAAACAAAAACTCCAAAACCAAAAAAGTGCCTAGCTGTCTGTTTTAAGCAATGGGAGAGGCAATTAATGCTGTGCTGACAAAAGGCTGTTGGCGAGACAGAATGTCAGAAGGGAAGTACCTGGGGAAAATTCAGATTGGAAAGTGGTTGATGTCTCTGACTTTTTTTAACCATTCAGTTACAATCTCTGATACAGATTACTGTATATAATTTCTTATCAACACAGTATGAAGTTAGACAGACTGTGTGCAATACCAGTTTGTTCATCATTCTCCCACCTGTTCAAAGCGATGACACTTGTGGCTGGAAGATGCCAGGCTGGGAAATGCTGACTAGGGTGTCAGTTTACAACTGGGCACAGCCAGTCAAACCCCTGGTCAGCCATGACCACTGGGTAATTTTTGGTTGTCCCTAAGCCTAATTTCAGAAGCTAAGCAGGGTCAGCCCTGGTTAGTACTTGGATGGTGGACCACCAGGGAATACCAGGTGCTGTAGGCGCCTGGAGTAGGAACTGGGAAGCCACTCCACTATTCCTGCCAAGAAAACTTCATAGACATGGAGTCACGAAGAGTTGGTCACAACTGTAACAACACGCACGCATGCACACACACACACACACACACACCTGAGCCTAGCATACCCCCCAGAGCCATTGTAAGAGCAAAATGAAGGAGGGCAGTGAGCTGTGGATGCCATATTGGGTTCTTGTTAGAATCTTTTGTTATAAAACTTGAACTAAATAAATATTAATATTTAGGCATATCAGATTTTCCATTCATTTCTTATGAATTATCGCATTTTAACTAATTTGTAACTCAACTGTATATTGTACAGTACTACGATTGCTAGGTCAATGGGATCATATCCACATTGCAGATGGAGTAAAACAGATTAAATGGACTTGCCTGAGATTCACAGCAGTTATAAAATTTACGCAAGGTATTACTTGATTTGTAGGCCAGTCTCCTAGCCATTGTGGAACTTGAAGTATTGGTGAATGAACTCCAGAAAGTTAATTTTCTGTGTTAATGTTTGTTTATATAAATGTATATATTTGAGTTGTCTTGTTGATTTTCTGCTCAATGCATTGCCCACCATTTTAATTTTTCTAAGTCACAATGGTGGAATGTTTAAATCCTATATAATTCTGGGATACAGAGATTCTTTCTCCTCTTTGAAAAAAATTAAGTATATGTTGTTCTTTCATCAGATAAAAGCTGGACATCTGCAGAACACTTCCCAACTATCAACATAACTTAGTGATCTAAAAGTTCCCCATTTTATCAATGAACAAGGCTCTCAATGGACATCTGGCCATTTTAAAATGGAAGACGACAGTGGAGAAAGAAAGAGATGCGCTTAAACTTGGCTGTTTGTCAAAAGCTTGAGTCATAGCCAATGGCCAACAAAAGCCTTTGATGTGCATTTGTTACCATCCACTGAGTTTCCTATTAATTACAAGTTGTCTTACCTTTTGACACATAATTTCCTGATATTAAATATAAAAATACCCTCGACATTATGATTATTTCAGAGACAGACTGTTTTATGACCATGTTTTCCAAGCTAAAACATGTGCACCTACAGACAGTCTAGAAATAGAATAAATAAAAGGAAGCAGTCACTTGACTAAGAGTTCATATAGCAAGGCATGAAATTAGTCACTAAGGAAACTAAACTTGCTAGTTTGCTGAGCACACCAAACACTGGAACACTATATACTAGGAACAAAATCCAACATCACACCAGTGATTACAACCATGTTTTCTTCCTGTCTATGCTTCTTTGTACTATAGTCACCCCAAAACTGGAATCAGAGCGGTCCTTGGCCTTTTAAAAGAAATATTTTGGGAGTAAGCCAAGAGGGTGGAGAGTAAAAAAGGTAGAGGAAATCATCTGTCCCATTGGCAGTAGACTCCCTATCGGGAGAAGTCCACATTTAGCAACCTTCCTGTATAGGAGATAAAACAACAATATGTGGGTTTATAAGGATCGAAAGAACTTGCTTGGTATAAGGCGAGAGAAGACATTAACCACTTAGAGTCTTGGGTGTGTTCTGCCATATGTTATGGGTGAAATTCACTAGCTCAGAGGTTTTGAAAAGCAATTAGACAAAAAGATTTTGGACAGGTGCCCTGATGTTTGTGCGGAATTGCAGTAGTTAGAGGCTGTGTTCCAGGTTGCTGTAGTGGCTCATTGGCTGCCCATAGACTTCTCAGGAGCATCCTGGAGTATCAGAGTTTAACAGGTCTCAGGTCTTCAAAGTGGTGTTTGGTTCCCCTCATAGTTTTGGAGCATCTCCTTAGACCATTGGGTTGGCTCGGATTCTAGAGCTTGGAAATGTTCCCCTTACTTTCCAAAGCTCCCAACAAATATGGCTGCTGGTGGAGCCTGGGAGTTCTGATTCAACAAAGAGGAACCTTCCTAAGATATCTCAGGTATTTGACTGGTCCTCCTTGACAGGAAGGAGTGCAGTAGGTCCTCCTGTTTGTGACACCTATTTTGTGGACCACAGGGATTTCCTAAATTCTGATGTAGCCTTGTGAATATTTTGTTTGGTCCTTTGTTACTGAATCTTGTTTTGATTGCTGGTTTTAATTTCTCAGCATAGCCACATGGTGACTTCATGTGAAATAGTTGCTAACTCAATAGGCTTAGTCAGTTGCATAGCTCTATTATATTTTGTCAATTGTATATTAGATTTTTCTGCAGTGGGAGCAGATTCGAAACCACCCCCTCCCTACAAAGGAGTCAGGTTTGAAGAGCTTGATAAAGATGCAATGGCTACCAATTTAGGGAGCTTAATGAAAATCTTCAACTCTTTATGAAAGTTAATAAATTTTAGATTTGTTATTCTGTCTCATTTTCAATCCCTATATTCATGTTCCTTAGCAGTACAGTTAAAGAATAGCAGAGAGACATTTTGATTGCCTACCACCATACTCGGCACATGCAAATCACCCCCTAGTGCATTGAAATTACTAAAAACAGTTGTAATTGTTTGCGTTTAATTAACCTGAATTTTATTAACAACCTGATCCTGTGGATGCAATCTTAGAAGCATGTTAGGTTAGATAGGTTGCGTGGGCTGACCTAATGCTGAACTTGCATCTACAATTCCTTTATGAAAGGCAAAAGACCTTTGATCTTGGTTTGTTCATTTACTTGTTTCGCCAATTCAGCAAGGCCTTTGAGTTGGTCCTCTGGCATCTTCTACAGCAAGCCTAATTGAGGCCAAACTTGATGGCCCACTTTCTTTGATAAGGAGCAAATCATCTTGTGACTCCATGAAGGAATACTGCTTAGAGACAGGGTGTCTGATTCTGATTAGGCATGCAATTATGTATAATTTGATACACTAAGGGCAACAGAAGTCATGAAGCAGCAGCATCACAAGTTTGTAGCTATCAGTAGCAGTAAATTACTAGGCTGAACCCGGGGGAATTTTTCAGATCTTTCATGTGTTTGCAGTGGACATGCTGTTTCATTTTTCCACTCATATAAAATATTGACTTTTAAATTGGGGCAAACGAAGGTATGGAAAATTAGACCCTACGTGATGGTCTCTCATTCAACTGGTTTGCTGCTGTATTTTGAGCTCAAATTGGAAAGAGAAGCCTACTTCTCAGTGGGGGGGGGAGGTATTGTGGGCTGTTTTGTATGCATACACATGCACCCACACTTTCCATCCAGTTGTGAAGAAATCTGTGGGTTGTGATGGGTGAAGACAAGGAACAGAATAGAATTATCACTCAACTACCGCAGCCAAACTGAACTGGTGCAGCTATTCCAGATGCCACTGTGTGGTCCTGTAGAAAGGACTATTTGGGCACACCTGCCACGTAGCTCGTAAAGATGAAGAAGTTGTCAAAAAAAAAAAAAGAGGCGAATACCCCCCACATAGCTGAATATCTAGAAATTCAGTCAGACGTTTACGACTGTGTGCTGCCAAAGCCTGGGGGTAAATAGATTCATCTGTCATTTATCTTTCTCCCACATTCTAATTATTCTGGTATACTTATGAAAATATTTACAAATATTGGCAAGTTCTTATTAAAGAAAGAACACAACATAATTCTACCTATTCCTAATATACAGTGTATATACACATATTACCTGGTTCCACTGAAAAATTGGGGATAATGAAGTGGAAAAACTTCATTGCTGGAGATGATGCCAAAGAATCATATCATAGTAAGTTATGAGGCCCCCGGGGTAATCTATCAATTTATTTATTTATTTATTTATTTATTTATTTATTTATTTATTTAAAACATTTTTTGCCCACCGTATATCCCAGGATCTCAGGGTGGGTTCCAAAGCTGCTTGAAAGCAATAGACATTTAAAACCAAGTAACAGAGAAGGAATATATTCAGACATGGAAAAGATTATAAACCATTGGATTAAAACTATATAATTATGCTGCTTATATACCACCCTATAACTTGTAATTTGTTTGATTTTTTGAATGGTCCAATAAAAGGTATCATCCAGGTTTTCATTTTTATGTAAACACCAATGGAAACAGTTAAAATGTTATCTCTAAAATTTGGCTTTCAAGTGATGGAATCGGCATGACCACTATGAACAATTGGGTCCCTTTAAAGCAAAGTGTTCTGGTTCAAGCACTCTCTGGGTGGTTTGCAGTTTAATTATGCAGGCTACACACTGCCCCTTCTGCTAGGCTGGGTACTCATTTTATGGACTTTGGAAGGATAGAAGGCTGAGTCAACCATGAGCCAAGCTACCTGGGATTGAACCCCTGGTCGTGAGCACAGTTTTAGCTGCAGTACAGGCATTCAACCACTGTGCCATGAGGCTCCTCCTTAAGATGGGTGAGAGAGCATAGCCAGGGGAAGAGACTAAGTCAGAGAGAAGGCCACTGGAGCTGGTGCAACAACCTGATGCAACACCAGCCCACAGCAGCCAGGAGCCGAATAAAAAGGAGTGACGACAGGGCTTTGGGAGGCTGCTGGTCAACTGAAGAAGAAGGTGAAGGGGTCTGGGTTGATACTACAGTGGAGTTGCTGCCTGAAGCAGCTGGGAGTGCTGTGTGAAGATCCTCCACTTGAAGGACCCTGGATCAATTGACAGGGGGATCTCCCTCCCAGTCATCATCCTGGAGAAGCAAGGACTAGGAGGAAGGGCCAGGCAGCCAGTGTCTTCATCAAGGATAAGACAAACCCTCTTTGAGCCAGGCAATGGGCCTAAACTCTGAGGACTCTCAGTGAAGAGAACTGAGGATCCCACTGAGGGACAACAGGGTCAGAGGCTGGTATATGGTCCTCAACTCATGACTTCCTACACTGAGGGGATTCTGTACAGCTGTGACACAATTATAAATAAAGCACCCATATATTTAACCCCCAAAATTTGAGTCCATGGGGTTTGTACCAGGGAACCCAGCTCTGAAGTTCCAGACTGGCAGCACTCTCACATTTGTAGAAAATTTGGTTTTCGTGGAACCCAACAAATTATACAATAGGCATGGTGGAAAGAATTGCAGGTGGGCTCAGTATGAAACAAATACTGTCTAAAAGACTGTATTAGTTACTTTGTTCAGATTAGTATCTGCCACAATAATAAAAACATAAGTACTTTGTATGTTAGTAAAGTTTCTCTGCCATATGTAAATAACCCAGATTTGTCTACCACAGTAACACCTACTAAAGAAATCCATTTTGTTTCTCATGTTCTTTGCGGTGAGATATTTTATATAGTGCAACCCTCCAGAATGATGTCTTACTGTTGATTTTTTTTACTGAGAGTGGGTTACTATGGTCTGTTATTCTGATATACTTTCCAGATTTGTCAACTGCCCATTCTCTCTCTCTCTCTCTTATTCCCATTTGCCTCATAATCACAACAACAGGGCCAGTGTGCTGCTTTTCTCTGAAATGATCCAATTCTCTTGATAGAATAAACTCCTTGGCTTCTGACCTCAAAGTTTATCCACTCAGGAAACCAGTTTACTTCCGAAGAAAACAGCATACCTCTACGATTAGCACTTAATTACCCCGAAGCCAGTAGCAGCTCTGCTCAAGTTAGAGTCATTTGGCGTGGTTTCTTGCAGATTTTTATGTCATAAGGCTCCCATTCCTAGAGGTCAGGGCTCCATCACCTTGAAAGTGAATGATACAACCGAAATGTGCTGCAGAGAGGAAATCTCAGGATCAGCCACTGGAACAAAAGCTAAATTTTAACTGCAAAAGAAAAGTCACTTGTTGAGAGCAATGTTATGCCTGAAGGCCCTGAAAGATGGTCCATGTTAGATCCAAGAAGACTCCATTAAGAATGGGCCTTTTGTAGTTATGGGAGTTGGGGACCAAAGAGAAGAAGCTCTCTTTTTCTGACACCCAAAATGCTCCAGAAGGGGAAGTAGGAAATTTGTGTTTATACAAGTGAATGGATTGGTTGGAACACAGTTAGTACAGTAAACCCTGCCTATCCTAGGGGTTAGGGGCCCGACCCGCGATAATTGAAAATCTGCAATATGCAGATGCAGGTTGGGTCAGGCTTGGGGGGCCTAGCTGGGGGCTCTTATACTTACCCCTAGCCTGGTGCTGCCTCGAACGGGCCCACAAGGGCCTTCTCAGGCCCATCGGAGGCTCCAAAAAGGCTTCCCTGAGAATCGGAAGTGACTTTTGGAAAATAGGAAGTGACCTCCGGATCGCTTGAAAGCATTTTTGGGTCCCCCGAGGGCCTTTCTAACATGTCGGAGGACTCAGAAATACTTTCCTGCAAACCGGAAGAGAAACGGAAGTCCTCTCTCTTTCACCCTTTCCTTTTTTGAATCATAATTGTTGCCTTCCCCCTCCCACCTGCAGGAAGTTGTAAGGAGGGGAGGAGTATCCCAATAATCCTGATAATGTAATAGACGTGTGTGTGTGTGTGCGTGCGTGCTTTCCTTGCATTTTTTATTTGTTTCCTTTTCTTTGATTTAGGGGGAGGAGGCTGTTTATGCAGTTTTTATTCTGCTATCTTCTGCATATCTTGTTCTGTGTAAAAGGGGCTTATTTTGTTTTAATGGATTTTTTCAAAAAAAGTTTGGTTAATTTGTTTTATGTTCATTTTCCTAAAGATGTATATTTTGGTGAGTTTTAGAGGAATGTTTATAGGCGTATAAGGGCTCAGGGAGTGGATTTGGTGACTTGACCAGTCCACCACTGTGCTGTGTTGGTGCCTGCACAGGTTTAAATTTTCTTTCCCCTGCACTATTGCCTGTTTTTGGAGTAAATTTATTTTCTGATACCTTAGTCCTGCTTCTTTGGAGTAGTTTTTTATGGTTTTTATAGCTTTTGTGGATTAGTGCCAAAGGACACAAATGGGAAAAATTCAAAAAGAGGCCTAAAATAGGCATTCCCTTTCATATTAAACAAATGGACTAGAGCAGTGGTGGTGAACCTTTGGCACTCCAGATGTTTTGGACCACAAGTCCCACAGTCCTTTGTCATTGGCAATCTAGGCTTGGAATTCTGGAAGTTGTAGTCGAAAACATCTGGAGTGCCAAAGGTTCTCCACCACTGGACTAGAGCATGGAAAACACAAAAAGAAAAGTGGTAGCCCACAAAGAACCCAAAACGAAAAAATGAAAAAAAATTCACAATCCTTGTTCCTAGTTGTCAAATGAATGGTGATTAGAGATGGGCACGACCAGAAATTTTTTTTCCGAGTTGTCGTTTTTCGGGACGGGTCCGTTTCGGGTCGTTTCCGTTTTTTGCGAATTTTTTCAAAAATGTGTCGTTTTGTCATGTCGTTTGTCGTTACCGCCGCGATTTAGCGCGACTTGACATCCAGTTCCCAGAGCATGGGGTTAGGGGGTAAGGGCTAGGCTTAGGGTAATGGTTAAGGTTAGGGTGGGTTAGTGGGCTGTACCTCTGGGTGCCTCTGGCCCACTAAGAACACAGTGTACTGGCGTATGGGTTAGGGTTAGGATTAGGATTAGGATTAGGGTTGGTGGGCTTTTAATGCCCTCTCTGGCACATCCAGAAGTCTCAGCAAAACCTGTCCATGCGATCGGTGGAATGGCTCCAAAAATTTGCATGGTCCCATCCCATGGCCAGTCCATCATTGCGCGTGCGCAGGTGTAAAAAAATAAAATAAAATAAAATAAAATCAATGGAGACGTTTTGTTGCAAGAAAAACCCACTGCTGCTACTATAAAAAATCAGGCAGTTAAAATACCTAATTTTCACATGTTTCTGTGGTGCTTTGGTGGGTTTTTGGACCACAATTTTTAAAAAAAATATTGCGGTTGCCATTTTGGATCCCCCCCACCGCATGGCAAATGGAGACGCTGAGGATGCCCCCTCCCAGCCTGGTACCAGCAGCCCAGGACAGGAGGGGGGAAGGCTGGAGTGGGGACCCCCCCCCCAGAAACCACCCCTCTGGTAGGTGCCCTCAGGCAGGCATATTTTCGCCTGCTTTTTTGGCTGGGAATCAGGTTTTTTAAAATTTTTAAAACTTTTTTTTCTGTGCCGCTTGGCATCGCGCGATCGCTGCGATGCCAGGAACGACAATGACAAATCAGACCCAATTTTTCTTTTGTCGGTTCGAGTTCGAGTTCTGGGGGAGTAATTGTCGTTACCGT
Source organism: Phrynocephalus versicolor (assembly GCA_023846285.1). Classification (NCBI taxonomy): domain Eukaryota; kingdom Metazoa; phylum Chordata; class Lepidosauria; order Squamata; family Agamidae; genus Phrynocephalus; species Phrynocephalus versicolor. Next base: position 15,428,183 of record JAHTLZ010000204.1, on the reverse strand, counting down.
TTCCGTTGTGTAATGGAAACGAGTAACGGAAACGGAAACGAGAATTTCGCCAAGTCATGCCCATGTCTAATGGTGATCAGATGTTCTTCAACATCTGCCACTCCAGTAGACTGCAGTTGGTAACTTTGAGGTGCCTGTTACTTTTTTTCCCCCAGTATATTTTGAGGTATCCTTGCAGGCTGTATACTGTCACCTTGCCTATTTAACTTATATGCAGAGTACATCATGCAAAAGGCAGGTCTGCATGAATCACAAGCCAGAATTAAGATTGCCGGAAGAAATATCAACAACCTCAGATACGCAGATGATACTACTCTAATAGCAGAAAGTGAGGAGGAATTAAAGAACCTCTTAATGAGGGTGAAAGAGGAGAATGAAAAAAAAATGGGCTGAAGCTCAACATCAAAAAAACTTAAGATCATGGCCACCGGTCCCATCACCTCCTAGCAAATAGAAGGGGAAGAAATGGAGGCAATGACAGAGTTTATTTTCTTGGGCTCCTTGATCACTGCAGATGGAGACTGCAGCAACAAAATAAAAAGACGCCTGCTTCTTGGGAGGAAAACAATGGCAAACCTAGATAGCATCCTAAAGAGCAGAGACATCACTTTGCCAACTAAGGTCAGGATAGTCAAAGCTATGGTTTTTCCAGTAGTGATGTATGGAAGTGAAAGCTGGACTATAAAGAAGGCTGATTGCCGCAGAATCAATGCTTTTGAGCTGTGGTGCTGGAGGAGAGTCTTGAGAGTCCCCTGGACTGCAAGGAGATCAAACCTATCCATCCTGAAAGAAATCAACCCCGAATGTTCACTGGAAGGACAGATTTTGAAGCTGAGGCTCCGGTACTTTGGCCACCTCATGAGGAAAGAGGACTCCTTGGAAAAGTCCCTGATGTTGGGAAAGATTGAAGGCAAAAGGAAAAGAGGACGGCAGAAAATGAGATGGTTGGACGGTGTCATCCACGCAACCAATATGGATTTGACAAAACTCCAGGAGGCAGTGGAAGATAGGAAGGCCTGGTGAGCTCTGGTCCATGGGGTCACAAAGAGTCGGACACGACTGAACGACTGAACAACAATCCTTGCAGGGGACTTTAAATGGTGGCCATCTTGCAAGTGGGTGCCACTAGGTCAAAACTGAGTTGAGAAGTCCAGATAAGCAGGTGGATGAAGCTTCTTGAGGTTATGTGTGCTGATGTTTGGCCTTTCTGAATAATCACTGCCAACTGTAGCTTAATGAACCAATGGCCTGATTCAGTGTAAAGCAACCACATATCTCCAAACTCATCTCATACAAAGAAAGACAGAAACCCTCCGCCCTGAAGATCTGATCAACATTAATGTACATGATTAGGCATCCATAATGGTACAAAGGGCTTAGGTGTGGCCATAAGACACTTTGCTAATTAACATGGCTTACGAACCAGGTTAAATGGCTGAAGGCATTGGTGAACCCTTGCTTGATTATTGCTTCCTTGTCTAAACTGATGCTGATAAGCGTTAGTGAAATTGATTTGGGTTGAACGTGGGTTATATCTTCTGAGTCACTCCATCTTTCTGATTCATGTAGCCTTCTGTTTAATCACAGTGTACTCTAGGTAAGTTTATTAAATGCATATACAGTATCTACAAATCATGGGCAGTAGGACAGTTCCATCAGGAATTTCAAGGTCCAGCAAACAAAAGAAATAATCCAACACAAGCCTTGATTTTTTTTGGTATGTTTTAAATGGTTATGATAGTATTTATCACTTCCTCTCTTGGGGCCTTTTCACAGGATCCCTAAACTCCGCGGCAAATGGCTCCCAGCTCCGGAGCTTAAAATTGTTTCCCCACCAGCTCCGGAGTTTACCGAAAATTAAGTGCGACCACGCCCACCTAAGCGTGTCCCAGCGCACTTTTCAGGTACCTGCTCTCCGGGGCTGAAAATCCCTGATGCGGATTTAAAGGAGTGAGTGCCGGGCTCTCCTCGCTTCTGTTTGTTGTTGTTTTTGCCCCCCGCCCCTTTAAGAGGTAGGAATCAGGACGACGACGACGATGGGGCTCGGGGTGGCTTCCACCGGCAGATGGAGGTGAGCCTGCATTTTTTCCTCTCTTTTTTTCTCCCTCCCCTCACGCAGACAGGAGCAAGGAAGTGCAGAGAGGGTGGGAACACAGGAAGAGCAACAAACCCCCAAGATCTCTGGTACGAATTTAAGTGGCCAGCAGATCTTAGGGGTCATGTGAAAAGGCTGTTGCTCATAGGATCTCTTTGGGAGACTGACCACTGACTGCAGTCTTAAAAAAATAGCCAACAGCATTTCATGAAGCATGGGTGGTTATCACAAAGTACAGACAAACATTCAGCTGGCATAATTATACATTATAACTCTAGCTAATTGTGTATAATAATCATGTTTCTGTCTTCATCTTGCCTTCCAGCAGTTTCGGATGAGAATATGATGCTTTGTTTCCTGTGTTGTTGGTTTTTTGGCATGATTCGCTTCAATAATGGTCAGCATTGGGCCACTCTGGAAAGCTGAAGGTGAAGATGGATGGGCAGTGCCAACATGTTCCTCATTCATGAGGTACACCAACCTTCAATTATATTTTTTACCCAATTTGTTGTACCATGAAGGTGTGGCAGCTTCAGGCAGGATGTTCACCATTGTTGTTGTTGTTAATAATGATTTGTTTTTGGTTTATATGATGATTATTATTAAAGATACAGGCATGAGGCTTTGCATACCTACTGTAAGCTGACATTATTTAACCAAGGCCTAAAAACAACAGACATGTTAAAAGAAGTTGTCAATCTATACTGGGCACAGAAAGTTAGTTGCTGATATCATGGGCGCTGGCCAACAGATGCAGAGAACAGTGTTTTCCTCCAGTTCAAGTTAAAATCTGCATGTTGATTTTAGAGATAAAAACACCACTATCCATATATTTCAGTACACAGTTTCAGGAAAGTCTATTCATAAACCCCACTGAATTCAATGGAGCTTATTCCCTGCTACAGGTGTGTATCATTGAATTCTTTAACTATTACATGGGCTGTCTTTTTGCTTTTACACTTTAAAGTGTGATGACCCTGATGACTCACATTCTAAGAAAGGATGGATCAACTAGGAATTACTACCTTACACTGATACACAGCATTGGCAGCCAGTTAAATATCGAAAACTAATTCAAGCTGTCATTTGGCTCCTCAGAGCTTGGAACTAACAAGGGTGCAAAGATTTTTAACAGCAGCTACAGGAGGAGGAGGATCAGGAGGAGAACAACAATAACAATAACAACCCAATGAAAGCACAATTTGTATTGAGTTGTCTACCACTACAGCTGGCTGTGAAGGTTTTTTTTAACCCTTTGGTAGCTTCAGGAATTGTACTAGAGGCTACCTATAAGTTCTTTGATGCAAACAATCCTATTTGTTTGTTTGTTTTATGTGCTGCTTTCCCACCATTGTTGTATATGCTGTCAAGTCACTTCAGATGTACAATGATCATGATAGAGTTTTTGAAATAAGTTGTTTGGCTTTTGTCCCTTCCCAGGGAGAATCTGTGATTGAGCCAGGATTTGATATCAGGCCTCCTCCTGAGTCTTTGTCCTACAACAGTGGTGGCGAACTTGCAGCACTCCAGATGTTTTGGACCACAACTCCCACAGTCCTTTGTCATTGGCAATCTGGGCTTGGAATTCTGGGAGTTGTAGTCCAAAACATCTGGAGTGCCGAAGGTTCGCCACCACTGTCCTATACTCTGTCCACCACCACATTGTCTCTTTCTTCTAATACTGGGAACCAAGGCAACCAATATGTTGTTGAAGAACGGTACCACTGAAAATCCAGTAAGATTAGAGTGTACCAGTTTTACTGTTAAAATTGAAAACACGTTTATTGGGGTACCTGAGTTAAAATACTAATGACCTCAAGGAGCTCCATGTGGACAAGGCAGCATGTGGGGAAAAATGAATTTGGAAGCCAAGCATGTAACAAAATTCTCCCGGCATTAGGCTTGATGTGGAGCTCAGAACAGAAGTGAATTCCATCTGTGGTCTTTTGTGAACTTAATGTTATTGACTATTCAGTCTGACAGCTTATCAGAGGTATTGACAGAGAACATTGATTTAACAATGCATGCACTCTGCATGTCCAAGTATCCAGTGAGTATTCTTTTAATGCTGTTATTTTAAAATTCTGCAGTTGCTTTCTGAAGATTGAAAAACCCACTTCTGCTGTTCATTTTCTATTTAGTCTTTCATGGGTTGTCACAACAGTCTCCTTAATTAGAAATAATTCAAGCATCGAAGAATATCAATACAGAGAACCAATCAAGTAAATTATCCATGTATGCAGATGACTTTTTAAAAAACTAAAATTCAGTACATATAAGGTATTTTGAAATTGATTACTGCAGTGAAGCCATAGCAAGAGTTAAATAAATCCCAACAAATTCTCATCTTTCATTGCCAACAATCAGAATGATAAACATCAGACCTACAGGAGCTCATTCTTCAGAGAGAGATCTGATCAATAGATGTATAACTTTTAAATACACACTAAATTTTATAACTTTTTTTGGAAATAATTAAAAGTGTTCATTTATTTTCTATTGTGAATTGTCCCATCTTTAATAAACATTACTACAATGTGCAGACATGACATAAGGGAAGAAAATCAAAAAGAAAAATATACATATCTTTTAATACAATTTTTATACATCAAAATTAATTCCCATATCACTGAGACCAGTAGAGATATATTTCCTCCAAAGCTGATGTTGTATCATATAACCATTCCAAAATAACCTGTTTGGGTAGCCAGCTTTCCCTTTCAGTAATAAAAAGTACAAAACAAGTCTTTCCATTTTTTCAATAAATAAACAGTCCCTTTTAAAATTTGATATCCTATGTCAATGTATCATTGATTACTATGTCTTAATCTTCATTATACCATTAAGTTAATTTTGCTGCTATTACCACACTCATAATTAACTCCTTTTTCTTTTTCTTTTCTTTTCTTTTTCTTTTTCTGTTTTTTTTGCCTAATCACACTGTCCTTTTTTGAAAATACACAACAATGCAATTTTGCGGGAAACTTCGATTGTTATTTATACGATCTGACCCCATTTCTTTGAGTACCAACTTCAAACATTTCAGGGCAACTTCACAGGCTCACCACATAGGGAAATAAGTACCTATGCCTTGTCCACATCTTCAGTATACCTCAACATATTGAGAATCCATAATACTTAGTTTCAGGCATCAAAACCCATCTCCATGTTATATAAATGTTCCTTTATTCTGAATTACTCCACCTCTTTGTTTACAGTTTTAGCTAGTGAGGTTACTTTGCCTTTTTGCTTTTTTTCATTTCTTCCTTCCTTTCATTTCTTCTTTATTTGTGCATTTTTCCTTTCCACTGAAACAAGGTTAGGGCTCTGCAGCTGTTTCTGGACATCATTTTCCATTATTCGTACCTTGGAGTTGTCATATTCAGACAGGCCTAGTGGATAATGCACTCAAACCGCCTCTGGGGGTGAGGCACAAATTTCCAACTTCCTGTACATTAAAAGGAAAAGTGCAAACAAAATGTACCTAAACCAATAAACTCCATCCAGTAAGGACAACCATATTTCAATACATCTAGCCTGTTTCTTCAGAACCCAAAGTTGAGTATAGGAGAGAGGTTCTTGTGATTTTACTGGGTGGATCCTTCCAAAGGCACACCACTGGGACGGAAAGGGTTGGGAAACTGAGGAGCCCAATACACAATTAAATAGTGAGCCAGTGGGCCCTGGTGGTATCTGTGAAGGAGAGGAATGATCCCCCACCCAGGCTTTAAAGATATCTTACACATAGAAGCTGAGCTTTCTTCTCTTCCAGTGGATGAGGCTTGTCTTCCTGCCCTGAAATGAGCATGTCAGTCCTTTGGAACATCCTCTTGGAATATGGTTTAGGCACTTTTAGTATCCCTGGCCGTGGTTGTGCGTGTTGACTGTGGGAAATTAAATGCAAAAAGAATGGACAGGGACAGTTTTATCGCACACGCTGGCCATTTGCCAAGCTGTTGCTCATCGCACAAACATGTAAGACCTGTGAGACCCAGCTTCCTGAAATATGGGCAAACACATTTGCATATTTCATATGTACATATGCGTAAAAAGAGCTGTTACACCATATTACACTACTTTCCCAGGGAAAGCATGGCATATGCGCATATGCTAAAATTTATATTTACAGTGCTGCAAATACTCTTAAGCCATTTGAAACAACTGTGCCATCTGCATTTAGTTCTCTATGCCGAGTGCCTCTAAGATTTATTAATTCAGCTAATTACAGTAATTAGACAGAAAGACTCCATAACTAACTAAAATAAAACAAAAAAATTAACTTTGTCGGCTGTGTTATATAAACAAATAATTTAGTCGTGCAGCAATTCAGTTCTAAAAACTGAAATTTGACTGGCTTCTTTGAAATTCCAGGGCTAGGGCTGGCAATTTGATTTTTCAGAGGACCAAGAAAAGAAAAGAAATGGCTGAGATGTTTAATTCTGTAATTTCCATTTACACTTTGCTTATGAATAAGCTTGTGCTTTGGAACAGTCTGGCACGTAACACTGATGAGAGAGAAAGAATAATCACAGTCTTATGTAAGTTAACAAGCCAATGTTTTTGCAAGAGTAAGTGTGCCTGTTGGGAGCACACTAAGGCTTCCATCCCATGCCTGTGTCCCCATCCCACTGGATCCAAAAGTTCGTTGTCCTTTCACATTTCAGTAGTGGACACATTGAGCTTACAACAGGTATGGCTAACTGGGTCCTGGAAAGACGCTGTAGGACTGCATCACTCATGAGCCTTAGCCCACATAGTCTGTGGTGAGAGATCGTGGAGGCTGTAATTGAGCAACCTTGGGAATGGCCCAGGTTTTTTTAACCATGATAATTACATGTTGACTCTGACTTATAGTAGCCATTTCAAGGGTTTTTAAAGGTACAGAGTATTAAGAGGGGCTTTGCTTTATTTATTTATTTATTTATTTATTTATTTATTTATTTATTTATTTATTTTATACTGCACCGTCTTCCCGGAGGAACTCCAGGCGTTTCACATCAAAACAAAACAGCAAACAATTAAATAAAACAAATAAACAGATAATAAAATCAATTCAAAGGACATAGTAATAAAAAAGATATGGAGGCAGATGGCAGATGAAAAAAAAAATGTAATCAAGAGTCACCAAATGCCTCCCAGAAAAGCAAGGTCTTTAAAGCCTTCCGGAAGGCAGGCAGGGACTGTGCAAGGTGCACTTCACTAGGGAGATGGTTCCATAATGTTGGGCCAGCCACAGAGAAGGCTTGGTTACAAGTGGATGTTTTTCGAGCCTCCCTGGGTGTGGCCACCCGCAACGAGTGCGCCCGCGACATCCTAGTTGGTTGGGCCAAAGTTGACTGCCAGGTAATCAGGTCCCAGGCCATGGAGGGTTTTATAAACTAAAACCAAGACCTTGAATCTAATTCAGGACGCAATGGGTAGCCAATGCAGGCGAGCCAGTACTGGGTGGTGTGGTCATATCGACGCACTCCCGCTGCAGTCGCCAAAGGAGAGTCAAGGGCAGCCCCATGTAAAGAGCATTGCGGTAATCTATTCTCAAGATCACCAACGCTTGCACATCTGTTCTCAGGGAGTCCCCGTCAAGGTATGGCCGAATCTGGGCGATTTGTCGAAGGTGGAAAAAAGCAGTCCTGGACACGGCAGGACTTTTGCTTTTCTGTTGGGGGCAGTTTGGACTGTGCTGCCCATAGGCTGACCCTTCTCCTAGGAGACTTCTAACATCGAGTTCTCCAACCAGATGCCTGACTCACTGAGCCACCCATCCAGCTTTTCTACCTCTGCCCTAGAAACAGCTTTTACAAGAAGTTTTTTTTTTTAAAAAAGAGTTTTGCTATTACATATTCATCACCACCAGTGACATGAAGTGGGATTATTAGTTTTCACTTTAGGAGCAAAGTATCTGGGTTGACTATGTGCAAAGACTTTGGACTAGGGATGGGCACCATATGAAAAAAACACACTGTTTCAAAATGTTTCAAAATGAAATAAAACGGCAGAAAGCGTGTTGTCAAGAACCAAAATGAAATGACGCTGTTGGTTAGGAGGAACTAAATTGGGGAGCCACCACCAGGTCTCGCTTCAGGCAAGGGGCTGCAGCAAGATCCTGTGGCTGTTTCCCTACTCAGTTCTCACCGCCGCCACCCAGCTGGTTTTGACAGCTGGAGCTGTCAAGAGCAGCTGAGTGGTGGTGGGGAGAATTGGAGAGTGGAGGAGGGAGGCTTTTGAATTTCCCTCCCCAAAGGCCTCCCTACTTTGCTCTCTGGTTTACAGCAGGTCAGAGAGGGTGAGTGCTGATGTCAGATGCTGCTATGTTGGAAGCACAGGGATCTGAGAAGGCGAGTACTTCCTAACATAAACAGTATGCTCCTCTTCTTTCCCACCTTATCATAATTTTTATCAGCTCTTTTTTCTTTTTCTTTTCATTTCTATTTTAGTTTGAACTGCTGAATGGTTTTGATTTATTTGTGCCTACTTGTCCTTTTATTATTATTTATATCCTGTTAGTTTTGATTGACTAATTTGTTTATTTACTATTTTAAGTTATATAATGTGTTTTATTGCATTTTGTTTTTATTTGTAAACCATCCAGAGTAGCTTTCTGCTTGAGGGGACTCACAGTATATAAAAGGAAGGAAGGAAGGAAGGAAGGAAGGAAGGAAAGAAGGAAGGAAGGAAGGAAAAGAATCAAACCTACAACTCCAACCTTAAGCATTATACACACCTTATCCTTCTGTATAGAGACTGAGATGCAGTCTCTGAGATCGGGATTTTGAGGTACTAGCAATAATGTTGACCCATGGGCTACAGACATCCTACCTAGTTGTGCAGGCCTAGTGCAAACAGTGTAGCTTTTGGAGGTGAACTGGTTCAAGTTAAGAAAGCTCAGTAGATGTTCTCTGCCGTATAGTGTTATCTTGGATTGACATGTCTTCTCGAACTGTTGTTTTATTTGTTTTATTTTATTTTTAATTTTTATTAGTGACTGTTTATTGCATATATTGTCTTACTGTTGTGAACCACCCAGAGCGGCCTTGTTGGGAGATAGGCGATACAGAAATCTAGCAAACTCCTAAACTTGAAACTTCCTGTGTTTCTTCTCAAACATGTCTGTGAATTATTTCCCTATTGGTAAGGAACTGTGTGTTAGCCCTTTTGACATTTGATTCTTTGGGAGGAGAGGCAACTTTCAACCTGAAACAAACTCATTAGGCTACCATACTGCTAAATCACAAATTTGGCACATATGGGAAGCATGTAACTAGACTGGATGCTAGGCAGCGAGTCTCACCTGCATCAAAACAAAATTGTTCATTTGATTTGCCAGCATCGCAGCTCACATTTCCAACACTTTCTGCAAAACCCGGAGTCTGAGCACGCCATGCATTATTCATAGCTCTTCTTCACTTAGCAATATGGAAAGAAAACAGAAGTTGTTTGTGATTCCAATTAATAAGCAGGTGGAAAATGGCTAAATTTATGAGGGTAAATTATTCACTGTGAACTGTTTTGATCGACACAAGGAGGAGCAGTTCGTAGCGCACATGCATCTGGCAACAAGGAAGCGCTAATAGATGAGCGCTCCTTGACATCCAAGCAGAATCTGCAACATAGAATTAATTGGCTGGAAAGCAAAGAGCGAACACAGTGTGCTGTACTCTCTTTGTGGAAGCAGTCCTGGCTTTTAGAGCACAGGAAGCAACTTGATCCCTGTCCTTGTTTGCCAAACTGCTTATGGAGATGTACTGCAGTGACCATTAGATAGCTGGCTTTTTTGTTTAGGTTTTCAGTTGATGCACTTATAAATTCTTGGGCATGTGAAGTGGTCCATATGCCTATAGGTGCCATATAAACAGCAAATGGAGATGGAGGGGGGCGGTTAGGAACACAACATATGCACCACCATATCACAGTCTGGTGGGAGAGAAGGACTGAAAAAGATGGACTTTTCTGGCACTGGACCAGCTTCTGAGCCTTCTGGTGTTCCAAGTAGTGCATCTAATGCATAATTCAAGATACTAACAGAGCAAGAATGCAGGGTTTGAGAGAGCTGGGTAAATGTTAATTTTTCTGAACTCAGATGTGTAACAGATAGCAGGGTGTAGAAAAGAGCAGACACCCCACGGCCACCGCCACCAAAATAAAATACCATATTATCTATAAGGGGCATTTGGTACCTTCACAGATGGGGTATATTATTTTTGTATTTTGTATTTGCTAATTTTATAAACCGCCCAGAGTGGCCTCTCTTGCTAGATGGTGTGGTATAGAAATCTAATAAATAAATAAATAAATAAATAAATAAATAAATAAATAAATAAATAAATAAAT
>JAHTLZ010000204.1:15394831-15416362 GCA_023846285.1 Phrynocephalus versicolor | reverse complement strand
GGCATTTGCCCCAGGTCAGAGGTGGCCACATGCTCTTTCATCAAAGGGCCAAGCCAAGCCTAGCAATATCTATTGAGTCAACATGTCCTGGAGGTTCTAGTTTCCACATGACTAAGGTTACTAGTGGCTAAAATTTCGTGGTGACCAGTGACCTCTGACCAATTGCCTTTGGATAGATGATAATTTCACACAACAACTTCCTCAGCTAGCATCACCAGAGTCCTCTGGTGGGCCACTTCATACTGAATGTCAAATGACCTAATGTAGATAGGATGCATTACCTCATAGCTTTGTGATACTCTCCCTCCCATTTAAATGGATAAATAAATACTTGATGAGGCACATCAAGATGAGAACAGAAGAGTCATATATCTCCCCTTCCCCCCTTCAAGTAGGTATAGAAGTCCAAACATAGCAAGGGATGTAATTTGCCAGGAAAGAGTTCTTAAAAGTTCACTTGGCAAGATGGATGCCAGGGTTCTCCTTGGAAGGCACAGGGCAGCATGGTCAAACAAAGAGTGGCGTGGTATGGGCACCCTCTTGCTTACAACCATCACCTCTCTATTGGCTCTTTATTGCAATGTAGACAGATTTATCATTCGTGGATAGGGAAGGTGTTGTTTTCTTTTGGGCCCAGGTTTTGGTTCATTTATTTATTTATTTATTTATTTATTTATTTATTTATTTATTTACCGCCCATCTTCCGAAGGTTTGGGTTGGATTTTTATTTTTTCTTTTCTTTTCTTTTCTTTTCTTTTCTTTTCTTTTCTTTTCTTTTCTTTTCTTTCCTTCCTTCTAGTTGTCTCATGACCGTTGAACTAGTTCTTGGAAGAGATGTACCATCGTTTTGCCTTGGTGAAAGTAACAAGTAACAAGTAACAGTAAAGCATTCAGGATAAATACCAAATATACACAAGGGAATAACAAAGTTTTCAATGTGTGCCACAGATTTACATTTCTTTAAAGACTATCCTCATAGTTTAAACCCCCTTCTCCCAAAAAGCAAACAACAATATCAAACAGCTCCCCCCCTCCCCGGGAAGAGTGAACATTGGTAAGAAATCAGGAAGTTTGCCCAGAGGCATAGCTAGGGATTCCAGAGCCCAGGGCAAAAGTCAGTTTTTGCACCCCTCTGGGTCAACACACAGGAGAGAGAGAGCCCCCCTGCCACCACTTTCCCTTGGCCCACCCAAGCCACCCAGAGGGTGTCCCTCCTCCCTTTCTCCCCTGCCCATTTTTAGTTATTTGTGTGTTTATTTAGTTATTCCTCGGAAATATCCTGGAGGCCAACTCTTGAGCTCGTGTGTGTGTGTGTTTCTTCTTGCAGTCTGTCTCAAGAGGTGTTTAAAAAGCGACCCCTCCCCCCAAAAAACTCTCAAATCGAACAACTACGGCACAATTCTATCTATAATACTCATCAATAGAACATCAATGCAAGAGCCCTCACCAGCTTCTGCTGTGCACCAAGTGCAATACAGTGCTTCCCATGAAGTACCATCTTGCACACATGACTTCCTTCTTTGCTTGAAAACCTTTACATACCACCTTTCTTCTGCCATGGAATTCAAGATGGCATGCAATCAGAAAAGATAATCAAACATAAGTATGTATCATTTCTCATTATGCATGGTTGTGAAAGCTGAGAGGAAGAAAGTCCATGTATTCATAATATGGTACTGGAAGAATGCTTTGTGGAAACCTAGGGTCACCTGAAAGATGAGCAAGTGAGTCCCAGAACAAATCATACCTGAATTTTATCTGAAGGCAATATTTGGCCACATCCTGAGAAAGTAAGATTCCTTAGGGGGAAAAACTAATAATGTCAGGCAAAAATGTGAAGACAACAGGAAAAGAGGAAGACAAAATAAGAGATGGATTGACCTACAGGAAACCACAGGCTTGAGTTTCCAAGAGCTGGGCACAACTGGATGTTTTGGAGATTGCTCATTCATAGGGGCACCATAAATTGGAGGTGATTTGGTAGCACATAACTGTGTTGAATGGGCTGTAAGGCTTCTGATTTCTTTTTTCGCTAGAGCAGATTAGACCTAGTGGCTAGGTTTCTTTCTCAAATAAAGCAGGACACATGGCCACCATAAACGTACTGGAAAAATTATAAAAAGATGCCCAAGACCATGGAGGAAGAACGAAGAGAAGAAAGGCTCACTAAAAAAATGCAGAGTTGACTTGGTGTGGTTCCTCAAGTGCTTCCAGAAACAAAATAGGTCAGTGGGGCCTCCAGATTGATGTTTTTACTTAACTCACATGCTGTTACACTATTTCTACTGTACACTATGTTCCTCTTAATTATAAATGTATGTTTCCCATCCCCATAAAGACCTCACATTGCTGAAAAGGAGTCTTTCTTCAAAAGGTTTAAAATGTCAAAGAAGAAAGACCCACCCCTTCCTGAAAGTGACCTTTGATTTGTGTGTGTGTGTGTTTGTGTGTGTGTGTGTTTGTGTGTGTGTGTTTGTGTGTGTGTGTGTGTGCGCGCACACACACACACACACACACATAGTTGGGATTAACTTGCTTGTAGAAGCACTAGTTGTTGAAGTGGCTACCCTTGCGCCATATATGAACTGCTCAAGAATTGAGTGTGTGTGTGTGTGTGTGCGTGTGTGTGTGTAATAAATAAAATATCAGATCGCCCCCAAGCGTCTCCTGCAATGTGGAGACCGCTCCTCCCCGTGGTATACGGAGGAGCTGCGGTCGATGAAACAAGAACGTAGGAGACTGGAGGCCATATGGAGGGCAAGCCGGATGGAAGAGAATAGGGCTGCCCTTAAACAGCTGACTGGCTGCTATCTACGCGCGATTAGGGACGCTAGAAGATCTTATGCCTCCCTGAGAATTGGCGAGGCCTCGAACTGCCAGGCAGAGTTATTTCGGGTGGTTCGGGACCTCTCCAATCCCAGTCAGCTGAGGCCTCCTCCTAGTGATTTCACTAGTGAGCAATTTGCAGCCCATTTTAGATCAAAAATAGAGGCCATCCGTTCCGACTTGCCCCCCTGTTGCTCTAGCCCACCCTCCGAGATCACTGGTGCCTCACCCCCCCCGTTCTCCCCTCCTAGATGAGTTTGGGCCGGTTTCGCCAGCAGAGGCCTCCAGAGTTATGGCTCGTTGCCGGCCGGCAGCCACTCCCTTCGACCCTTGCCCAGCCTGGCTCATCAAATCTGCCGAAGGGAACATGCCTGAGTGGGTTTCAGTTATTGCCACGGCCTCCTTTAGGGAGGGATGCTTCCCTTTCCGCTTGAAGGAGACCATGGTGAAACCCACTCTTAAAAAAACTGGCCTGGCGTTGGACGATCTTTCCAGCTATCATCCGATCGCCATTGTTCACTTCCTGGGCAAGGTTGTCGAGAGGGTGGCTGCTGTCCGACTTCAGTCATACCTGGAGGTTAATCATATCCTGGAACCAAGACTGCCCTGGTCGCTCTGCAGGATGACCTCCTCAGGGAGGCCGACAGGGGGTGTTCCTCCCTGTTGGTCCTCCTTGACCTCTCAGCGGCCTTTGATACCATCGACCACGGTAACCTTCTGGTCCGGCTCGCGGAGGCGGGAATTGGTGGTCAGGCCTTGGCCTGGCTCCGTTCCTTCCTTGGCGGCCGGACTCAGCGGGTTCAGCTGGGTGATGTCTTGTCGGCTCCTTGGTCTCTCCCTTGTGGGGTGCCCCAGGGGTCGGCAATCTCCCCCATGCTGTTCAATGTTTACATGAGGCTGCTGGGGGAGGTCATCAGGAGATTTGGAGTTCGCTGTCATCAGTACGCTGATGACACACAGCTCTATCTCTCCTTTTCATCATCTGCTGAGGAGGCGGTCTGCCCTCTCAATCTGTGCCTGGAGGCCGTTCTGGAATGGACCAGAGATAACCGGCTCAAACTCAATCCGGAGAAGACGGAGGTTCTGTTCTTTGGGGCGCCCTCGTCTGGGTACAATGGCCCCCTCCCTAGGCTGGGGGGTGTTTCCTTCCAACCTACAGGCAGGGCCAGGAATCTGGGCCTGATCCTGGACTCGGACCTCTCCCTGGAAGCCCAGGTGATGGCCGTCTCCAGGGCCGCTTTTTTCCATCTCCGCAGGATCGCCCAGATCCGCCAGTACCTTGATGAGTCCTCCCTGGGGACAGTTGTGCAGGCCCTGGTGATCTCGAGGATCGACTATTGCAATGCCCTCTACGTGGGGTTGCCCTTGACCCTGGTCCGTAGGTTACAGCGTGCGCAGAATGCGGCGGCCAGGCTGGTGGTGGGTGCCCATAGATACGAGCACGTCACCCCAGTCCTGGCTCGCCTGCATTGGCTCCCTGTTGTCCTCCAGATCAGGTTCAAGGTCCTGGTTTTGACTTTCAAAGCCCTCCACGGCTTGGGACCAGAGTACCTGGCGGAGCATATCTCCCTAAGGGCATCCGGTTCCAGACCCACGAGATTGTCGTAGGCGCGCTCACTGAGGGTGGCCACACCCAGAGAGGCGCGGAAAACGCGTACGCGAGACCGCGCCTTCTCTGTGGTGGGGCCTTCTCTTTGGAACCATCTCCCCAGTGAGCTGCGCCTGCTGGAGTCCCTGCCTGCCTTTAAGAAGGCCTTGAAGACCCTCTTTTTTAGAGAGGCCTTTGGTGACCTTGTTTGTTAGTGTCTTCCTTTTTTTTTCTCTCCCCCCTATCGGACTCGCCGCCATCTTGCCCTCCGTTGCTTCTATTGCGCGGAAGCTTATCTGATTGTTTTATGTGTTTTTATTGTTGTTAGCCACCCAGAGTTCCCGTTGGGAAGATGGGTGGGATATAAGCATATAAATAAATAAATATAAATAAACAAACAAATAAATATCTTTATTACAAAATACATTTTTGTGTGTGTATGTGTGTTTTCTTAAGGGGTGTGGTGGCTCAGTGAACTAAGGCTCCGAAAACTGTCAGCTGCAAGGTTGGCAGCTCAGCAGTTCGAATCCCGGGTGCCACACAGCGGAGTGAGCTCCTGCTAATAACCCCAGCTGCTGCCAACCTAGCAGTTTGAAAGCATGTAAAATGCAAGTGATTAAATAGGTACTGCCATAAGAAGCGGGAAAGTAAAACAGTGTTTCCTTGCAGCCATGCTGGTCACATGGCCATGGACTTGCACAACACTGGCTCTTTGGCTTGAATATGTAGAGTTGGACACGATTAGCATGTATGTGGGGGAAAAACTTTTACCTTTATCTATGTGTTTTTTAAAGTAAATATTTATAAATATGTGTCCAATCTGCTTGGCAGAAGGAATTTAAATCAATTTGGAAGAGCTTTGACGATTCCATGCACAATTGTTCTTTCACACCCAGTTAAGAGATATAAATAAGTTCACAATTGCAAGGCTTCTGCCCAATAGGATCTCAGTGGAGGGAGATGCCTACAGAGACCAATACACAGTGGGAAGACAATCTTCTTTCGTTGTGATATCAGGTGTCTCAAATGATTTCTGGCAAGAAGAGGGTAAATTTCTGCTCACTCTTAAAAAAAAAAGTAAGTCTTTCACCTAAATAAAGAAAAACATATCACCAAGTACAGTGGTGCCTTGTATAAATGTATTAATTTGTTCCAAATGAAGTTCTGTTAAGCACAATTTCCTTTGTCTAAATTTCCCATAGGAATGCATTGAAAACGGATTAATCCCTAATCGCAACTGTTTTTCTGTTGTACGGATTTGCCCTATAGGCGATTCTGTTAAGTGATTTTTCCCCTATCTCTGGAATTTTTCCCCTTTAAGCGGATTTTCTGTTAAACCACTTGTTATACGAGGGTCCACTGTGTTTTGAGTGTGCAGAAGTACCTTGCTTTTCTCCTGCCTGACGCTGCTTTTCTTGTTTACCTTCTGTTTAACTATGTTTCAGTAAATTGAGGTTTTAAAGGAGTGGCAGTGTTGCTGCTTTGTTTCTCAAACTTTTCACATACTGCACTTCTGCAGAGAGGGGAGTTTTCAGATTTTTTTTAATTTTTATTTTATTATTTTATTTTATTTTAATTTTATTGGAATATACAAAATACAAACGCAAAACATATAAAAAGGATTGAAATAAAACTAAACAACAGTGCTCCCCTCCACCAACGGGACCTCTTAAACAACATTATCCCTCATTATCCTTCCTTCTAGAACTGAATGGATTGTTATACTAGAACTTTACCCTTATTTCTTACAAGAACATATTCAAAAAACCCTACCCCATATATCATTAAAAATATCTCTTTTTAACTCTCCTTTCTTAATCTTTATTAACACGTCACTTTGTTATTTAACGCAATATTCCAAACTTTGTTATACCATTCATCCATACATAGTTCATAATTCCCCTTCCAATTCCTAGCTATGATTAATCTAGCCCCAGTCAAGAGATCAGTGATTAACATTCTAGTTTTAAAGTCAAAATCTGTCTTAACAAATACTGACAATAAAGCAATTTCTTAATTGGACTCTCTATATATTTCACTTAATTCTTTAAAAATAGATCTCCAAAATTGTTGTACCTTTTCACATTCCCAAAACATATGAAAATATGGGCCAACATCCTTACCACATTTCCAACAAATCTTACAAAAATTATCATATATTTTATTCACTTTCAATGGTGTCTTAAAACTCTTAAAATCTTAAAACTATTTTTATTTTTAAAAAATCCTTTATTCTCACTGGCATAAATCTTAGTATTCTCATTCTCCATATTTTAACTCAATCTTCCTCTTCTATTTCTTTTTTTAAAATCTTGCTCCCAGATTACCTTCAATCCTTTTCCTTCATTTTCATTTTCCTCTAAATCCAAAAGTATCGTATATATTTTACTCACACAGCCTTTTACTACATCTTCCTTTTGAATATATTAATACAACATATATTTTGTATATTATTGATTGATTGATTGATTGATTGATTGATTGCACTTTTATACTGCACCATTTCCCAAGGGGACTCTGGGCGGTTTACAGATAAAACAATAATTTAAAAAAACATCAACAGGAGGACAACAATATGGGCAATAGAGGGAAAACCCTCAACAAACAGCAGCGGGCACAGAGAAGAAGAAGAAAAAAATAGATAGAAATAAGGCCACCAATCATCAGTCCATTTTTCTAACTGTACATAATTAAACCATGAAATATCCCTACATTGCAAAAATTTCCATTTGTTCTTTTGATCTCATTCTATCCATCCAGTCCTTCAACCTAACCACTTGTTTTCCCCTAAATAATTATATAAAAACGTTCAAATTTGCAGGGAAGTCTTCTATTTCAGTCACTAATTTTAATGGTGAATCTAGTTTTTAAGAATTAAGAATTTAGAAGACATTCCTTACACCTTCATTTTAAAGTTGCCTTTAGTATCCAATGAGCACAAATTAACTGGGGTTGCAGGGTTTTTTCTCCTTCGATGCCACAGCGGAATGGCAAGCACATGTCCCCAGTGTGTGCCAAGTTGTGCCACACAAATCTCTGCTTTTAACTCACTGAATAAGTCCTCCATATCCCAAGTGTGAACACATTCACCTATGTTAATGTACACACACACACACCCACACACCCACACACACACCAAACCACCACTATCAATGCCATCATCTTAGAACTCTTGAGCTGGAAGGGACCTTATGGATCATCAAGGAAGCACAGTGGGGAATTGAACCGCCAACCTCTGACTCCACATCCAGATACCTAACCCACTGGGCTATCTAGCAGTTTATACATGGGTGCATGCACACAGAAACACACACACACATTCATACAGGGCTGGTGCGAGACAAGAAATACAGCAGCAAAGCATATCCCTTTCTTCCTGCTCAGCCCAAAGCACGGTGCATAGCTGTCCAAGGTCAGGCAAGGTATTTGCACACATATAAAGCAGAAAAGCCCAGAAGCACATACCCCTCTCTTCAGTAGTAAAACTGCAGTCACTAAATAAATAGTGAGCCATCTGCAGCCCCTTCATGACACTGCAGATCTCTCACTTGAAGCAATTGTCCTACTGTGTCTAATGACAAACCAGAAGCAATTCTTGTAATGTATAGCAATTATATTTCAAAATCATGAGACCACTTGTGACCAAGGGATTTCCTTGTACCTTCACTCTGCTGGTGAGGGTTTTCTGTGCCTCTGTTCTCATTAGTCTTCATTCCAAATCATGGCTGGACTAGCCAGCCCTTTAAATACAGGGGTATCTTGTAAAAAGGAATTAATTCGTTCCAAATGAAATTATGTTAAGCAAATTTTCCTTTATACAAATTTCCCATAGGAATGCATTAAAATGGATTAATCCTTAATTGCAACCATATTTATGTTGTACGGATTCGCCCCAAAGGTAATTCTGTTAATCAAATTTCCCCTATCTCCGGAATTTTTTTATGTTGTACAGATTTTATGTTATACAAAATGTTTGTTATATGAGGGTCCACTGTAGATGACTTTCAAACCAAGAAAGAAGGGGGATTATGGTATATCATCCTCTACTCCTGTGGTTCCCAATCTCCAGCGGTTCTTGGACTACAACTCCCAGAAATTCTGTCCAGCACAGCGAATCATATCAACATTCCTCTCTGTACTCAATCCTTTAACTATTGCTAGACATTGATGGATACCAGATGCTATTACAGGTTACTTGGGAATCGTATCAGCTGCTCAATATAGGTAGAAAATTGTTGTGGAACCAAGATGTTCCGGGCAAGAACTTCAAGGATGATCAGAAGTACCTACACTAGACAGTTCCAAAAAGTGCTTTTGTTTTGCTGTTCCATTCTGCTCTCCATTGATATCTGGTTCTGTTATCAGGTTGCTCATTAGTGTGACTATCTGATGCCATGGCACCCAATTAATGAAAGGAACAGTCTAATGGCAAGCTCGATGCAAAAAATCGGCAGCACACAGATATGCTTACTTAACAGGTACATATAATTGTTGTGCCAGGAAATGATGCATGAGGACTACATACTGTGCCATCAGTGAGCCTTGGTGGAGACCATGTTGCCAAGAGATGTTGCACAATTTCTGATTCCAGTGCTCCTTTTCCAATGTTCTTCAGAGTCTCCAGGCAAGCAGAAAGGGGCATGAGGTTTCTCTCTGTTTTACTATTATTCCACTTCTTATGCTTTCTGTTCTACCATCTTTTAAATAAAATATGGCATATTTCCTCCATTGGTTAAATTCATTGTCTCCTGGCCCAAAAATAAACTTTTAACAAGACAAATACTCCAGGAAGTAGATCAAAAATCACACCCTAGTGTGGTAGACAGAATGAAAACCAAAAAAAGCATTAACAAAAAAGTGGTGCATCTCCTTATGAGATTTCAGTGGCACTGGAAAAGATACACACCTCTGAAAAAATGTGAGTTATATTCATGCCCCAGTTGCTAGCTTAGCAAATGCTGTATTCTTGGAAGAGGTGCACTGGAAAAGGTGCAGAGGAGAGTGACTAAAATGATTACTGGGGTGGGGCACCTCCCTTATAAGGAAAGACTACAGCATTTGGAGCTCTTTAGTCTGTAAAAAAGGTGCATGAGGGGGGATATGATATGACTGAGATGTACAAAATTATACAGGCCATGAGTAAAGTGGATAGAGGAATGCTCTTATCCCCCTGACAAAATACCAGAACTAGAGGACATCCTCTCAAATCGAGGGTTGGGCAAGTCAGAACAGACAAAAGAAAATACTTCTTTACCCAGCGTGTTGTTATTCTGTGGAACTTCTTGACACAGGATATGGCGATGGCATCTGGCCTGGATGTCTTCAAAAGGGGATTAGACAAATTATTGGAGGAAAAGTCCAACACAGGTTACACGCCAGGATGGGGATGCATAATCTCCAGGTTTAAAAAAACAGGGTACTTCAAAAGCCAGATGCAGGGGAGTGGTATCAAGAGACAGATATCTAGTCTTGTGCACTCCCAGATGCATTTGGTGGTACCACTATTGAGATACGATAGGACTTTTCTAGGTAGAAACTAGTATATAATTCCTAGAAACAAAGCTTGAGAGAGAGATTTATAATCTCATGTTGTTTGTTTTAAAGTTTGCATCTTTCAGTTCCCTTGGTATAGTAACTTGCAATAAGTCTTAACTGTCTCTCTTAGAGACAGGGATATAGGTGGATAAGTTGTTTAATGGATATTAAAATTCCTCTGATTTCAGCTGGAAATTTCCTCATGTGCTGTCCTGAATTCTGAGCCTTAAAATAATTTACTTTGTCTGGGCAATGTCCTCTTTGTGATGTGTAGGGGAACAACTTTCATGCTGCTTTTATTTGTTTAGGTTCTTGTTGTTGTGTTATGTTATCATATTGTTATGTACTAGTAATTTTGATACCCCCCAAAGGCTTTCAGTGGTTGTTTTATATTGGCTCCAGTACATATGAGAAACAGTGGTTGGTATGAATGAACTCCTCTGTAGACATACATTCATGTTACTTGATGACATCCCATGTTCCAGTCCTATACCCAGAGGTGGATCTACTATGAAACTGCTGAAGCTCAGGCTTCAAGGGACCATATTCTGGGGGAAAAAACCCAGCCTTGTGGTGTCCATGATGGCCATATGGATTTTGGGAAGTACAAGCTAAGTATGCAACTTAATCTATCATAGGTTCTGATAGGACTGCACTCTTTTGACTTGCATCCATGTGTTCAGAGTGATGAATCATCCTGTTAGGCATTTTGGTGGCTCTATCTGTTAATTTGTAAATGAATGTTGGCAACTATCAGAGGATCCCAGAAGGGCTTGGTGTCATATTGCCCCCCTGTGCTTTCCACTCCAAATGTCCCTCACGTGATTTCCCCTGAATCCCCCTAAGCCACCCCCTGCAAGGCTGTCAACCAGAATCATCATGGAAGTGAAAGAGAAGGAAACAGCAGATATGTCCAGAGGATGAGGGACCTCCTGGAAAGAGTGAGGAACAGGGAGAAGAAGCAGGCTGTGAAGAATCTGGAAGAGAGGGAGGAGATCTAGAGATTCTAAGAGGGAAGAGGAAGGACTGATAACAATGGGTAAAAGAAAAGGAGGAGAGAGTAGAAAAAGAGACAAAAGGAGTGAATGCTCTGGAGTCTCCTCAAGAGGAAGTACTTGAAAGATGTTAATGGCCACCCACAGAACCAGCTCCAATGACCCCCCACATTGGAGTGGGTCAAAGACAACTCAAATCACTTCAAGCAGCAGGAAGCCAAAGTATAGGCTATCTGATCCATGGCCTTTTCCTCCTGTAATAGGGGGCAGAGACAGACACAACTGGGAGCTTCCAAAGACCTATATGGAGAAGGTGAAGTAGTCATTTTTGACTTCTGGGCTGCTCAAGAGTGGTTGCATGGGACAGACAATTAGAGGTTCATGTGGCTGGTTGGAACTATCTTGTTGATTTTTACGCTTAATTGCTTTGGAGACATTGACTCCAACTCTCCTGTGAAGGACAGTATGTACAGTATCCCACTTAGAATATATTACTTAGGTCTATGAGATCAATGTAAATTCAAAACATGAAAACATACAACATACATTAAAAGTGAGAATTGTTTTTGTATTAAAGATAGATGGGAGATACATAAAACAGCTAGGAAAAATAGGAATCGCTTCAACACGTGGGGGGAGGAAATAAAGACTGGTGGATCATGTCAGAGTGAAAAGGAAATGGGCATGAAATGCCAAAATGGCATTTTGTTTCATTTTTCATTTCTTTTTTTTTCTTTTTTTTTTTGCAAAAAAAATCATTTGGAACACAATGAAAAATATTCATTTTGCTTTTAGTTTTGTTTCCCTTTCCCTTTTTCATTTTTTTACAGCCAACGAGCCTGGCCTGCAGGGTGGTTGGTGCTCCCCCCCCTTAACCTTGTGCCAACCAGCTGGCCCATGGAGCTGGCTGGCTGGCTTATTATTATTTATTTTGACAAGTGCTGAGATTGGTGCTTGTCAAAATAAATAATAAATGAAACCAAAATTGAATGAAATTGAAATTTCCATTTTGTTTTGTTCTTTTTTTTAAAAAAAAAAGACACTTCATTTTTCATTTTAAAAAATGAAATGATTTTTTTTTGTTTCGTGCCCATCTCTAGTGAAAAGCATTTCACATGGGGTGAGTTGGTTCCTCCATGCTATATATCCTTCTCCATAGAACAAGAGTGGGGTGGATTTTAAGGGTATGGGATGCCACCAGGAAGACCCCTTCAGATGATTTTAAGGTCCAAACAAGACTATAATATCTCAATATCACAGAGAGAGAGAGAGAGAGAGAGAGTTACTTTCACCTAAAGACCCAGTATGATGTAGGGGATAGAGTAACAGACTAGAAGTCAGGAAGCCTGAGTTCAAATCCCCACTCAGCCATGGAAATTCACTGGGAATGTGGAACTGGTAAAACAATTGTTTAAATATCTCACTTACTCAGAATACCCTGTTTGGTTCACTATACAATCGTTCTGACTTGAAGGCACATGACAACAATAACAGAGATACCTCATATTTTCAAATACTGTACATTGTTTTAAAGTTGTCAACATCAACAGCATCATCACTATTATGTAGAGCTGGGCACGAATAAAAAAAATGGCATTTCGTTTGTCGTTTGTCGTTTGGAGGGTCCGTTTCGGTTCGTTTCCGTTTTTTGTGAATTTTTGCAAAAAAACAAATCATTTTCATTTTCATTCGTTTCGTAACCATTCTGTTACCATTTATTTCATTTTTTGTTATTTTTTTAGGATTTTAAGCAATTCACTCATATTGCAGTAACGGAAACGAAACGCACGACAAAATTCCCGGTGTTTCTGTTCATTTCGTTTCATTTTAGAGACAAAATTCGTTTGTCGTTTCGTTACGTAATGAAATGAAAAAACGAAAATGGAAACGAAAAATTGTTTGTTTCGTGCCCATCTCTACTATTATGCAGTCCTTTTCTTCCGCAAGACATATTCCAGGATCTTATTTGTTCAGGATCTTAGAAACAGATGTGTTTTAACTGTCATGATTAACAAATAGCAAGAAAAACACTTCCTTCAGCAATTTGTATGTGTTTCAGTGGTATAGATCTGCCTGAGCACACTGTGAGCTCATTTAATCATTTCAACATTTTCTTACTCCAACAGTAGGAAACGACCTTATTGCAGACAATTATTATCTGGCATTCGCTCTTTGCGGATGTTGTAGATGAAGGTGATTCTATTGTATGGGTAAAACTGTGTCATTACTGCTAACACTCCTTTCTTGTCTAGTTTTTACAGCATTGCAGATTGCTGGGGTAACAGCAGAATGTAGCAATAATGGGGAGAAGATATATATATAATGGTGGACATTAAACTTATTTAGAACATTTTGATAAGTGGCTGGAGCAAGCCTTGTGTTCTTTTCATATGTGTGATGTCTAGTGCAGTGAAACTGAAGTTTAGCATTTTGTAACTGGAAAGTATAGATTTGAAATTTCTTTTGAAATTATGATCTCCCTCAATAACCTAATTTGCTATACTAATACTGTACAAAGAACATGACCAAACACAGAGAGACATACAGGCACCTGTTCTCTTCTGATGTCCCAGAAGATAAAGCTAGAGAGAACTTTGAGAATTTACAGCTGGGCCTCATGCAGTGTAAAAACCACAAACTCAGGTGGCTTTAAAATACTTCAAGAGAAAACAGTCATCTCTCAGTGCCTATTGGTTCTTTGTGTTGAGCTGCAGAATGCCGCAAAACACCAGTTCCTGGACTGCTACAGTGGAGAAACGCAGCCAGGAATCTGGGAAAGAAAGCAGCATACAGCAGTTTTTTCCTGTGCACCTTAAGGAAACCCATTGCCTTCAGGCATTTTCCCTTGCTAGAGTTTAAGTTACATACATCCAACTTAGAACCCAGTCAATACTGGGTATCATTCATTCTTTTAAGATTACATTTCAAATAGTTTTCCCGTGTGATGGAATAGAACTAAAAATATCTTATTGGTTGGAAGGTACAAAAAGGTATGGAGAACCAGCCAAGAAGAAGAAGAAGAAGAAGAAGAAGAAGAAGAAGAAGAAGAAGAAGTCATCTGGAAGATAATGTAATGTAGTTTCAGAGACGTACTCATTCAAATTATAAAAAAATTAGATCTTGCCTAAATTTTGGGAAGAATTTCTTAAAATTCCTCCCTGCCCAGAATGGCCTTGGGCTAGATAAGTGGAATATAAATTGAATAACTAAATGAATAAAATAATAATTAAAAATAAGAATATTCAACTGCTGAATGGACTGCCTCCTTCATTGGAGGTTTTTAAGTGCAGGTTAGATGACCATTTGTTACAGACAGTTTAGCTATGGGTTTCCTGATTCAACAGGTGTTTGGATTCAGTGACTTTCGGGGTCCCTTTCATAACCAGAACACCAGCATGTTATGCTTCTATTGACAATCAAAATATGCTGCTTCTATTGAGAATCAAAGTATGCTGCTTATACACTGTTACCTAGCAGTTAAAGCACTCTCAGGATTATGCAGATTACCGCTTGCCTGCCAGCAAACTGGGTACTCAAATAAATGACACTGAAAAGATGGAAGGCTGAGTGAATTTTAAGCCAGCTATCTGGGATTGGTCTGGAGAGTTTTGGCTGCAGTATTAAAGTTTAACCACTGGGCCTTGTGACTCTTCCACTGTGACACATGTTCATACCCCCCAGAAGGATAAGTGGATAGAGGGAAGCTCTTCTCTCTCTCCCAAAATACCAGAACTAGGGGACATACACTCAAATTGAGAGCTGGGAGTGTAAGAACTGACAAAAGAAAATACTTTTTCACCCAGCGCGTTGTAGGTCTGTGGAACTCCCTGCCACAGGATGTGGTGATGGCATCTGGCCTGGATGCCTTCAAAAGGGGATTGGACAGATTCCTGGAGGAAAAGTCCATCGCAGGTTACAAACCATGATGGAGATATGTAATCTCCAGGCTTAAAACCAGGGTACTACAAGCGCCAGATGCAGGGGAGTGGTATCAGGAGACAGATATCTAGTCTCATGCACTCCCAAATGCAGCTGGTGGAGCCGCTGTGAGATACAGGAAGCTGGACTAGATGGGCCTTTGGCCTGATCCAGCATGGCTCTTCTTATGTTCTTATGTTATGTTCTTATGTAAGGAGTAATGTCATCTGGACGACAGGGAGAGAAAATTAATCTTGAGGACCAAACAGATATATTTTGGAAAATGAATGGTCTAGCTGGTGGAGCCTTAACATGGCTACTCTCCTAGATATGGTAACAACTTAGTAACCATATTGTTCAAAGGATCTTCAGATTGTCTGTCTGCACCATTTCTCAAACAAGAACCTGTTCCCACAGGTTGAATGTAGAGGGATGGAAAGATAAAGAGGAATTCTGCTTTGGGTCACTCCATACTTGTTAAGCTTGAGATTGCTGGAGATGACAAGATTAAAGTGTAGATGAAATAGTGCTGTCTTTCAAAAAGAAGGTGATGGCATGGCCATATAAAGTCTGGAGACAGATGAGGTTAAAATGAAGAGGAGGTGCCTCCTGAAACGAAAGGAGTGGTTTCGTATTTCTGTAACCAGAATAACCACAGAAGAAATTACATGGCAATATTAGGGCCTCTGTTCTTATTGTGGTTCTTCTTGCTATTGTATTGAGTCTTCTTATTTGTGCGATTCAATGCCCTGGTGATTTCTTTCTTACTCCTTTTTTGCAGGTGCAATGGAATTTACCCAGGCAGCAAAAAAATATGTTGGAAGACGAGATTCCCCAAGTGCTGATACACATTCCATGGTTTCTTCTAATCATGAGCAGTCTTGTGATCATCCTTTGCATGGCTTATCCAGTGTAAAACTGTAAATCAATCACAGATGCAGCCATCAGCTATTTCCCTGATGGCAATAGATGAAAGCGAGCCTGCAGTAATTGTCTGTATCTGTGATCGCCAAGTTCACATGTTAGGCTGGAACATGTGCCTGAGCATCCACAGGTCTGCCCATCAAACCATCTAGTGCGAACCAGCCTTAAGAAATTTTACGGGGGCTGGAATGAAGAGCAGACCAGGGCTTCAGCTGAACAGCAGAGCCCCTGCTTTCGGTGTAGGGGACCAGATGTCCACTTCCTAAAATCTGCAGCTAAATGCAGCAGGGCACAGGAGATCAGAAAGGCTTCCTTCTTGCATGGGACTCTGGTCATTGCCAGTTGGAGCCAGCATGTTTCTGCATGTACAATTGACTTGCAAAGCAAAGCAAAGCAAAGCAATGCAAAGTGTTATGTTTATATACCACCCCATAGCACTTCAAGCACTCTCTGGGTGGTTTACAATTTAATTATACAGGCTACACATAATCAACCCCCCCCCCAACAAGCTGGGTACTCATTTTACTGACCTCAGAAGGACAGAAGGCTGAGTCGACCATGAGCTGGGATTGAACTCCAGGTCGTGAGCACAGTTTTAGCTGCAGTACAGTTATTTAACCACAGCACCATGAGGATCCTACAAAGAACCAATCTCTACAGCCCCTAGTGCCCGAAGCAGTCACTTCACGCTGTTTAATGGTAGGGCTAGGCTACTACTAGACAATGAACCTGCCTCAGACAGCGAACTTGTCTTAGACAACATGCTGGTCTGGTCTAACCAGAGCCTTTTCATAATGATAAACACTGCCATAGGGGACACACTTAGAAGACTCAGCCAGACTTTTTTTGTGTGTGTGTTTGTCATGCTTTTTGATAGGACAAATGCCCCGCCTGTGTGTGGGATTTACATGCATAGAATAATCAGATTTTGTAAGGTTCTTGCTTTCATGTAGGCTCACAAGCTAGCAGGAAGGTCTCATATTCAGACCTGGAGCTGACAACGTAATGAACATGATGACAGATTGAGGCAGGGCTAGGTGCTCCCGTGTAAGCATGTTCACGGTATTGGCATTTAAAAGGCCTGGATAGGGTTCAAATGTCTTCCTGCATTGCTGCCTCATTCGACTATCCTTACATGGGACCAACAATGGAATCATCTTACTACCTGAGATTCAGGGTTAAAACCTGACACTGGCAAGCAAGTCTTTGTGACAAAGCAGTGGTGATCCCTCATGATGTCAGAAGGACTTAATCTACTTCTGGGGTAACTAATTGTGGAAATGGCTGAATGAGGAAGCCAGGAATCATGGCAACCAAGAACCAGGGCGCAAGGAAATGTTCCATGCATCTGCAGAAGTTGTTGACAATCCTGCCAAAGCTGGATCTGCATGCAGCCTTCTTCTTCCTAGCATTTGCCCTCAGGTATGGGGTTCATAGCACCCATGATCCACCATCAATGGCTATCCCCCTCCAGGGCAGCCATTGCAACCGGAGTGCGACATCTTTCCTACCTATGCTCTACACCGGTGATATCTCTAACCAAGCCTATAGAGATGTCACCAAAGCCATGGGCTGATGGAACTCATACCTATGAGGAGTAAAGTTGTTCCTATCACTCATGATTTGCTAATAATCTTTGGAGACCCAGTGTAGTTAATGTGCTTTTAACAGCAATGTCATTTGGTTAATGCTGCTGCTGCTGCTGCTGCTGCTGCTGCTGCTACTACTACTACTACTACTACTACTACTACTACTACTACTACTACAATGCACTCCTAATTTCTAAGCATTTATGGTATATGTGGGGTGGAACAAAGTATCAAGTTTGGAAATTTGGAGTCAAGTCCTAAGAATTGGCTGATAGTATGCTTGCAAAATAATTGTTGTTGTTGTTGTTGTTGTTATTGTTGTTGTTGATGATGATGATGATGATGATGATGATGATGATGATGATGATGATGATGATGATGATGATGATGACGACGACGATGATGACGATGATGATGATGTGCTGCTTTGAACTATACTCAGCTAGATTTGCTCCACGGACTTTTGAGATCTTCCTATTCAATTTTTTTTTTAAATTAAATCACTTTATTACTTCCTATTTAGCATTTTCTGCTGGGCTCTTGGGAGCTCTTTGGACCCCAAAAGACAGCTTAGGACTTTTTTATGCAAACAACCCACCCTATTTCCTCCATTCCTCTTTCCATAGAGATGTCCACATCTCATATTTTAGACTGCCACCTCCTCCGGGAAGAAAACTGTTCCTTTGAATTCAGTAACATGCCATGCTTGCCTGTGGTGCCATACAAAATAATAATTGTTTTCCTAATTTATGCAAAGAGTGCTTCTTCCTTTCCTATTAAAAGTTATAGGGAGATCCGTGAGCAAAGATATGCCCAGCTATTATTTTTTGTTCCTGTTATGCTCCTAAGAGAAAGGCTAGGGCTGAATCATCTTTTCCAAGGCGGGGGTACGGGACAATTAAGGCAAGCCTAGATAGCCACATGAGTTTCAACTTGTAGAGTTTCCAATGGAGTCTACCTTCTGGGATAAGGGTGGGAGAAAGTGTGTACAAGGTGTTGATTTCCATACATCTAACCACATTCTCCCATAATCCAGTTCTATGATGATGGATGCTCATACACAGGGACAGACAGGGGAGGCATCCAGAGTCTCCTACAAAGATGTTTCTGCACTGAGAAATTGCAAATGTTCCACTCAAGATAAATTAAGCAAATAAGTGAACCCAACACAGATGGGCTCAATTTGTATGCTTTATTATCAACAAAATGTTTCTGGGGGATTAAAGAAAACAGTTGGAGGGAAAGCATGATGGATACATGGAGGATAACATAATGCATAAATTCTATATTCTCTAAGTGGAAATCAAAAGGGAAGAGATGTGCTGGAAACTTTTGGCAGGTTTTTGACATTATTCAGATATTTGATCTCTCTCTCTCTCTCTCTCTCTCTCACACACACACACACACACACACACACACACACACACAAAAGCATGGCCTTCTCCTCTTCAGTTCAACAGTATGCATTTATTTGCACATGTATATAAAACCTGTATGTTAACTTTAAAGGAGCAAAGCTCTTACAACAAAGGGAGCTCTGAAAACAAGGACTGTGTACCTCAGCAACCGAGCATGCATTTCATGTGTAGAAGGTCACAGCTTCAGGCCTTGCTATTACAAAGCTTGGCCTCCTCCCTCACAAAGTAATATCCAGTATATCTATTACAGCCTCCCACAATCCCTATTTGGACATTATCTACCCATGTACATTCACCATGGACGAAGAATGTTTTGCCTTACAGAAAGAAGGCTGAGAGGTGATATGGTAGCTATGTTTACATATTTGAAAGGATGTCCTGTTGGAGAGGGGTCTGGTTTGTTTTTCATGGCTCCAGAGACTAGGACGTCGGGCAATGGTCTCAAACTACAGGAAAAGAGATTCAATTTAAACATTATGAACTTCATGACAATGAGAGCTGTTCGGCAGTGGAATGTGCTGCCATGGAGGATGGTGGAGTCTCCTTCTTTAGATGTTTTTAAGCAGAGGCTGGATGGCCATCTGCTGGATGGGGGTTCCTGCATGGCAGGGTGTTGGACTGGATGGCCCTTGAGGTCTCTTCCTCTCTTCCAACTCTAAGATTCTATTATTCTAAGCCCCGCCCCTTTTATTTTAGGTCCCTCGTTTACACATGGAGGGTGATACAGGATAGCCATCAAAATCTATAAGGGCTTGCTAAATGAGTCAGGTCGCTGAAACCTGGGAGGGTGACTCCTATGGGGAGCCCCTTTGGTTAATGAAAGGATTCTTCTTCAGATTCATCACTCTTTATTTATAGGAAAGTGGCAGTGGCAGAAACAAAGGATGTGAGGCTACAGAACTCTCCCCTGTCCATGGTTATTAGAAACAGAGAGTAACACACATCTATATACACTCCACTGCATGGCTCATTATATTCATGCTATATTCATGCATAACCTAAAAATAATTCACAACTGATCATCTCTTTTGTATCTCTACCTACATATTTCTCAATTATTTCAAGAGTTGTCTCCTCAGTCCCTTCTCTTGCCTACCAAGAGTTCAATTCTACTATTGAATGGAATGTTCTGCTGATATCTCAGAAAATGAGGAAATGGCTGGGAAATGGCCTCATTTTAAGACATTCAAGCCAGACCTATATGAGTCATAGCCAAAAACTGCAACTTCACTGTGTCCCTGTCATAGAGCTACACTAATGCTGTGAAGAATTTGAAATTTGTTAAAACTATACTAATCATCAAATCAAATGGAGATTTCAAGCCAAGAGATAAGAAGACTGAATCTGGTTGGTATAGCAATGAAGGACTTAGAAAAGGCCATCAGGTTTAAGGTTATATGTCACTTGGGACCTAGCCCAAGATCGTTCACACTATTATATTCCTGATTATTCCTGTGGAAGCTGGACAATAAAGGAAGCTGACAGGGAAAAAACGATTCGTTTAAAATATGATGCTTTTGCTTCCTCAAATGCCTTTAAATGTTTGTGTAATTTATAGATACATCAATGGGTTTTTAATTATTAATAATGTATAATCAGCAAATAGGTTATTTTTTTACCCTCCCATCTTCTACTGCTTCTATTTCTTTATCCTTTCTTATTACATTAGCCAACATTTCTATTATAAGTATAAACAAAATGGGAGATAATGGGCAATACTGTCTCATTTCCTGGCCCAGGGTCATAGTTTCAGTTACTCCATCATTCACTAAAATTCTAGCCTTATTATAATAATACAGCTGTTTTATTATTTTGCTAAATTGATCACTGAAACCTAAATGATTAATCAAAATATTTAAGCCACTCCACTCTACTGTATCAAATGCTTTGAAAATATCTAATCAAATTATTCCTGCTTTGAAAAACCTTTGACCACCTGGATCCTAGATTGAGTAGAGTCAGAATATTCACAGAATGCAAGAATGACAAAACTGAGGCTGTCTTACTTTGGGCACAGAAAGGCATTATTCTCTGTAAAACACAATAATGCTGGGAAAGAGGAAAACTAAATATAAGATGAATTGACCCCCTAAAGCAGTGATGGCAAATCTTTGGCACTCCAGATGTTTTGGAACACAACTCCCAGAATTCTGAGCCTAGACTGCCAATGACAAAGAGCTGTGGAAGTTTTGGTCCAAAACTTCTGTGGTTCACCACCATTGCCTTAAAGGAAGCCATAGGCTTAAGTGTACAAAAGCTGAGCAGAACTGCTGAGAGTCTTTTGGAGGTCTCTGGTGTATAGGATTACCATAGGTTGGAGACAACTGGATGACACTTAACAACACTGGGATGCAGCATAAGCTTTTTGCCAATCATTGTTTAGACTAGTTCGATGCATCTATTTGCTGCCTCAGTATCTATCTTCAGAAATGTGTAAATTCAAATTTGCAGATAGATCAGTGTTTCAAAACCGGGCTATCTCTTCCCATGTGAAACTCCTTCTCATCCATTAACTTCAGCTGGTGCATCGTTCCTTCATACGCTATTGTTTTTAGTAGCCTTCCAGATCATGATCTCTGTCTCCCCCAGAAGCCGAATTGTCTTTCTTCAACTTGTATAAATCCAATTGTAGTCTCGAGTGGAACGGATCCATTACAGGCGGTAACCAGAATCCTGTTGGTTACATGCAGCAATAAATAAATAAATAAATAAATAAATAAATAAATAAATAAATAAAT
>JAHTLZ010000204.1:15377063-15394821 GCA_023846285.1 Phrynocephalus versicolor | reverse complement strand
AATAAATAAATAAATAAATAAATAAATAAATAAATAAATAAATAAATAAATAAAACCAATCACAGAAACAAGCCTGGCTGAAAGACAAATACATGTGTTCCAGATTAAATTTAACCTTGAACTGCCATGATAATGGAAGAAACTCTTGTGCTAGGGAAAGTGGAAGGCAATAGAAGAAGAGGAAAGCTTTATGTGAGATGAAATAATTCAGTAAAGTAAGCCTTTGCCTTTGGTTTGCAAGATCTGCACAGGATTGTTAAGCCATCTGCAGGTCATTCATTCATACATTACCATCAAGGTTCCCTCTCAGGCACAGGTGTGTGTGTGTGATCCCTCCACGCAGGACACCTATTCCTCTGAGCAACAATAGTTTTTTGTACTGACTGCGAAAGAACCCACATGGAGGGGGGTTTCATGTGCATGAAGAAGACAGTGTTGTCCAATGAGGCTGAAAATAAATGTGAATTTTGGTCGCCATGGGTTAGAAATGATTTTATAAGAACAACATGCAAGCATTAACAATTCAGCAACTGAGTTAGTGGGTATACCTTAATTGGCATTAAAAACTGGATTAGGCCAAAGTGCTGCTCCCAAAATTCTGTTTTAATAAGCAGCTACTTCTTTGTTATTTAATTGTACCTCCAGACTACTAGGTTTGGTTCTGTCTTCACTGTGCTTTTAGTTGCAGCAGCTGTATTGCAATGATTTTTTTTTTGTTATTTTCATATTTTATTGCTGCTTTAAACAACTCCTGTCTTTGTTTGAAGGGGAAAAGCACACTGTACATTTTTGAAAGTGAAGTCCAAAAGGAGTTGTGAAACATTTTGCTTTCTTGAGCAGATTTGCAGCAAACAATATAATTCGGGTGCAATATAATGTTAATGGTATTAGGCAATGATACTTCAGTTAGTACCAATGATGAAATTGACTTAATTGTTTAAACCCATCAGCCTTCTTACATTTAAGTTCCCACACCAAAGAGCAGGCAACACATTCAGTTGCATTTACAGAAGTAAGGCTGGGGGAGAGAGGAAAGCAGTGAAGAGATGAAGAGGAAAACAGAAAGAAAAAGAGAGACTTTGCTTCCAGTCATTTGATGTTCATTCAGATGCAGTAACTAGGTCAAGTGTGACCTGGTATAAAGAATTTCAAAGCCACAAGCTGTGAAAGGCAAAAGCACCTAAGACAAGGAAAAGAAAAAAAAAGCTGTTGAGCTACATGACAGGCAGAATGAAAATGCAACCCACCTGCAGAGGAAAAAAATAAGAGGCAGAAAATTAATAAACAAGCAACTATCTGGTTAGCAAAAAATGTCAAGCACCTAACTCTGTATCATACAATATTTATCTGCAAATAGCCAAAAATCTTCTTCTGAACCTTTGCTGGCAGCTCAGAAGACAACAGATAATGTCTACAGTGATGATTTAGGTTGATGCTATTTTTCTCCTGAAGTTACACTGTTAGTGTGAGGCTGGTATAACTAAGCAAGAGGATTTGGGCCAATAGCTTAATAAATATTTATGTATTTTCTATGGGTAACTAGTTACACCGAACCCTCCTGGGATTCCCATCTAACACTTCAGGATTTTCTAAATGGTCCAGTTCCTCGTGGCAGTTACAGTTGCAGCTGAAGGTATAGTTACAGATATATGATCTATAATCTACAAGGAGTAGTTTGCCTTACTACCTCCTGCTGAATTTCCATGGCCAGGCAGGGATTTGACCCGAGGTCTCTTGAGCAATAGTCTGACCTCTGATTGGACATGTTCTGACCATTTTTCTTCCTGACATTTCACCAGACTCCGTGGCTGGCATCTTCAGAGGTCAAGGAGCCCAGGGAAGTAGGAGTTCTCTCTGTGTTCTAGACAACTCCTAGTTCCCTGAGCATCTTGCCCTCTGAAGATGACGGCCACAGAGTCTGGCAAAATGTCAGGA
The DNA here is from genome assembly GCA_023846285.1 of Phrynocephalus versicolor. NCBI lineage: Eukaryota > Metazoa > Chordata > Lepidosauria > Squamata > Agamidae > Phrynocephalus > Phrynocephalus versicolor. The sequence continues at coordinate 15,392,886 of JAHTLZ010000204.1, read as the reverse complement.
AGAAAAACATCCAGAACACGGCCAAACAGCTCAAAAAAACTCACAAGAGTTATCAGATCCCAGCTATGAAAGCCTTGGAGAATATAGTCTGAACTCTGTCCGCTACACCTTTCTGGTTCTCATATAATCTACAGTTATGTCTTTATACATATACTTACAGATATATACACACCCATGGAACCGAGGAGGACTTGAGATCCATAGTGAGGCAAGACGGTTTATGGCTTGGGCAAGAGGGCACATCATCTCAAAAATCTGAGGGAGTTCACCTTTGCCCTTTTTTTTGCAGATCTTTTATCTATGGAATGAGCTGAACAGTTACTCATGTTCGTAAAGGTTTTAGTCTACCAATAACAATCATAGTTTCTGTTCAGGCTATAAATATTCTATAGCTTAAAAACAGTGTTCACATGCAAGAAGGAAACTATATAGAGAATCTTGGGAAGGAAGTTTATAGACGTGCCACACATATACAGTGGGCCTATTCTGGTGGGATTGGTTATGGTAGGCAATAGGATTTCAGCCCTTGCGGTACAGACGATAAGCATAAGACAAACTTCTGAACGTGTCCCCCATCCTCAAAACACAATTGAAGGCACAGAAAATCTGCAAGATTAACCTTGTTGCTGTGGTGATACTGTCTAGATATACAGGAAACCTTTCTTTTCGATCTATTCAGACATGTGATTCTCCACCTGTAATGTGAAGTGGTCGAGTCCCAAAAGCAGATGCATCATTTATCGCTGCTGATCATGTCCCTTGGCTCTGAGCTGCTGCATGCGGAGAGAGCTTAGCACCTTCTTCACCAAATAGCAGTGCTTGATAATACATAGCTTTAACCCTTTGTGTTCCACACTGTAGGGAAACACATTTTCCTGAAAGGTTCAGGCAGCTTGCTCTTTTCACAAGTATGCATGATTTATATTTATTTATTTATTTATTACAAAAAGTCTTATTCAGAATAGGCCTGGATCCAATCCTGGGTTCCTATTGGTTTCTGCAGTCTTTGTGCAAGTATTTTATGTCTTATTGCAAAGTCTCTGTTGCACAAAAAGTTGTGCGCTATTGAAAAAGTGGTCACTCAACAAGCACTCCACCACAGGGTGATTCAGACTGATTGTGTGATTATTATTGCTTGCATTTTCACACACACACACACACACACAGAGAGAGAGAGAGAGAGAGAGAGAGAGAGAGAGAGAGAGGGTATTTGTAAACTACCCCTAAACTCTGCTGCAAATGGCTCCCAGTTCCGGAGCTTAAAATTGTTTCCCCACCAGCTCCGGAGTTTACAGAAAATTAAGTGCGACCACGCCCACCTAAGCACGTCCCAGCGCACTTTTCAGGTACCTGCTCTTGGAGGGTGATAAATCCCAGATCTGGATGTAACATAGAGTGCCGGGCTCTTCTCGCTTCTGTTTGTTGATGTTTTTGCCTCCCGCCCCTTTAAGAGAAGGAATCAGGACGACAACGGGGCTCGGGGCGGCTCGTACCGGCAGACGGAGATGAGCCTGCATTCTTTTGTCCCTTTTTTCTCCCTCCCCTCATGCAGACAGGAGCAAGGAAGTGCGGAGGGGTGGGGACGCAGGAAGAGCAACGAACCCCCAAGATCTCTGGTCCGAATTTAAGTGGCCAGCGGATCTTAGGGGTCGTGTGAAAAGGCCCAGAGAGAGGGGGGAGGGGGGATTCTGGAACCAGCAATTAGATATTTATGAAGATTGCACTGCTACAGCTTTAAGCTGTGCGAACGCAATGCAATTGATAGTCCCAAATCAGCACCATGGAATCAATCGGGTTTACCTATGCATCAGCTCACCATTCAGTATTTCATACAGTGGGCCTGTCCCTATTTGGGACTGCTAATTGGATTTCAGCCAGTGATTTTATAAGCTGGTATGGATTTTTCCAAAAATGTAAAAGGGGGGGGGGGGTACTGGCTCATGAAGCAGTCCCATATCTTCTGCACACAGACCAGGAATGATGATACAGAACATATGTTAAATGCAGCTGTTGTTGCAGCTTGTTGTTGCGCCAGGGGTGGTCTGGTCGACACCCTAAAATCTTTTTTAAAAATAATTTTAAAAAACCCAGCGCTGATGGGGCCCAGGGGCCGCGCAGTCTGCGCTGAAAGAAAATAAAAACCAAAAAGAAAGCCCCATGCTACAGCTGTAGTGCGGGGCCAGGGAACCCAGAAGTAAAAGAAGTGCCCACTCGGCCCCAGGGGTCACACAGTGGGCGCTTGAAAAAATAAAAATAATTTTAAAAGGAGCACCAATGGAGCCCCAGGGCTGCCCTGGTTGCCACCCTAAAATCATAAAAAATAAAATTTTGAAAAAACAAGCACCGATGGGGCCCCAAGGGCCAAGCAGTCGGCACTTAAAAATACCCCACCTGCATTACAGCTGTAGGAACCAGAAGTAAGGGAGGGAGGAAGATGAGTTACAGAGCCCCCTCTTTCCCCCCACCCCATGGGGGGAAGAGGGGCCTCTTTAAACTAATCTTCCCCTTCCCGATGGGAAACCTATTTTTCTCACCCCACCTTGCTGGCTTCCCTGCACCTTGTTTTCTGGGGTGCAGGGAAGCCAGTTGGGAGCATCTGAGAGGTGCTGGCTTGGGGCCAGCGCACAGCAGCTCTTTACCCCACCCCTCAGTGGCTGGGGAGAAGATAAAGCCCACTCTTTTCCCCAGCCACAGTTGCACAAGCACCACACACACGCACACGCAGACGCACACGCAGACACACATGCAGATGCACACGCGCGCGCGCACACACACACACACACATTACACACAAAATGAAGAATGAATCAATGAACCAATGAAATGAATTTTTTTCTTAAAAAAAACATTTAAAATGGAACGAAACGAACCAAAACGAATTGCCATTTTATCAGTTCATGCCCATCTCTAGCTGGGGGTACTTTGATGGGGTTTCCTGCATGGCAGGGAGTTGGAATGGATGGCCCTGGATGGTTTTTCCAACTCTATGATTCTATGATTCTATGAAATATTTTGCTGTTTTGCACATTTCCATGAAAGAATGTCAGAAGCAATGTTTTTAGTTACCAGGAAGAGGGTCATACTGCTCCATCAGAATAAGAAATGAGCAGAAGGCTTCCCACTAGCGTCAGAAGTCATCAGGGCTTTGCTTCTGATACTTGTGCAGATTGTCACCCAGTTTGAATCTGCGGAGGAGTGGTACGAGTGCTGAACAAACTCCTCCTGGTTGAAATACATCTGATGACACCAACCATTATTCACACACTGCCTCTGGAAAAGATTAGAATAGTTTTAGAATAATTGCATTGAGATTAATTTGCAGCTTAACAACGCTCATGCTATTTAAATGAGTGGTTATTATAACTATTATTATTTTTGCAAGGCTTTCTTTCACTATCTAACATTAACAAAGAGAATCCAAATCAGTTAAAGGGAGTAAGAATGTCTCTGGGCAGATTCCTGTGTTCAGAAAAGAGGATCTAAGAAAGGTTGGATGTTCAAACATTCCATTTTCAAGTGGACATGTTTTGGCAGGAGGCTGGCTCAGAGTTCCCTCCAGCAAACAAATTCTACATTTCTGTGAAACATGTGGTCCCTATTCAGTCATCACATACCTAGTTCCCTCCAACATGTAAGCAGGTAAAATGCCTAGTCCTCCTCATCCCTGCTCTGCTCTTACTTTCTCCATGTTGAGTGCCCTGTGGCTCAAAAAGAGAGATTCCTGCTTCTATGGAAGCTGTTGCTGGCAGGAAAAGTCTACAAGTGAGCAAGAACACAGGCAACACTCTCCATGTGGATGAAATGATGGTGCTCAAAATCATAACAAGTTTACTCTTACTCTTTCCCACCCAAGGACTAGAAAGAAAACCCAACCTTGGAAGAGGTAAGACTCCATACTGAGATTGAGTTCTAAGAAATAGTTGTGCCACTGCTTTCTTCCTGAATGCTGAGAATGGAACAAAGAAAAAAAACAACAGCAAGATTTTTCAATTGTTGGTTTCACCTTTTGAAGGCGTTTTCAAGTCTAGCAATAATAAGCTAGGTAAGGCATTTGACCCTTATCAAATCTATAGAAGCACGCACAGTATCTCCAAAGGGAATCAGATTTGATGATAAATGATAAATTCTGCCGTATGTGAACCATGTGTACTGAAATTTGTTTTTTGCCTTGCTTTTCAACCCACATTTGTATATTTCTCCTCCCAGACACAATGGGAAATAAACATCTGAATGCTGGTGGTTGAGCCAAGCAGGCAAAATAGCTTTCAGAATTCATGGTCTTGTTACTGAATTAAGGTTGCCACCTGCTTTTAGCTGATATGCTCTTCTTTATACTCTTACAACTATAGTGCTGGAAGGGTCCCTGTGGATCATTGAGACGACCCCTTATTAAGGGGTGGCACAGCGGGAAATCAAATTCCCAAAGCCACTGAGCTATCCATCTGTTCCCTTTAGGAGATGACTAAAGGGAAGAGTTTTCACTCTAGTCAATCTGCCTTGGTTTCCCCTTCTTTCGAAGAAACTTTTACAAAGTCTAGTCAATTTCCTTTTCAAAGACACAAACCAAACAGTACAACGGATAATATAAACTCTAGGAAAGGTCTATAGGCCAGAGCTACACGTCTCAGTCCTCCAATAGAGAGATTTCAGGACCTAAAAAAAGCTGAGTCGAAATAAACATTTTGAGCAGTGCATATTCCTTTGATTGATCTGTTTTGCTTCCCACGGTGAGGCTGATTCAAATGTACATGTGCCAACATTCACATTTACAAATTAAACTCCTCTTTATCTTCCAACGACTTATGAAAAATCAAAAGATGGTGAATGCAAGATATATAGCTGAGGGGGAAAAAAGCATGGCCTACGTCAAACCATTTGGGGGCAAAACCTCTTCAAAAATGCATTTGCCATATAATTTAGTCTGATAGGTCCCGACGTACCGCAACATTGTCACAGAAGTCAATGCAGCTTTGCCTAAATGCCTTTGAAGCACAGTGATGATAGTGACCTTCGTAAATCTCACTGTAGGAATGCTGCTGGCCAGGAAGGGAACGATGGCTAAGAGAGCAGCATATTCTGTCCTTCCTCCACATGTTGGAAATCTGTCTTCAAGCCATAAAAAGGCTATAACTTCCCATTATATCCATCCCTCCAGGGAATACCCCCCACTCAAAAAAATGTTTTATCTGTGATTACAACGTGGATGGCAAATATGATTTAAATCCTTACTTGACACCCCGGTTTGTAGTCAAACTTTATATTGATGATTTCCAAGTGAGATTTCATACTTGATTTCTTATGCAGTATGCAGGGAAAAAAATCTTGCGGTGCCCAGTCCGATTTGCCTAGTTTGCAGATTGGTATCTACGTGAGCATGTACAGTCCCTATGCTGGTATTTCTTATGGCATCTTTCCCAAGCTGCCTTGTGCCCTTCTTTATTATAAGCCACCTTGGGTTCTTTTTCAAGGAGAAAGGCGGGGTTAAAAATATTCAAAATAAATAAATAAATAAAATGGGTTGAGGCAGGGGATGGGGCTTTCACTGGAGGCACTGAAAAGTGGCCGTGTGCAGTCTGGTCCATCAGGGAGGAATAACCCTGGTCCCATTTCCAGCAGCCTTCCAGTTGACCTGGACCAGCCAAAGGGGACACAAAGGGTAGGCTGATTGGAGGCAGAGGAATGTAGACCCACCACTGTCTGGGACATTGTATATTCCAGGGTTGCCCTCTTCAGGACACTTGTTATTAGACATTAGACAAGGACTCATGGATGGGTTACAGAAGGCATAGATTAGAGGGAGACAGCCAAGCCTAAAAAGGCTCTGCCCTTTTGTACACAGGAGGGGATCCTCACTGCGTGAGACAAGCACTTGGCCATATGTCACAACAAGGTTCCTTACAGTGGAGATCAAGGAGACTGAGAAGGGAGAGACAGAGTAATCCACCACATCAGGTGCCAATGGGTTTCCCCCATCCAGTGGTCTTACACCCAAGGGAATGTACACACGTCTAGTCACCAATCCATGGCTGCCTTGCGTGGAGTTGGGAGGTTGGTATCAATTGACAGTGGGTCACCCTGTGCTGGGGATCTTTCCATATGCCATGTCAGCCTTGTTGCATCCATCCATACTAGGACTTTTTAATTATCCGTTAATAATTTATCCTTCAATAAAGATGTCAAACACTATGTGTTTCAAGGGGCAGGAAGCATTCCGAGTCACTTCATCTGGGTCCTTAGGAAGGAGGTTTTTCACAGTGCCATGCCTTCTACTGTTGTGTGAAAACTAGCGAACACTCTGTAAAACTCATACTTCTTAAGGGTAGGCCCTGCTCTGCTGTTCCAAGACATTATCATCTGCTTCTTGACTTGACACATCATTTTTTTCCCTGAGTACTACAATTGTGTTAATGAAAATTCACCAGTGGAAAAGAAGAAAAAGAAACGATTGATTGAACACATGCTTTTGTGTGTGTGTGTGTGTGTGTGTGTGTGTGTGTGTGTGTGTGTGTGAGAGAGAGAGAGAGAGAGAGAGAGAGAGAGAGAGATGCTCCTTATATTTGAAGGGTTGCCAGAACACAGAGCATTCAGGCAGTTACTCCATTAAGCAGCAGCAACCCTCACATGCAGTACTATGTCCTCTTGTAACATCAAAAAAGGCTGTTCAGATCAAGCCTGATGAAAGACAGACAGTGATAAGGAAGGAGATGAGAGACATTGCCCATCTGCAGTGAACACCTGGATTCTGGATTTCAGGTCCAGCAAGCATCCAGGTTTCCTGATCACATTCTTCCTCCGTAGGATGAGATGCCTTGTTATTCTGTTTTCATTTTAAAAATCTTTTCTACTTTTGAATCTGTACCCATGTATTAGCATACCCAATTTTTAAATCAGTCCCACATTTCACTCATTGGTAACACATGCCCTGTTTTTGGCAATACAGTGGTACCTTGTATAAAGGAATCAATTCATTCCAAATGAAATTCTGTTAAGCAAATTTTCCTTTATGCAAATTTCCCATAGGAATGCATTGAAAACGGAGTAATCCCTAATCACGACCCTTTTTATGTTGTACGGATTCGCCCCATAGGCGATTCTGTTGAGCAAATTTCCCCTATCTCTGAAATTGTTTATGTCGTACAGATTTTGTTATACAAACCATTTGTTATATGAGGGTCCACTGTAGAGATGGGAACGGAACGAACATTTTTTCGTTTCCGTTACCATTTGTCGTTTCCATTACGTAACGAAACGACAAACGAAAATTGTGATGAAAATGAAACGAAATGAACAGAACCACAAAAATTGTGGTCATTATGTTTCGTTTCCATTAATGGCGACACACAATGAAATGAGCTGTTTTAAATGTTAAAAAACACCCTGGACATCCGTAAAAATGCAGCGAGAATTATTTATATTGTCTGATAATACCTACCAGGGGGGTTGGGGTCCTTAAAATGTTTGTTTTTTGTCTTCTCCTATCGCGATGTATTTTTATTTTCCCTTTAAAATGGATGTCGCCAGCAGCCACAAAATGGAGGCAAGCCATGTGATGGGATCATGTTCAACCAATAGCATGCCCAGGTTGCAGACTGGGCGGGCAGGTCTGGCAGCCACAGAGGGCATAAAAAGCTCTGGCAGCCCCCCTTGCAGTCTCTGGTGGGAGTTAGGGTGGGATTGCTGTCTCTGCGACTCTAGCTTCAATCCTGCAGCGTCCCTGTGTGCATGCATGCTGCGTACCTCTCAGTGAGTACCCTCCCTTGCCCCATAGTTCAGTCACTCTGTGGCTGCCTTGCACCCTGGGCAACGCCCGCCGCTGCCTTTGCAACCTCCCTGCATACCTAGTCTATACTGTGTCTCTTCCAGCATCCATTTTTTTTAGTGTTTTCCTTCTGGTCTGGAGCGTTGGGGGATGCCTGCACAGAGAAATGCTTTAAAAATAGTGCAAAAAGTGGGTAGAAACGACAAATGAAAAACGAAAAATGGTAACGAATTTTTTCCAAAAAATTCATGACAAACAGAAATGAACCGAAACAGACCTCTCAACGACAAATGAAAAACCGAAACACCATTTTTTTGTTTCGTGCCCATCTCTAGTCCACTGTATATAAATGGTCACCCTAATCTCCATTCTTGTTCTCTGTGCTATTAAGGATCAATGCAAAGGGGCAGGCAAGCAGTCCAGAAAAAAACACTCACTTTTGTGGAAGAGACTGAGAGGAGACACAGGAATGTCATGGTGAAAAGAGGTGATATTTGAAGTGCAAAGGTACACTCATAGCTTAACTTCCTGGTTCCTGTCCAGGAAGTTATCAGCAGCAAAGGGCCTAGCCCAGTGTCAAATTTTCTTCACCAGAAAGTTTCCTTGGTTTAGGGTGTAGGCAGCTACTTAGATGGCTATCACATCTTTTGATCTTGCAAAACACACATATTTTGGTTTGTTACCTTTGAAGTGTCTAGAAGATAAAGGGTGTGATCCAGAGGAATTTAGGCAAAGTTCCATTGACTTCAGTGGATTTTGAATCAGCAGGCTATCTCGACGTTGCAACCAAAGACTTTCATTTTCTCACACGGAAATGGCACATCAGCTATCTTCCTTTGTTATCATGAACTCTCCTGGAGGCACTTTGGGGATTATTAGATGAAGACAGTTCAACTCCCAGGGTTATTGCATCAACTAAAAATTCTACCCACATAGTTGAACCACATGAGGCATCATTCCAAACTGAATCAGCAGTCAGATTATGATTTGCAGACATCACGGTTATATTCAAGGAACCGGGTGACCCAATGATTCACATTAATTAGACCAGGAGTGGGCAAAGATTGGCACTGCAGATATTGGACTGGAACTCCCATCAGTACTAGCTAGCAGGGACAAGGAAAAGACTATTGGGAGTTGCAGTCCAGCAAGATGTGAAAGGCACCATTTCACCCAGACTACAGTAGTGCCCCGCCCTTTCATGGTTCATATACTGCGGTCCTGCTATATCGTGGGACCTCAGTATATGAACCCCCCCCCCAGGGTAAGGGAGAAAAGTCCTGTTCCAAGCTTCCCATACTTACCCTAGGACTAGAGATGCCCCAAACATGCCTGTGAGGGCCTTCCTGGGCCTTCTGGAGCCCCCAAAACAGCCTCCCAGCGAAACGGAAGTGACTTCTGGATCACTGAAAATCATTTCTGAGGCCTCCGAGAGCCTTTCTAGACCTGTTGGAGGCCTCAGAAATGATTTCTGGTTTACCAGAAGTCACTTCCGGTTTGCAAGGAGGCCCTTTTGGGGTCTCCAGAAGGCCCAGGAAGGCTCTCACAGGCCTGTTTGGGGTAGGGCCAGGCTGGATATCATGGATTTTCAATTATCGTGGGTCTGGTCAGGTCCCTAACCCCTACGATAGGCAGGGGATCACTGTATCTGGTTTTAAGCATTGGGGGGAATCACAAAGCAGATGCCAGATGCCTCCAAATGTAGATAAGGCAGAGATGATGGCCCTATTCAAGGTTCAGAATAGGTTAAAATATATCTGAGAGATGAGGAAACGTCACTATCATCACTAGCAGGGACTTTCTTCTACAGACTGTTATTCTTGGTGTGTGAGGAAGTACTACAGAGAGGGTAGGATAAGTGTACTCTGCCTTCTCACATGTTGTATTTTAATTCTGAATGCCTGACATGAGCTGATCTCTCGGCCAGTTCACTCTGGAAGGTTACTCTGGAAGAGGGACCCAGAGTATGAGTAGCTAAAAAGAAAGAAAGGATGGGGGAAGGACTAGTTTCCTGAGCAACTTGATTCAATTGCCTTGGTGATGATAATCAACCTGATTTGTCAATATGGGTGAGTGTTGCACCTTATATGGAAGATATGCACATTGCACACTACAGGTAATGGAACAATAATACTGTTTCACAGCCACAGGAAGACCAGAATTACTCTTTGATCTTTTGGACTTTATCATTCTTATAATTTTAGAAATGGGCCAAGAGACTGATAAGACCATAAAGTGCATACTTTCAGATGTTAATGGACTGCAGAGCTTAGCATTCCTCACCAGTGGCTCTGCTTGGGTAAATTTTGTCAGAGCTGTAATGGGGGGGGGGAGATACAGTGGGTGTCTAAATTACAAAGTCTCAGACAGCAGATGGGGACAACACAGAGACATCCTCATAGCTACACTGTTCACTGGTTCACTCATATTATTTAGCGTTATCCATTTGTTATTTTACCACATTTTTGCTGGTCTCCCATAACAGGTATACTGTATTTGATTGCAAATATCAGAAATTAAGCATTTTAGTTTCAAAAGAAACACTTTTAAAAATATGCTTATATGATACAGTGCATCAGTAATAATCTACATACAGCTTAGAGAGATAAAGAGGGAGAGAGAGAAAAAGATTATTATCATTTGGTCTGCTCTCTGCCAAGCGGGGGAAGTGATTAATTTCCCAATATCTTGAAGTGGTTTGATTGTTAAGACACTTTACAAAATTGTCAAACAGAGACAATTGTCAAAGAGAAAAGCTTGCTTTGGATACGTTCCAGAAATCATATATACTTGGAGCCAATCCAAAGCAGAATGATCCTAATTATACCAGAAAAGTAGAAGCCCCTTGACAGAGGCCAGAAAGGAGGTAACTTCATCAGCACTGCTGTACTTGCAAGAACATGGAACAGATTTCTTTTCACCCTCTCTGCATCCTAGAATTAGGTTGTAATGATATCTGCACTTGCTTCTGGACCAGCATTAAAGCCACGTTCCACATGAGAGAGAATAGGGCTCTACATGAAAGTATGTCCTCTGCTTGACGGTCTTCACTAACTGAATGATAACAAACCACACACCTGGACGGTGGTCATACCTGCATTTTCTGCGTAGTTTCCCATTGGTGAACTATGCAGTAAAAGATTGCATGCTAACCAGGAAGAGAAGCCCCTCAAACAGCAGTTTCAGCAAAGTTTCCTAAACCACCACCAGGGGCTGGGTGTAGAAAGTTTGCTCGAAAATGCTTACTTGTTTGCTTCTGTTGCAACGACAAGACACTGAAAATACGCAGTAAATTCAGTTTCTCCCCTTTCTACCCAGCTTAAAAGACAGAGCCTTGGAAACTGGAGCTGGAAAATAGAACAAAATGTGTAGTACACAGGTTAGGCCAGAACCAGAATAGGAAGGTACGACGCAGAGCAGAGGACATCAACCACATGACCGCTCCTGAAAAAAATACTCAGGAAATTTAAATACGAAGGAAACCCAGGTATGACTGTGGTACTGGAGAGCAGACAAAAGGCACACTCTGAGCTATGGAAGATGGCTGAGGGCCTGCTGGACATGTGCTGAATTCAACCACCTCTCACCCCCTGGATGCTGAAAACTACTTAAGACTTCCCTGACCTTGGCCTAACTTAGCACCACTCTAGTAGGTATATCCTATATCTTGAGGAGATTTGGATTTGGATAAATTCACTCCATCCTCTCTCCCTTTGTAGGCTTTCCAGCTGACATATCTGAGTTAGCAGAACAGTTCCCTGAAATCAGTCAGCAGAAAGTGTTTTTTTTTTTTTTTTTTTGCTTGCATAAGGTTATTTTTGTCAATACGAAAAGATTTCTGCTGCCAAAAGAGACCTCTTGCTGCCCTCAGATCTTTGAGTTAAAATTGCACAGTGAGTAAGCACAGAGTCAGAGCCGGTCACAGTGTTCTCTGTGGGGGTAAAATGTGTATTAAAATTATAATTATTCCCAAAGTAGCTTTGGAAAGTGTAATTAAAAGTTGGGCCCTCTTTTATCCTATAGCTCGGTGATTAATAAGTTTACTGTTGAGTAAACATCAATATGATTGCACTGTTAAACTGGTTTCATAGCAGTCTCCTCACCTCAATTCTGTGAGGTAGTACAAACCAAAGATCTCTAACTAAGAATTCTCAACATTCTCATCAAGTTCCTAAGACTTTTTTTGTGGGTGTGGATGTGGGTGAGTGGGTACCATCCATGGCAACTATTGATGGACACCATGCATTTCATATTTTATAGGCTGAAATGCTAGATGGTAACCATGTGCTAAATAGCTCTTAATGTTCCTAAAGCATTTTTGTTCTATACACAAATAAATATTATTGTTGTGCTTCTGTTATTTTATGTCTTGTTGACCATTGGATTTTGTAAAATGCTTTGTGTAATATACATTTTTTTAAAAGTACACAAATCTAAATAAATAAATAAATAAATGCATCAGTGAATTCCAATTTATGAACATTTAGCTCAGTGCTAGCTTTGGAGAGAGAAAAACAAGCTTCTTATCTACCAGAATATCTAGGGAGGAACATTAAAAAATCTAGTAAGGCGATTGTGCATGTTTCTGGTCAAACCACTGCGATGACTGCAGCTAAGAAATTCTCATCAAAACTTCTGATTACAGAAATTGTCCAAATGACTGCCTGCTGCTTATTTCCCTTTCCCTTTCCCCTTTCATCCCTTTCACTTTGGTTAAAGCAATCACTTCTAAAGAAATTAAAATTTCTTAAGGCAGACATTCAGTTTGGTGGGAAACCAAAAAGCTAGAACACCTGCAATGGTACCGCCTGTCGGGATTCAAGGATCTTACTTACCTGGATCTGTGACAAAATGTTGGTCCAGCTCTTACTAACTCATCCTTTGGAATGAAACACCCTCTTGGCTCACCTTGTTAGGAGTGTCTGGCAATGAGAAACAACTCCCTGTCACATTTTCAGCTGTGCTCCAGCACGGCTTCCAACATGGAACAAGAAAGGTACTCTGCTAATTAGACATGTCCACTCGAGTGTCTGGTGGCCAGCTGGCAGAGACTATACCTTCCTGTATTAGAGATACATGAGGTGAGGTTAATTCCTTGTGCAATAAGCAGGTGGTTATAGGTGTTTTTTTCTCTCACTTTCACCCTACCCTCCACCCCACAGCTGGGATTCCCCCTTTTGCTTGGAGTGGAGGTGACAAGCTTACATACCACAGCAGCTGCTTTGGCCCGTTGGTCTGCAGAAGAACTAACTTCTCTTTCTCACCCCCCAGGAAAGAAGTGAAAAAAGTACATTCCAGCACTAGGTTACAGAAGTGTACACAATGCTCGTGTATCCATCCTGGCTTCCAGAGAGCCACTGGTCATCAGGGTCTAAAAGGGTCCCCTGACAGCATTAGGATGGAGGTACAGTTCACAAGGAAAGTAGCGTGGGTGACCTGAAGTAAACTCCCCAATCCACTGCACTATCCGTAGAGGAAGCTGAGTGATATTTCGCGTAGTTATTGGCAAATCTGCTAACAGCATTCCTCGCTGCTAATCTGGCCAAGCCTTTAGTGTTCTATGGGTGTTCAGAAATTTCCACTGGTTCATAATGCTGCAAGCCAGACAGCTGACCAGTGCTGACTGTAGGGAACATGTAACTCCTTCATTATAAGAACTTCACTAGCTGCCAGTTTGTTGCCAGGCCCAAATCAAAGTGATGATTATGTCCTATAAAAACCCATGAGGCTTGGATCTTCTGTCAAAGAATTGAATGATTATAGACCAGTTGCTTTAACTTCTGTGGTTATGAAAACTTTTGAGAGACTAGTGTTGGCTCACCTGAAATCTATCACAGATTTGTCATTAGATCCATTGCAATTTGCTTATCATGCAAATAGATCAATAGATGATGCTATTAATATGTTCTTACTTACATTATATATTGCAACATCTTGAATCTCCAAAATCTTATGCAAGGGTTCTTTTTGTTGATTTTAGTTCTGCATTAACACTATTATTCCGGATATCCTTATGACTAAATTAAAACAGATGTCTGTACCTGATTACATTTGTAAATGGATTGTAAGCTTCCTAACAGACAGAAAACAGTAGGTGAAGTTAGGTAAAATTATATCAGATATTAGCAAGGTTAGTGTAGGAGCCCCTCAGGGCTGTGTGCTTTCTCCATTTCTTTTTTCATTATATACTAATGATTTGTACCTCAAAGGATTCCTCTGTTAAAATAGTGAAGTTTGCAGATGACACTACAGTGATTGGCCTTATTCGAGACAATGATGAATCTGCCTATAGGCAAGAGAGTGAACAACTAGATTTATGGTATACTCAAAATAATCTTGAATTAAACACATGCAAAACTGTTGAAATGGTGGTGGATTTTAGGAAAATTCGTTCTATACAGCCACCTCTTATGATATCAAATAACTTAGTGTCAATAGTGGAGTCCTTTAAATTTTTAGGTACTATTTTATCTCAAGATTTAAAATGGTGATCTAATATTGAAAGTATTATTAAGAAAGCACAACAAAGAATGTTTTTTCTGCGTCAACTTAGGAAGTTCAGACTGCCAAAAGAACTGTTGATTCAATTCTATAGAGGTGCTATTGAATCTATTATCTGTTCCTCTATAACTGTCTGGTTTAGTTCTGCGACTAAGCATGACAGATATAGACTTCAAAGGATAATTGGAACTGCAGAAAAAATTATTGCTACTAATCTGCCATCTATTGTGGAATTGTATACCACACGAGCTAAAAAGAGGGCGATGAAAATATACATAGATTCCACACATCCTGGACATAACCTGTTTCAATTGTTACCCTCAGGGCGACGTTTTAGGGCATTGCATACTAGGACAACTAGATATAAAGATAGTTTCTTTCCAAGTGCTATCAAACTATTGAATAATTAATTTTTTCTTCTCTTCTTCCATTAAAATGATAGGTTATATTGTATTGTTGTACTGTGTTTTTATTGTTGACTATCTAATTCTTATATTTCCTTTTATATCGAGAGCATATTTTACCAAAACAAATTCTGGGTGTGTCCAACCACACTTGGCCAATAAAAGTATTCTGATTCTGATTCTGATTCTGATTCTGATTCTGATTCTGATTCTGATTCTGATTCTGATTCTGATTCTGATCTGGGCTATTTGAAGGATTATATTACCCCATATGAGCCTTCTTGGCTTTTAGAATCTTCTGGGGAAGCCCTTCTCTTGGTTCCAACACCTTCTCGAGCTGTAAGATGCAAGAGAAGGCCTTCTCAGTGGGATTTGGAATGTACTGCCCTGAGAGGCCAGATTGGTTGAGATTTTGATGCCTCACTGTTCCTCTTTGACAAGCCCTGGACTTGATAATATATAGAGTCCCTTCTAGCTCTGAAGTATTCTTCTTCTTCTTCTTCTTCTTCTTCTTCTTCTTCTTCTTCTTCTTCTTCTTCTTCTTCTTCTTCTTCTTCTTCTTCTTCTTCTTCTTATTATTATTATTATTATTATTATTATTATTATTATTATTATTATTATTATTATTATTATTATTATTATTATTACAGTGGTACCTTGTATAAAGGAATTAATTCATTCCAAATGAAATTATGTTAAGCGAATTTTCCTTTATACAGATTTCTCATAGGAATGCATTGAAAACAGAGTAATCCTTAATCGTGGCCATTTTTATGTTGTACAGATTCGCCCCATAGGTGATTCTGTTAAGCAAATTTCCCCTATCTCCGGACTTTTTTATGTTGTACAGATTTTATGTTCTACAAACCATGTCTTATATGAGGGTCCACTGTTATTATTATTATTATTATTATTATTATTATTATTATTATTATTATTATTATTATTATTATTATTATTATTATTAAACTTACAATTTTTAAATGTTTTTCAATTGCTTATGAAACTACAACCAGATGGAACAGCACCCTTAGAGCTGATCTTCAGATGGCTATATATGTCTTCCTTTAGGGGAGATGGTGCTCCATTTGAAGAGCTGCTCTCATGCATGCATGTATGTATGTATGTATGTATGTATGTATGTATGTATGTATGTATG
>JAHTLZ010000204.1:15366606-15377053 GCA_023846285.1 Phrynocephalus versicolor | reverse complement strand
ATGTATGTATGTATGTATGTATGTATGTATGTATGTATGTATGTATGTATGTATGTATGTATGTATGTACAGTCACCCCCCGCCATTTCGCAGTTCAGGTACCGTGGTCCCACTACATTGCGGGATCGCAGTACCTGCACCTCTGTGGAGGGCAGGGGGTGATCGGGTCACTCCGCGCCACCCCCGGGCCCCTCTGAGAAGCCTCAGGGGTGTGTGGGAGGGTGGTGGCTGGGAAATCGGATCGCTCCCCGCAGCCCCCTGGGCCCCTCTGAAAAAGCTTGGAGCCGCGCGGGGGTGGTGGTGGCAGGGAGTGATGCAATCACTCCCCTGCTGTCTCCCTGTGCAGCTCCGAGGCTTCTGGAGGGGGGCACCAGGGGGCGATTGGGTCGCTTCGCGCTGCCCCCCGCCACTCCGAGAAGTCTCGGGGCTGTGCGGGGGATGGCGGGGGGGGGGCACAATCTCCATTGAAATGCATTGTCAATGGATTTCAATGGAGAGATTTTCCCCATTGGAAAGCATTGAGCCAATGTTTTCCAATGGGGAAAATTTTCTCCATTGAAATGCATTGGCAATGCATTTGAATGGAGACGGCCCCGGACCAGAAGTCCCGGGTGGTGCCGGCGGGCATCAGCGGGAGATCAGATCCCCCTGCCACCGCAGGCGTGAGCCACCCCAAGACTTCTGTGATCGTGCCCCCGCCCCCGCCCCCACCTGCTTCTGCCTATCGTGGATTTTCAAGGATCGCAGGTGGGGTGGGTCCCTAACCCCCGCGATCGGCGGGGGGTTACTGTATAATGATGTATGTCCTCCTTTTTGGTGACACGTAAATGCCCTCTATCTGAGTTTCTCTCAAGTTTCTACTTACATCAGCTGGTGTCAGAAAATGCTATAAATTTTGTGTCCTTGCACAAACACAGGAATGTTGGGTTTTAATTTAATTGAAATAAATAAATCTTGGGACTGCAGAACTAGAAGGGATCCCAAGGACCATCAGCCCCTACCAAGGAGGCACAGTGAGAGATTAAACTCCAAAATTCATGTTCTGCAGTCAGATACCTTTTGTGCTTGCTATGTCTGTGGTCTGGGGCAAAGCAGTGGGTCTACACTACCACCACATCCCCTGCAAGGTTTAGAAAAATAGCCTCGCAAGCACACCATTTCCCCTGTCCCCTGGAGATGACAGTTCTTGTAGTGTCTGGAAAAATTCAATCAATCAATTTTCATTTTACAGCCAAAGGCCCAATAACTGGAAAAAATTGCAAAAGGCTTTTTCACCAATTGGGGCGACTTGCCCCAATGTGAGCCAAGAAATGGTTGTATTTTTCTGACCCCTAGTGTGATTGTTCACACTTTTGCACTTGTAGTAGGTGCAAAAAAGAAAGGAAAAGTGTTTGCCAACCAGTATTTGGGAACTTATAGCCATTTGTCTGAATACCTCACGGGCAATGCAGAAACCATGCCGAGGTCACAGCAACCTGAGCCTCTTGGCCATATGATAAGCCGTTTGGTGAAGAGAAAACGTTCTTCCCTTGTTAGGATTTCCTCACTCACTTAACTCCTGCTCTGACCCACCCACGCTACAGCTCATATATACAGGGCCACATGTCAACACAGGTGTTTGGCAAGCAGCTGTGATTACATCTGCCAACAACCAAGAGATCTCAGCTGTTAGAAAGTACAGGGATCTGTAGCAAAGCTTGCCATACTGATGAATCAATTGTTGGTCCTTTTTTCATTCAGGTTTGGGGACCCGCAACACTTGTTGAGCTGGTTCAGCAACTTTGTACACCTGTGGGGATTTCGGCTGTCCGATTCGTCCCTGCAGGCAATTGGAAGCTCAGGCTGCAGCCATATGATCTTTAACCTCCAGTTGCTGTTAAGTGACTCAGCTGTTTGTATATTCCCCCACCCCCAGTATTTTCCTAATGTTCTACATGCAAGCCTTTGTTGCCTCTTCCTTTGACTCCACAGGCGGCAGAGGTCAGGTGAACTGCTTGAACCAGAAGCTGGTACAACCGCAGAGGGACAGCTGGAAGCAAATCGACACAAGGAACACGAGGAAGGGTTAGCCTCTGCTGTGTATGTTTCTTAGTTTGTGATTCTTCCTTCCTAAATGAATGCAGACATGACAACAAGGTACAGGGAAGCACGTCCAAAGGTGACTTGGGGGAAAGTTAAAGTTGTAACTGAGAAAGCAAAAAGTCACAACAAATTTTTCAAGCTATAATTCCCTGGTGTGGAGGCTTCCACCACCAATTTACTGCATGTGTTTCAGTTCCTTCCTACCTCATTTCTGCCATGGTAAGCAATGTCAGAAAAGGCATCAGACTTTGGCAAGTGACTTTAAAAAGAAATTAGTTACAATTGTTAACCCCCTGAAATTGCTACCCACTTTTAATGTTCCTTTTTTTAAAAGTACCTCTTTCCTTCTCCGTTTCTCAAACATGAGTAGAATAGGTACTTGTTTAAGGAAGGAAGACGGCTGAATACAGTGCTACCTTGTATAAAGGAATTAATTCGTTCCAAATGAAATTATTATGTTAAGCAAATTTTCCTTTATACAAATTTCCCATAGGAATGCATTGAAAATGGAGTAATCCCATTTTTATGTTGTACGGATTCTCCCCATAGGCGATTATCTTAAGCAAATTTCCCCTATCTCTGGAATTGTTATGTTGTATAAATTTTATGTTATACAAGCTGTTTGTTATACAAGGCTCCACTGTACTGCAAATTATAGTCTATGGCTCAGAACACACTCTCCTGTTTTCATACCAACAGCCACAACAGAGTACAAGGCACATCATCAGCCAGCACTTGGACCATGTGGTATCCCTGCTCTTCCATTTACACTACTATACTGTAAATGTAAAAGTACTGTAACTGCAATGCTCATATTATCCTACAGAAACAGTAAGCCATCCTTCAGTTATAATTCTAGTGTAATGTTGTTATACATTTGTCACTGGAAACAAGGAAATAACAACATTCCTTGTTAGGCACCCCATTCTTTGTGTTTAGGTTATATTTAGGTTACATTAGGTTATATATTGGGGAGTCAGGCCTTATGTGCAAAAAGTCTGTATCATATCTAGAGCAAAGAGATGAGAGCTCTGGCGTTGCTAGACCCAACTCCAAGAGATGGCTCATGTGAATGCCTATGATAGCCAGTGTAGTGTAGTAAACAGAGTACCAAACCAGGACTCAGGAGAGCTGGGGTTGTGTATGGCTGGGAGATGCCATTGGACATGTGCTGTCTCAGCAATCCAGCCTGGCTAACTAAGCAGATTCTGGACGAACAAGTTCTATTTTGGGCATGGCAGCTCAGTGGGCTAGAGCACTGAAAACTATCAGCTACAAAATTAGCAGCTCAGTGGTTCGAATCCTGGGTGCCACACAGTGGAGTGAGATCCCGCTGTTAACCCCAGCTCCTGACAACCTAGTAGTTTAAATGCATGTAAATGCAAGTAGATAAATAGGTACTGCCATAAAAAGCAGGAAGTTAAAAACAGTAGACAAGGACTTGCATAACACTGGCTTTTCAGCTTGAATACGGAGATGGGCACCGCCCGTAGAGTCGGACATGACTAGCATGCATGTGCAATACGGGGGGGGGGGGGGGGGGGGACATTTACCTTTATCTTTTAACTAAGCAGAGGATCAATTCAAAGTGTTCCAGGTTGCAACTAGAGATTGCCACATTATATTCAAAAATCCCAGCTCTCAAAGAGGTGGACTTTTGTGGAATAAATGCTTGCAAATATTCCAGAGTGCTTAAGGAACAAAATGAACATATGTTATAACACTCTCCAAGGAGAATATACCTAAATTAAAAAACTTCCCCACTTCTTATCAAAACTGTTGCAAATGTTGCACATTTGATGACTTGCAATGGCCTTAAATATGAGATGTGTCTTCAGTTTAATCTCACTGGAGGAAATCCCTCCCTTTCCTTCTTAAACCTCTTACCTTTCTGTTGCTCCAGAGACACCAGCTAAAACGGGGGTTCATGTGAAAAATTCTTATTTTCCTCCCAAGTAACGGAAGCCATGGGATGGACACATACCAGGCATCATGATATGGGTTAGCATCTCAGGGATTTGCTGTAATGATTCACCTCACCAGGTAATGAGACAAATCTGAGGATGAGTGATCCTAGTAGAGAAGAATGAATGTGGTAGCTTCCAAGCCTGGACAACCATCTCTGCTCATTCCTATTTGGCACTAGGGATTACTCTCTCTGTGTTGCACAATGCACATGCATACTATCAGTGCACCCAAAAGGGAGACGCAAGGCAAGCCAATTGGAGGGGAAACCCATGCTTGCACGTGTACCCATTGGGCCAAATGAGGGAGGGCAGGGAGGGAAGGACCGGTGTTTTTTATATTGACAAGTCTTCACGTTATAGAAGCATTTGCAGGAGCGTGGTGAAAATTCATATTGTACTGGTGGTTTGCTTTCTACCCAGAGGTACTACAGGGCCTCGAAAAAGCTCTAGTTTTGTAATATTTGGAAAACCAGCACAAGGTGTGAATCCTCACTGGAATGGCGGCAACCACTTCAGCTGGTGGCCGTTTGCTGCCTAGCCAACCCCTGAAAAGTGTTTGGGATTTTGTGGGCTCTGAGTTTTCAGATGGATTCTGGGATTATTTGGCCAGATTTCCACAGTTAAATTGGTTCTAATCCCAATCCTTGTCTGGACTCTCTCTGTGTCAAGAGATGGAAAAACTGAAAATGGGTCACACGAAATTGTCATGTGTGCTTAGAAAAAAAAATGTGAGGTGTGCCCCAAGAAAGACCTGAAGGCCAAATGCAAATAAACATGCAAATTGCCCTCTGTCACTGGAATGGCTAGTATGCATTTCAAAGGTGACAGTTCCATGGCTGTCCAGATTGTTTACCTGCAAACTGGTTCAGAGCAGGTTCAGATGAATGCTACCTCCCGCCCAGAGGGAGGCAATAGGTACTAAAGGATTAATCCCCATCCAGGAGGTAATCAATTAGCCACCAGACTTCAAAAGGATTAGCTCTGATCATCTTCTTCAAGTGTCTTGTCCTCATAGAACGTTGGCAATCAGTAGTCTGAACTGGTTTATCTCTAAGATGTGCTCACTGCAGACCATTGGACTAAGTTCTTAAGCCAGAATGTTCTTCTATGCCCTGGACCATGCTTCCCATCCATTTTTCCCTGAAGGATAACTTGCAGCAGATGGTATTTCTTATTGCGCATTACGTGTCCGAAATATTGCAGTTTTTTTCTCTTTACAGTATTGAGGATTTCTGACTTTTTATTCATGCACTGTAATACAGCCATTAGCCAGCAGACTTCATAAGAACATAAGAACTGCCTTGCTGGAACACGCCACAGCCCATCCACATAAGAACTGCCTTGCTGGAACACGCCACAGCCCATCCAGTCCAGCATTCTGTCTCACAAAGTGGCTCAACATTTGCTTCAGGGTATTCCCAAGCAGATGTCTTCATCTGCTTAAGATTCCCTGCAAATGGCATTGAGAGATGTCCTGTCTATCTTTCCAACCTGGAGGTTGTACTTAGGCATCCATAATGATAGCCATTGATACCCTTGTTCCCCATGAACTTGTCCAATCCTTTCTTAAAGCTGTCAAGGCTGACAGCTGTCACCACTTCTTCTGGCAGGGAGTTCCAGAGATCAGCGATCCTCTGGGTGAAAAAGTACTTTCTCTTATTTGTTTGAGATCTAGCACCCAAAAGTTTCATGGAGTGCCCTCTAGTTCTAGTGTTGTGCAAGAGGGAAAACAGCTTTTCCCTACCAACTTTGTCCATACTTTGTATAAGTTTATAAATTTCAATCAGGTCACCTCTTAGGCGCTGTAATTCAAGAGTGAAGAGGCCCAGCCGTTGCAGTCTCAGAAGGTAAGGAAGGTGTTTCAGTCCCATAATCATTCTGGTTGCCTCCTCTGCACTTTTTCCAGTTCCATGGAAAGGTTTAGCTCTGATGGTGGATAATATCTCTATAACAATGGGTTCCCAGACCTGGTACCCAGATATTCTTGGACTACAACTCCCAGAAATCCTGGCCAGCACAGCTACTGGTGGCAGTTTCTGGGAATTTTAGGCAGAGGACATTTGGGGACCCAAGGCTGGAAATCACTGCATTATGAAGAAGCCAGAAAAAAGCATCCTCTCTTAAAGGGTAACAATCTTATTTATCTCTCCAGGAACTGGTCTGCTTGCATGAAATTAAACCTCATTCAAGTAAATGCATGGGTTAAGACCAAGTAAAGGTATGATTTTGTTCAATTTTACCCAATAAACTTTTGAGCACCTTTTAATCCTTTTTAATTTTAGTAACCATTTTTTTCCTGATTCTTTTTCTTTTTGTCTTCCTTTTAATGAAATACATAAAAATCCTGTATAGGACTTGGGTAGGGGTTTTTTTTTGTACATAGGAAATCTAGTTATTTATTTCTGGTGTCTTGATTATTTTGCAAAGCTACTAGAATCTGAAGCAAGAAGATGCGGGTGGAGATGGTGGCAGTGAGAAATGTGTCCATTTATATTTATTTATTTATTTTATTTATTTATATAGCTTGTATGCCACCCACTACCCAAAGGTCTCTGGGCGGCTCACAATCAAAATAAACAATTAAAACATCAAATTTACAATAATATTAGAACAATAAAACATATAAATACAATAAATACAATACATTAAAACACAACACTAAAATTGCCATCAGGACCCACAATCATCAGTTAAAAAACTTCTGGAACAGGAAGGTTTTTACCTGGCACCAAAATGTTATCAATGTCGGCACCAGACGGGTCTCACTTGGAAGGGCATTCCATAGTCTGGGGGCAGTTGGTGAAAAGACCCTATACCTGCAAGCCATCCCTTTCACCTCCTTGAGGGATGGCTCTTTCAGGAAGGCTCCCTGGCTAGATCTTAATTGCCGGGTAGGTTCATATGGAAAGAAGCAGTCCTTCAGGTATCTAGGTCCAAAGCCCTTTAGGGCTTTATATGTAAAAAAAAAAGCACTTTGTTTAGTGCAAATGGACAGTATAACCCTTCTGAAATGGCACAACCACAGAGAAGGTGGTTGTGTCTCAGGAAGTAGAAGGAAAATGGACTAGATGGGCTTGATAGATTCTTCCACTCCCTGACGTCCTTGAGTTTCCGCACTTCAGGAGAGGGAGTAGGGAGGCTTTTGGAGGAAAGGGACCAGGCCAGCTGGGAAGACTCTATAATATTACAAGGGTCTGCTCCCTACCATTCCCAAAATGACACCAGGGAACAGCTGCTTATCAACAAGTGGCAATAACTCCACTGAAGTAGTTTGTAAAACACGCAATGCGCATCTCAATAGCAGCAACTGCAGCAACCTGTAGGAAAGCTAAAGGACGATACCATGGGAAACGTGGCCCTGCAGCCGTCCTTTCGTTTCCAGTTGCAGGTGCCAATGTCTCTGCCATCTGGCCTGCTTCCTGACAAAGTCCCACTATCCAAGAAACCAGGCATAAATAGGTAATTAGCCAGAAAGCATTGACTTCATGGACTGCTGTTCTCTCCCTCATCAATCCAACCCTCATTTCTGAAACGGCTCCATCAGCTTGTACGACAAAGCTCTCTGCTCTGTTCCAATCTGTGGGGACACAAAGGGGTTCATTGAAAGAAACAAGAAACAATCCAAAGAGTGCAACGAGACTTAGCTGTGTATGCCGATCGCACTGAGGTTTCAGCCAAACACCAGGATATTAGTACAAATAAATAGCACCTCCTCTCAGTACTGGTATGCCTTGTTTTACAGAGGAGAGAAGACAGCAATAACCGGATGTGGGGTGGTGAGATCAAATATGCAGCATGGAGGATTTTATTGGCCCCATGAGTTTCAAAATATATTTCTCCTCCAGGGGTTTAGTGAATGAGAAACAGCATGCATTTTAGATAACATAATCCTATCAAAATAATTACATCATATAATTATAAAGGGTGGAATTTATCATTAAAATATAATTCCAAAAAGGAGGACAGCAAATAGCTGAAAAGAACTTTTATCACTACAGTGGCTCTTTGCACCTTGGCATGTGCTGGTTTATTGACAGAGGCACACATTTCAGCTAGGGCACTTGACCAAATATATGCTGCAGCTTAATTCCTAAAGAAACACTGGGGTTGTCTGGAAATTTTACTGACATGCTGTTATAAGAAATCATGCTGCCTCCACATTGCAGAAGCACTTTTGCACATGTTTAAGGACACACTTTTCTTTAGAAATTTTCTTTACAAATCCTGATGTAGCATGGTGTTGTGATAATATTGTTGGATTAAGACTCTGTTCCACTTCTTAATAAGACACAGGCTCCATTGCATAACCTGGGCCATTCCTTTTCTCCCTAAGTCTAACCTCCTTCACAGGAAAAACAGAGAGTCTTCGGGCAACTAATTCATTCTTTTGGACATAAACTTTAGTGAACTGCAGGCCACTTCCTCAAATGCACCTTGTCATAAGGATAAAATAAGGAAAGAAGAAAAATGATAAAGACCTTCTTCTGTATGCCTAGAAGAAAGGCCGGGTATTTTTTTTTTGCATAAATAGGTAAGAATGTGTGTGTGTTGTGTCGTTACAGTTGTGACTGACTTTTCATGATTACATGCCTGTGGAGTTTGAGATGGGTACAAATTAAAAAATGAATTGCAAAATGTGTTGAAAAAATTCCAGTTCATCCATTCACATCAGCAGCCAATTGAAATGCCCAACAAATTCAAATCGATACATTTTCAGTGACTTTTGATTCATTGATTTTTGACTAAAATGGCTTCCAAGACACCTAGAGACACCAAAAATGCAGATAAACTCCCCCCCCCCAGCACATCCATCCATGCCTTCTGGTTTGGGGACGATTGGGGCTCTGGTTTCTGAGCTGTACACCCAAAGGGAGGTTCCCCCAAGATTCCTAGAGATACTAAAAGCAGAAAAGTTCCTCTGGCTCATTTCTACAATCCTTCCAAGTTCCAAGTTTTCTCAAGCCAGTTGCTAAAGTGCACTTTCCTGGGATTCCACTTTGCGGGTGTATAATTTAATTGTCTGAAAACCAATCCTCGCCAAATCTGACAGAATTTTATAGGACTGTCAGGGAAAATTTATCTGCAAATTTGGTGTCTCTACATGTCTTGGGGGCACTTTCCAGAGGGGGCATTTTGGAGGTTCATAACTGGGGACATCCAGAACTGAAAAATCACCAAACATTCAAGAATTGTAGGGAGGGGCCTTAGGATTCCCCTATGAAAATTGGGTGTCTCTAGGTGCTTTGGATGCCACATTATAGGGTTTTGAAGTAAAAAAAAATGAATTTCTTCTTCTTCAGGTGCCATGTCCTTGTAGAATATTGGCAACCTCTATTTCATCTAAATTGATTCTAAATAGAGCAGCTCTGCTCACTGCCAATCATTGGCTTAAATTCTTAAGCCATAATGTTTTTCTAAAAAATGAATTTATAATGATTCATCAATTTGTGAGAAAAATGTTAAATTTATTTAGCTCAATAAATCTATTGATATTTTAACTGGCCAAGGAAGATATCCTTGTGCATTTTCATTTTATATGAAGGGTCTAGTCAACCTTGCCAGAGCAATTCATATCAAAATCCACACTGACAGAAGTATGACTTTTATCTGCAACTCTGGGAGTAGCAGAGAGTCCTTGGCGCTGCTGCTGCTGCTGCTGCTGCTTTCGTAGTTAATAGACATGGGCATGGAGCGGCGAAATTGTCGTTTCTGTTTTCTGTTTCCGTTTCCGTTAGGTAACGGAAACGGTAACGATAATTACGCCGCTCCAGCTCGAACCCGACCTGAAAAAAGAAAAATTGGGTTGGGTTTTTCATTGTCGTTAATGGCAACGCGGCGATCGCGCGATGCCATTGCCAACAATGATGTCCTGCAGAGGCATCTTGGTTTTATATGTTCAGAGGCTCCCTTGCTGGTACCTGCAGGGAAATGCCTACTGTACAGTCTTAAGGAGCAAGTAACATTCATGAGATGCCATCTAATCCAGATATAAGTCTCCTCAGGGCATCATGCAAATGTGTGTGGAGCTGATGCAATATTCATGCAGCCACTTACTTTGGCTAATATTTTTCTTAACACCACCAGAGTGTTACTGTGCAGTGTGTTTTATTCATTGCAACCATTAAAGGGGAAGGAAGTGTCGATACGGCAGCCTGGGGAAGATATGAATGGTCAAGAGCCATCAGCAAATATAGCCATGAATACAGACAGAGAGTATTTCACAAGTTCATAAAAAAAAACCCTTCATCTGAATAGGGAGATATTAGAATACAAGTACCAGCTTTACATGAAATCAGATGAAACAAAACAGTGCGTTTGGAATTCCAAAGCTGTGCTTGAAAAAAGGTTTGTTTATTATTATTATTATTATTATTATTATTATTATTATTATTATTATT
>JAHTLZ010000204.1:15354298-15365652 GCA_023846285.1 Phrynocephalus versicolor | reverse complement strand
AAGAAGAAGAAGAAGAAGAAGAAGAAGAAGAAGAAGAAGAAGAAGAAATTTTTTTTTCCTTCTGCAGGGCCAGCTCAGGGTATTTTGCTGCCTGAAGCAGAGGACAGGATGGTGATTGGTGACATCTTCCTCGACTTGGTGTGCAAAAGCTGGGCAGGCTTGCAGTTGACAGGCCTCTCTGTCCTGATAATAATCTTAATACCTAAGCAGGCTCATTGAGGGAGTAGTGGTCCTTGAGATGATTTTGGGCCCCATCTGTTTAGGGCCTTGTAGGTTAGAACCACTACTTCTAATTATGTCCTGGAGCAGATCAGCAGCCAGGGGAGCTGCTGTAACAAAGGGAGTTATGTGCAGGGCCAGCGCTAGGTTTTTTAGCACCCTAGGCAAGGGGCGGGTGTGGGGTGAGGGGTGGGGCGAGCGGCGAGTGGCGGGTGGGTGGAACAGGCGGCAGGGAGTGTGGGGGGCAGGTAGCAACGGGCACAGGGTCGGCGGGTGGGCGGTGACGGGCAGCTGGCAGGTGGGGGGATGGACGGTGGTGGGCAGCAGTGGGGGTGGCAGGGGGCGCAGGCTGGCCGGTGCCCTCTTTTCATTTTGGCACCCTAGGCAACTGCCTAGTTCGCCTTAATGGACGTGTCGGCCCTGGTTATGTGATCCCTGCAAGCAGTCCCAGTTAGCAGTCTGGTTGCTGCATTTTGCACCTGGCTCTTTCCATAGGCAGACTCATGTAGAATGCATTACAGTCATCCAGCTAGGATGTGCCCCTGTGGCCAGATCAGAAGGAAAGAGTGCATATACTGGGAATTTGCTCAGCACAGAGCTGAGACATCAAACTGTGAATTTGAATGTTTCAAAGTCCAGTCTGGACTATTATAGGCCACAGGCTGAAGCTTAAGGTGCTTGTCGCTCCTAGCCCCATCTGTCATCTAATAGGCCATCTCTTTGGGGTATTCTGGAGTCTGTTATATCTCATACCTGATGCTTTGGATAAAGGCTGAGGTCCAGGCAGCAGGCGATCAAAGGAGTATGCTTTTGCTCTCCTCTTGCCTCTTGTTGGCAGTTCATGTTGCTTCACCGCCCACTTGGAAAAGTGACTGCTAGTTACTTGCAAAACAGAGATTTTTTTGTTTTGATTTTTGTTTCATTCCCTAATGAGACAAAAAATTGATATGACCCATCAAAGAAAAACGAGACGAAACAAACCAAAAACTTTCAGTTCCTTTGTCCCCCCCCAATTGGGCGTGGCCAGGGAGGCCTCCTGCTGCCCAGCATGGCTCCTGCCGCCAATGACCCCCCATGAGGAGGGCTTCCGAGGCAGCGGGGAGGTCTTCAGCCACCCTGCACGGCTGCTGCTGTCGCCGATTCCCCACAGGGAAGGCTTCTGAGGTGGCGGGGAGGCCTTGGTTAAAAAAAAAAAAGCACTGACTGGCAGGACCCCATGAACTAGCTGGTCGGCGGTAAACACAAAAAGTGCCAACTGGCAGGGCCCCGAAACAGTAGTTAAAAAAATGAAAAATGAAAAATGAAACAAAATGAAAAATATTTATTGTAGGTTTGGAGGGTAGAGAGAGCATGAAAAACCACTTTCAACAGAGGGCGCTTTTACATGACCCCTAAAATCCGAGGCGAAGGGCTCCCAGATCCGGAGCTTAAAAATGTTTTCCCACCAGCTCCGGACTTTAAAAAAAATTAAGTACGACCACACCCACCTAAGCGAGTCGCAGCACACTTTTCAAGTACCTGGCTTCCAGGAGGTTAAAAAATCTTCTGATGTGCATTGTAAGGCTGTGAATGCTGGGCTCCCTCGCCTTCAGTTTGTTTTTTTGTCCCCGCCTCCCCTTTAAGAGACAGGAATCACTACGGGGCGGCTTCAACCGGCAGACAGAGGGAGGTGAGCCTGCATTTTTTTCTCCCTTTTTTTCTCCCTCCCCTCACGCAGACAGGAACAATGGAGTATGGAGGGGTGGGAACACAGGAAGAGCAACAAACCCCCACGATCTCTGGTCTGAATTTAAGTTGCAGGCAGATTTTAGAGGTCATGTAAAAGCGCCCAGAGTAGAATGCCATTATTTTGCAAATTATTATTATTATTTCTTTATCCTTCTTTGGCCACTTCACGCTACTGCAGCAAAGTCTTCTGTGAAAAATAATAAGCAAAAAATATGCCATATCACATTTTCCTCAAACAGAAGCAAGCCAGAATGAGAGAAAGAAAGAATCTGAGAACAGAACTTCTGAGTCGAACAGAACACTGAGCGATGGGACATCTTCCAAAATGCTGTCATTTGAGCTGCAAAATGCCAAATTTAAGCATTGCTACTCCTCTCATAATTCAGCAAGCATGCCAGCAAAGAACTGGATATGAGAAAGCTGGACAGAAAGAGTATAAATTGCATTGAATTTCCTGATTGTACATATGTCGACTATGCTGTTTGGAGTATGCAGTGTCAGCTGGAGATTATTCTGCGTTTTTTTAATTGCTGATAATGCTAGTGATGCATTAACAGAATTAATAAAAAGGTCCTGACTTCTTTACTGAAAGAGCTTATGATCCAAGAAGATAAAAACAGCTAAAATATGGGGAAGTATCCCAGGATATACGGTACTTGGCATTTCCGGAAACACCTCCAGGCAAAAATACCCAGGGGGTGTTGATAAACAGACATCCCCTGGTGTTGGTTTTTTTTCATTTTTTGCATCTTTTTAGAAGAGCACTTTGCAAAGAAAAAGAGGCAAACTACTTGCCTTAAAGGGCTTGAAGCTTAGAAATAAGCACAAGTGGGACAACAGAGGAAGGGGAAGGGAAAATGCAGACAGAGCGAGTATAACAGATATGCTTGAAACAAGGCAAAACAAGATGCCTGCTGAGACAAAGAAATCTGAGACTTCACTTGCTTGCTTCAGCCAAAAGGAAGTACTTGCTGGCAGTGCTGTCTTGTGCTAGAATTGCCCAAGATAGTTTGTTATCTGAGGGAAACAGCAAGATGGCACCTCGAGCCTATTCCCTCTAGAGAAGTTGACTGGACTGGAAGTTGACCTTCACCTTAGGAAATAAGGTAACGGTAAATGTGGTGGAATAACACTCTCCATTCTTTATTCTGAGGTAAACAGGCCGACAGTGTTGCAGAGTCCATTTCACCTTACAACTTGACTCTTCTGCTACAGTATATATGTGCCTCGGAAATCGGGTGAGCAAATTTGGCCTGGGTTTATTTCCACCAGTGATTCCCAAAACAAAGATGCAAGTATATGAGCATCACTGCATATTTATTTATTTATTTATTTATTTATTTATTTATTTATTTATTTATTATTAGATTTGTACCCCGCCCATCTTCCCAAGGGAACTCTGGGCGGCTTCCAACAAGCTGACCAATGCAGCAATGATCAAATGCAAAATACAATAAATGGGGTTGCACAATACAATACAACAGACAAGCAATAGGTTAAAATAAACACTACTAGCACCCTTCGCATACAGACAAAGAGGGCTCAATGGCCCAGCATCTTTAAAATTAACAATGATAGCAGATGGCGGGTAAAATAAATAAATAAATAAATAAATAAATAAATAAATAAATAAATAAATAACCTGAGTGAGTTAAACTTGGTCACCAAAGGCGTCTCGAAAGAACAAAGTTTTAAGAGCTCTACGGAAGGCCAGCAGGGACTCTGCAGAGCACACATCACTCGAGAGACTGTTCCACAATGAGGGGGCCACCACTGAGAAGGCCCGGTTGCAGGTGGTAGTTTTCCGGGCCTCTCTAGGGGTGGCGACCCGGAGTGAGTGCGCTCGCGACTGCCAAACCGGTCAGGCCGAGGTTGATCGTTGGGCGATCCACTCTGCCAGGTAGTCCGGGCCCAAGCCATGGAGGGTTTTATAAACTAAAACCAAAACCTTGAATCTGATCCGGTGTGCAACGGGCAACCAATGCAAGTGAGCCAGGACTGGGGTGATGTGGTCGTAGCGACGCACTCCAGCCACCAGCCTGGCTGCTGCATTTTGCACCCACTGCAAGCACCGGAGGAGAGTCAAGGGCAACCCAATGTAAAGAGCGTTACAGTAGTCCAACCTCGAGATCACCAGTGCCTGCACTACTGTTTTCAGGGAGTCACCGTCCAGGTATGGGCGGATCTGGGCTATTTGACGCAGATGGAAAAAAGCAGATCTGGTCACGGCAGCCACCTGGGCATCCAAGGATAGCGCCGGATCCAGAATCATGCCCAGATTCCTATCCCTATCTGCCAGCTGCAGGTAAACACCCTCCAAGTTGGGGAGAGGGCCTCCATAACCCGACGGGGAACTCCCAAAGAACATAACTTCAGTCTTCTCGGGATTGAGCCTAAGCCTGTCTGCCCGGGTCCATGCCATGACCGACCCCAGACACTGGTCGAGGGTCGCGACAGCTTCCACTGCAGAGGTGGAAAAGGAGAGATATAGCTGCGTGTCATCAGCATACTGATGACAGCAGACTCCAAAACTCCGGATGACCCCCGCCAGCGGTCTTACATAGATGTTGAACAGCATGGGGGAGAGAGACGAGCCCTGCGGCACCCCACAAGGGAGTGTCCACGGGGCCAACAACTCTCCACCATGCTGCACATACTGGGGTCGAGCCTCCAAGAAGGACAAGAGCCAACTGCGAACAGTGCGTCCGATACCCACCTTGGAGAGCCGATCCAGTAGGATACCGTGGTCAACAGTATCGAAGGCCGCTGACAGATCCAGGAGAACCAACAGGGTAGAGTAACCCCTGTTGGCCACCTGGATAAGGTCATCTTGCAGAGCGACCAGAGCTGTCTCGGTCCCCCGGCCAGGCCTGAACCCGGACTGGCATGGGTCAAGGCAATGCTGTTCCTCCAAAAATGATTGTATCCGGATCACGGCCACCCTCTCAGTAACCTTGCCCATAAAGGGGACATTGGCAATCGGACAGTAACTCGCCAATTGGTCCGATGCCAGGCCTGGTTTTTTAAGGATGGGCTTTATTACCATCTCCTTCAGATGAGAGGGAAAAAAACCCTCGCTGAAGGAGGCGGTGGCAATGATGGAGGCCCATTCAGGCATGCCCCCAGCCGCTTTTATGAGCCAAGCAGGGCAAGGATCGAAGGGGTGGACGCGGGCCGGCAGTGGGCAATTGCCCTGGAGGCCTCCGAAGAGGAGACAGGCCCAAACTCAACCAAACGAGGAGAGCGAGGGGGTGCGGCAACAGGGGATGGCGAAGGAGGGCTAGTGCAACTGGATTCGAAGCCAGTCCGGATGGCCTCTATTTTCGATCTAAAGAAGACTGCAAAATGCTCACTACTGAACTCAGTAGGAGGAGGCCTAGTCAGACTAGGATTGGTGAGGTCCCGGACCACCCGGATGAGTTCCGCCTGGCGGTTCGAGGCTTCACCAATTCTCAGGGAGTAATAAGATGTTTTAGCGTTTTAGCATCCCTGATCGCCCGAGAGTAGCGCCTAGTCTGGATGACAACTGCAGTCTTGTTAAATGCCATCCGGCTCCTCCTCCAGCTGCTCTCCAGCCTCCTCCGTTCCTGCTTCATCGCTCTTAGCTCCGCCGTGAACTACGGTGAAGGTCGAGCTCTGCGACAGAGGAGACGCTTGGGGGCGATCCGGTCGATGACGCAGGAAGCTGTTTCAAACCATCGATCAGCCGTGGTCTCGGCCGTGTCGTCAGCCAACCCACCAGGAAGCTCCCTGAGGGCTTCACGGAACCGAGCCGGATCCAGAAGCCTCCGGGGGCGAGCCCAAACAAGGGGCTGAGGGTCCCTGCGGGGAGGAGCCGCAATAGACAGGGGGAAAGACAGCAGGTGGTGATCTGACCATGACACAGGAAGGGAGACAATGTCCCCCACCTCCAGAGTGGAATCCCCCAACATGGAGGTAAATACCAGGTCAAGGGTGTGCCCAGACCTGTGGGTGGGGCACAAAATGTGCTGGGATAGGCTCATGGAGGTCATGGACTCCATGAATTCCAGAGCTGCACCAGACAGTCCACCTCCAGCGTGCACATTGAAGTCCCCAACAACCAAAAGCCGAGGGGACTTCAACAGTGCCGCAGCGATGAACTCCGAGAGCTCTGGTAGGGATTGGGCTGGGTTGCGGGGAGCGCGGTAGCCCAGTACAATGCCAAATCTGTCCCGCTGACTCACCAACAGGTGAAGGCACTCTAACCCTGGCCTAACCAATGTCGAGGCTCTGCTGACAAAAAGAGAGTCCCTGTACACAATGGCAACTCCCCCCCTTCTGACCCTCCAACCTGCCTACGCCCTGGACCAAGAACCCAGGAGGGCACAGCTGGGTGAGCGAGTCCCCACCCTTTGCACCCACCCAGGTCTCGGTAGTACAGACCAGGTCGGCCCTCCCATCAAAGATGGTATAGTGTATGATGGGGGTCTTATTGTGGACCGACCTGGCGTTCATAAGGAGGCAGGACAGGTTGGAGGCACTGGTGGGATGGCTCCTGGATACGTGACAGTGAGTCAGGTGGTCAGAACGTGGGACAGGCACAAGCTGCCTGACCTGGGTTCTTCTCTCACCTGACAAACCCGACGACTCCGAGCGTATCGTCCACGGCCCCACACAGTCGGAATGGGAGTCCGACTGTGTGACCAAGGAGAGGGGGGGAAATACACTACAAGATATAAGAAACAATAATAACTAACCATATAACAATAATAAACCATATAACAATAATTAGAGATGGGCACGACTCAAAAGAATGGTGTTTCGTTTGTCGTTTGGTCGTTTAGGGGTCCATTTCGGTTCGTTTTCGTTTTCGTGAGGTTTTTTGCAAAAAAAAATCATTTTCGTTTCATTACGTAATGAAACAAAAAATGAAAACAAAAACAAAAATTGCTGTTTCATTACCAATTAGCACAATTCAATGTATTTGCCATAACGAAAACAAAGCGGTTGACAAAATTGTTCGTGTTTCAGGTCGTTTTGTTTCATTTTGGAGTCAAAATTCATTTTCGTTTTGTTACGTAACAAAACAAAAAATGAAAACGAAAAATTGCTTGTTTCGTGCCCATCTCTAACAATAATAACTAAGAGTAAATCTTAACAGCAGAAAATAAAATAATACAATAATATAATAATATAAAAATAGAGTAAAATAAGTAAAACAAACACAACAGACAGAGAGTGAGCATACTGTATAATTTCAGTTGGCTCTTGTAGCAGCCTTACTCTGCTAATTGTTTTGGTTTGTCTTGGTTTTCTGGGGTTTTCATCTCTGAGAGCCCAGAGCTAAAATGACAACAAACCTCAAACCAAAAGCACTGTGGTACATTTAATCCTAACAAATGTATTTCAGTGTGAGTAAAGGGCCTGGCATAGGATGTAATCTTCTGGGCCTGTTTTGTCATGTGTTTGTACTGAGTCAGTAGCTACTCTAACACTATTCTGTGGCCATCTAGAGTGATGGTGCTTAATGGGTGTGTATTTTGCTCCTTCTCCTGCCAGCTGCCATGCTGGTGCAAAGACTAAAGCACTTTATGCCCAGCAGACAATGCCTACTTCAAAGACATACCAACACCTACCCCTTTCATATCTGCAAGGAAGAGAAGACTTTCCCAGACAACTATCACATCACCACTTAGTAATGTGTGAACAAGAAAAAGATGACTGGCTGTCTTATGGTAAAGACGTAAAAGCAAAGCTGATCATTACCATAAATGTGTGTTATAAATATAGATTAAAGGCAAAGATATTGTGCCATGTTTATCATGCAATAAAGAAGATTCTCCCCTTTACTTTGTTCCTCTTATATAAGTCAATTAAAACTGCCCTCCCACTGAGAGATAATTTTCTTTCTTAATGTCCTCTTTTTCCTCATCACAAAACTTCTCTTGCACAACCATCTTCACTTCAGGCTGTTCAGCTCTGAATCCACAGCCTGAATTGCATTACAAGTCTTACAAAAACAGCGAGCTAGAAGAGAAGGCATTTAATAAGATGTAGTGAGCATCTTTGGAGAGGAGCTCTTGAGAAGTGGCCTCCTAGTGAGCGCAACACCCTCATCCTGAACCTGGACAAGTTGCTTTTCTGGATTCTAGTTTCCAGAATCTCCCAGACAACATCACTGTAAAAACAGCACTAGACACGTGCATCACATGTTAGCAATGAATCACAATGCAGGTTAGGTATGTCTTTTCTATGCACATATCTAATGCTTTTAAAAGTGATGATGCAGCATCTATTCACTTCTCTAACACACACACACACACACACACACACACACACACACTTGCCAGTAGCATATAGTGGCACTCTTGTTGATATTGGCCAAGGGAGATGGGCATGAAATGCAGTTTGGTAGTTCAGCCTTGTTTGGCATAGCGCCCGCACAGGTATTTTGCAGGTGCTGCTCACTCCCCTCTCCCACCTGCTCTGCATACTGACCCATTCCCTGGGCAAAGAAGATCTGTCCCTGCCTCCTTGGTATGACTGCCCATGCATCAGTCCCAACATGTACGTCTTTCTTCTGCCTTATCCAGCGGATGCCCACTCTGACGAGGAGGCGAGGCAAGGAAGCCTCCACTGCTCCCTCTGAGTGGGCAGCTGTAGGAGCAGGTGGAGGAGGGAAGTGGACACTGCAGTCGGGAAGCACACTTTTCCTGGTGAAAGGGCAAGCATGTGGAGGAAGCACCGGTGTGGGTGCTGCATCAAACCGGGCCAAACCAGCAAACTGAAGCTTGTGACCATCTATGTTGGCAAATCAAAAGAGGAAGTCTCACTTGGGTTCATATCTGGTGGTCACACATGCTGGTAATGGACCAAATCAGAGTCAAAACGGTAATATGGTTTGGAAAAAAGGAACAAAGCTGTGGCCAGGGATACCTGGAGGTACACATTTGAATGATGGTTGGAGTCTCCCCCCAACAATCTGTTTTGGAAGCTGGAGATATCTGGAAGATATGAGAAATTGTTCAACTAGACTAAATGAAATTGGAAGGACTGTTTTTTTCTCCTTTACATTTAAGTTCCCTGAATTTTAATGTGTCATGAAGTCCACATCATCTTTGTTTGTTCAGAAACAAATCTTACTGAATTTAGTTGGGCTTGTTTCAGAATAAATGTTCACAGGAGTACTGCTTTACAGTGCAATCCTATCCATATTTACCTAGGCGCAGGCTCCATTATATTCAGTGGGGCTTACCCCAAGGCATGTATGCATAGGATTCCAACTTCAGTATCTTTAAGTTTCTCTTAGTGGTTCATGTGGTCTTTAGATTACATACTTAAATAAATGTGTAGGAATGGTTGTCATTAAGATAAAGAGATTGGTGCCATTAATATAATTGAAAGCACTGGCTGCCAGAATGTGTTGCCAAACTGATAATTCTCAAAATTGATACTTCTAGTCTGTAATATTCTAAGAAGTATTTAAATCATTGGGTGATGTCTCTTTCAGAGGTATCGGCTTTTGATACTGTGACACAGTATGGGCATGCACTATATTTAGCAGAATGCCCAAATGTTAATTAAATCTGGGATCATTCTAGATTTCTTGGTTGACCATGGAGTGAAGCAAATAGCCCAGGGACATTCAAAGAGCAGAGCAGGACTTAACCATGGTCCCCTCATATAACTCAAAGAGTTAAAATGAAGGGAAGTGATGACCAAGTGGAGGAAGGAAAATGAAAGACGTTGTTGAACTGGCCTCCAACAGAGGAGAGTATGCTTTCAAAATGAGCCTGTCTTGATGTGAATTAATTGATTAAAACACCAAGGGTGGTGGGTGGCTGCATTATAAGTTGTTGAGCATTTTGTCTCTCTTTTGGTATGGTTTGGTTTGACTACTACGTGATGTACAGGTTATTATTATGAATAAGCACTTTTTATTGCTGTCAGGGAATCACAGGTTGTTGTTGTTTTAAGCATGAGTAGGATATGGCTCTGTTTTAGCTCAACAAGCAACAGATTCTAACCGAGAAGAATTAGGAAAAACCTCGTTATATGTCGGCTATGTTGACTATGGGCTATATAGTCCTATCCCACAGGGTTGTGATGAGATAAAATGAGGAACTCTCCTATAATACTAATACCAAGTGGAAGGATTAATGCTAGCTTGGACAATCATGGCTATTTTGGTTCACTAAGCCCAAGGAAAATTATGGGTTGTGGCAGACTATAGGTGGGAGAGAGCCTTTTGCTAGCAGGCCTAACTTTTCCTGCAGTAGGTTCAGATCCAGTCTGTGGAGGCTCTTATTCCTCCTTTCCTGTCCTCTGTCAAGGTTTTCACAACTGGAGGCTTCTCGTAGCATCAGCTGTAAGAACTTAACTTCTTTTCTTCTTCTTCCCAGCATGAAGAGTAAGGCAGCTTTGCTTCTTCCTTGCTGCTACATAGCCCAGAGTGCATAGCATTGGTCTCCCTTGTTTTGTTGACACATTTATTCTTATCCTTCTTTCTGTGGCATTCTACTTCCCCCATGGTTAATCAATAGGATATCTTGGTCAAGATTTCCAAGGTAAGACCTACCCACAGGTTTTCCATTTTTTTGTTTTAAAATATCTTCCATTTTCAAAAGTTCAGGAGACATTGTTTTAAGAGATATTTAATCCTGGCTTATATCGTTGAGAAATGAAACATTGTGAATACTGTACTTCTTTGCCGCAGGATAAGATTAGAAGGATGCATGCTTTTCACCTTACAAGACATTCTTTTCAAGAATTTCAGGAGGCTGCTTCTTATACCCAAAGCCTTGTATACTGCCTAAATTGCAAGTTCTTCACAACTTCTGTTTTTTGTTGTTGCTGTTGTTGCTAATACCAATGCTACTCGTGGAGAAGTCAAAAATCATAGAATCATAGAATCATGAATTTGGAAGGGGCTTACAAAGTCATCAAGTCCAATTTCCTGTTCAAGTTGGGGCATCTGTCAGGTGGTTGTCTAGATTTCTCTCGAATGCCTCCAGCACTGGAGCATTTGCTAGCTCTTGAGGTACTTGGTCCCACTGCCATACTGCTCTAACAGTTAGGAAGTTTTTCTTGATAGTTTCCAAAATCTGGATTCCTGTAAATTGAGCCCTTTGTTATGTATCCTGTATTCTGGGTTAATAATTAGTTCATTGGGATGCCCTTAGCTACAAAGAAAAGTTTTCTCGTCCAGGATAAGCAGCAGAAAATGGTAATTATACATCACTTTCTTAATATTTTTAATGGTAGACCTCTGGCTAACCCTGATTTCAATTTCAGAACTTGGGATTTTTTTGTCTTTGTTTAGAACCCTTAGAACACCTCCTCCCATCAACATGGTCATAAGAATTTGTAGTCCAAAAGAGCATTTTCCCTAGATTTATACTCTCTCTCTCTCTCTCTCTCTCTCTCTCTCTCTCTCTCTCTCTCTC